>VZTH01018013.1:17388-33651 GCA_013397815.1 Aleadryas rufinucha
GAATGGCCGGGGCTGTGGCTACCAGTGGGACAGGGAATGGCCGGGGCTGTGGCCACCAGTGGGACAGGGCAGAGCAGCTCCTGGTGCTGCTGCTGCTGGAGCCTCCCCGAGGTCAGCTCAGGTTTAGAGAAACAGAAGAAGGAGAGGATTTATTTTGTGAAATGTGTGGTTTGGTTTGGTTTGTTCAGTTTGGCCGCTGGCCCCGGGTGGGGCGGGGCAGGCGTTTCCTGCTCCACCGGGGGCCGGGCTGGGCTTGGAGCTTCCAGTTTGGGACTGGGCACTGCCCAGTTTGGGTTGAGGGTTTGAGACCCCCTTCCTTCAGCTCTGCTCTGTTCCCTCTCCGCAGGTCCCTGTGGAGAAGGGAAGGGAAGGGGCCAGGCTGGGGACGTGTCCAGGCCACGCCAGGGTGGGACAGAGGGGCTGAGGGAGGTCCGTGGCCCTCGAGGGACACTGCAGGGACAGGAGGTGGGCACGGGGGGGACACTGCAGGGACAGGGGGTGGGGGACGCTGCAGGGATGCTGCAGGGACAGGAGGTGGGCACGGAGGGGACACTGGAGCCCTCCCTCCCCCTCTCCCTTCCCCCGTGCTGGGATGGGGCTGTGGGGGCTGGGAACGGGAGAATTCTGTGCCATACTGGGGTATTTGTGGACCCTGGTTTCGGGGGTGGCTGGGGGGAGCTCTGCCACTCTCCCAGGCTCTTTTCCATCCCTGTTCTTTCTCTCACTTCATTGTTCCTTCTCTTACCTTCAATTACTCCTTCCCCTCTCACTCTTCCCTTCTCCTCTCCCCTCTCGTGTCCCATTCCCCCATCTCTTTTCCTTGCTTTCTGTGCCTGCCTAGAGCCACCCACATCTCTTCCCTCTTTTCCTCTGGAATCCCAAATCAGGCTCTTTCTGATTCTGGGTGAAACACGGGGAAGCTGAAGCTCAGCCCCAAGCAGGCGTCAGAGCCCAGGAATGTCCCTGGGGCCGGCAGGGCCGGCCGGGACCTGCCCACAGCAGCTTCGCTCCCAGGAGTGTTTCCCACTCAGCTGAGCTCTGGCTCACGGAGCTTCCAGGAAATTTCAGGTATTGAAAAAAAATACCCCTAAATAGGACTAAAGCCAGGGCTGATGTCACCACTCCTGCTGCGTGCTGCTGGCTCTGCCCGCTGCACCAAGGGGCTGGGTGGCCGTGGCTGTGCCAGGGAATGGGGAAGCTGCTCTGGGTGCTGGAAATGCCCCAGCACCGTCCCCCTGACAGGATCAAAGAATGGAGGCCTGGAATGGTTCGAGTGGGAAGGGACATTCAAGCCCATCCGCTGCCACCCCTGCCATGGGACAGCTCTGCAGGTGGGGTCTCACCTGAGCGGGGCAGAGGGGCAGAAGCCCCCCTGCTGCCCATGCTGGGGGTGCTGAGCAGCTGAGGGGGCTCTGCTTCATCTCCGAACCCTCTTTTCTCACCTGAGATGGCCCCAAAATCCAGGAATGGTCTTCCCAGGGAAGCTGTGGCTGCCCCTGGATCCCTGGAAGTGTCCAAGGCCAGGCTGGATGGGGCTTGGAGCAGCCTGGGACAGTGGGAGGTGTCCCTGCCCGTGGCAGGGGTGGCACTGGGTGAGCTTTAATGTCCCTTCCAACCCAAACCATTCCGTGAATCTCCAGCTCTCTCTGTTGTCCATCGTCTCCGCTCTGGGCTGCATTGGGAGCCTGCAGGATCCCAGTTCCCTCTCCAACAACCAGTCCTGTTACTTTGGCCAATGGCTCCTCCTTTCCCAAGGTCCCGCTAATAAAAGGAGCAGGACTGAGAGGCACGGGGAGGATTCACAGCTTGGTGTTTCCCAATCCCCACCGGAGCAAATGACTTCATTCCCTTCAACAGCGCCCAGAGCCAGCTCCGATCCCGGGGCTCTTGTGTCACTTTAATGAGGCTTTTGTTTGCTCTGGGTGTCACTCCCAGGCTCTGGAGCACAAAGAAGGAGCTGCTGCTGCGGCTTCTGGGAGCCTCTGGCTCTTCCGGAGCTGCCCGAGGTTTAGGAGCCAGCTCTCTGTTTTGCAACAGGTTCTGTGCATTAAATACACTGGGATCGGGTTTTTTGGGATTAAAAAAGGACCTGTGACATGCCAGTGACTGTTAGAGGGGGATGTTTGCATCCGGAGTTGCAGGAACATCCTCTTGCCCCAGTCTGGGGCTTTGTGGTCACAGCAATCCCAGAGCAGCAGCTCCTCTCACAGAATCTGTACAGCAGGAGGAACTTGAGGGGTGGGATATCTCTGGGTGTGGGTTTTTTTCCCTGTGAGGATTTGGGCTCATCCACAAGCTGGGAGCAGAGGGTGGTGGAAATGGGAGAGGGGATGGTGCCACTGCTGGAGGCAGGAGCTGTGTGGGGACAAACTGAGGGACAATTTCCCATGGGCGTGGGGTGGCAGCTCCTCAGCTGGAGAACCAGGGCCTTGTGCCTGCAGCTTCCAGGGCCACACGCCCAAATCACCAGGAAAAAGGTCTATTTTTTCCCATTTTTTTCCTGGCCACCTGTGGGAATTGGATCCATCTCCCACTTTTCCCCTTGTGCGACCAGAACCTTCCTGGCTGCGCAGAGCAGGTGTTTGGCCGTAGCCAAGCCTCCCCACAGCATCCCTGGGATGCCTCGTCCTGCTTCCTAAATCATGGAATTGTTGTGCTTGGAAAGACCTCCAGGGTCAGCCTTGGACCCGATGCCCACAAACTCGTGTCCCCATGTGCCACATCCGCTCCCTCTGAACACTTCCCAGGATGGGGCCTCCCCCGCTGCCCTGAGCAGCTCTGCCAGGGCTGGACAGCCTTTTCCGTGGAGATGTTTTCCCAGATCCCCGGTGCTGTGGTGCAGCCCGGCCCCTCCGCAGGGCGCAGAGGGGCCGAGCCCCAGCCCTGCCCCGGGTCAGCGCTGGGATTCCTGCGGAGGGGCACTCCTAGGGCTGGGGGATCCCTGGGGCCGCTGCCCATCCTGAGGCATCTCAGAGGGAAATCAGGCACCGAGCCTGTGCCCTCGGCGGGTTTGGAGCTCGGGATGCAGGCTCGGGCCCGAGGCAGCAGCTGGAGACAGAGCAGGAATCAGCAGGAATCTCCTCCTGCTCCGCTGCTCTCGGCCCCGGGAGGCCGGGCTGGCGCGGCCCGAGGCCCGTGGCTGTCCCCACGTGTGTGACGTGTGCCAGGGCCACCCTGTAATCCCTGTAAAATCAGGGACCAGGCCTGAGTCATCCCGAATTTTAACTCCTGGGCTCAGATTCTGAGGAGCTGAGTCACACTCAGAGCACTCCGGGAGCCAGGAGCTCATCCTGCCTTGGAGGGGCTGTTTTGCTCTTTCTTTTGGGTGGGTGAAGCTCTTCCCTGCACTGAGGAGCTCTGGAGCCCACGGAGTGCAGGAAGGAAACATCCTGAGTATGGCATTATGGAGTGGTTCGGGTGGGAAGAACCTTAAGGCCCATCCAGTGCCACCCCTGCCATGGTAGGGACACCTCCCACTGTCCCTGTCCAGCTTGGCCTTGGACACTGCCAGGGATCCAGGGGCAGCTGCAGCTGCTCTGGGCATCATGGAGACCTGTTCTTTGTCCTGGCACCATTTTTCTCTTTTTCCTACTGAGCCTCTCTCCTCCCGTGGGAGGTGGGCAGTGCCACAGGTGGAGCTTGAGGCTGGAGCTGGATTTGGGATGCAGTGGGTGTGGGGAGGAGGGTTCCAGGTGTGGCCCCTACTCCATGGAATGCTGCACCTGCTCATCCCTCCCCTCCCAGGGCGGCATCGATGTCCTTGGCAGTGTGGGCGGGTCCAAGGCAATTATCATCACAATTAAAATTGTAATTGTTGTTGTCATTGATTAGGAGGGGCCTGAGACAGACGGGCCCCACCCTCTGTTCCATCAGGGCCAGGGCTGGGCCCCGGCGGCTCCAAGGCTGCAATCCTGCCCTTTGCTCCCCCTGTCCTTCCTGGTTCCAGGTCCCCACCCAGGAGGAGACCAGAGCAAAGGAGGGAATGGCACCTTCCTTCTGGAAGCTACCGATTCTGTCACCTTTGGGTTCAGTCTGGCCCTGGAGCAGCTCCTGCAGCTGAGATAAAAATGCTGAGATAAAATCCCTGACTGGAGCGACGGGTGGGAAGGCCAAAATCCCAGATCTGGGAGCTCGGCTCTCCCTGGTTCTGCAGTTCCTGCAGGAGAACCCCTGTGAGCCGGATCGGCCCCTCAGAGGCAGGGATCACTCCGGGATTACAGCAGCTGTAAAATCCTCATAAAATGTTCCTTGTTTGCTCTCCTCCCATCCCTCCGCTGCAGACAGTGATTCACGGGGTGGTGGCTTCGCTCCTTCCACAGCCCCTCTGCTCTCCTGCCCCTTCTCCTGCCCCAAAGTGGGCTCTGGGTTCTCAGCCTGGAGCTGTTTGGGGAAGGTCCTTCAGCCTCCCATTGTCACCAGTCAAATCTCTTAAATTCCTGAGGTTGCACATAGGAAACATCCCAGGTGTACAAACTCTGGCGTCATCTCTTGTCCTCCTGGACACGGGGGTGCCACCTCTCGAATTCTGGCTGGTCCTGTCCACCCTCTGGAGCAGGAGGACAGTTTGCCCTGAAAATGATGGGAGTTTTTGCAAGATTCTAAGGAATTTTTGGAGCCACACGTTGGTGACATGTCCCTCAGTGTGTGGGGAGTGAGGGAGATGACACCAGTTCTCCTCCTGCCTCTTCCATGTCCTTCCTGCAGGACAGTTTATCTCCAGGTTCCTTTTCCATGGTATTTTTCTCCCTTAGGAACATTTATCAAGCAACAACTCTGTTTGATTTTGGCAGAGATCCTGGAATTCCCCTCTGGAGGCTGAGGAGCAGCTCCATCCCCATGTCCTCCCTGGGGTGAGGGTGGTGCTGGATCCTGCAGGAGTTGTTGAGACCCCCAATTCCCATTGCCAAGAGCTGCACAAACAGGACTGGGATGGCTGCTGATGGGAGCTGAGTGTTCTGGGGGGAGTGAGACCTTAATCGATTTGGAAGTAGGATCCACTGGTGGAGAGCAGCTTTGTGCCATTGGCTCTGCCCAAGGAGAGGAAGGAGGGCTTTGATAAGAGCACTTTTTGGGATGACTCTGCTGGATCATCTCCCTCCTCTCTCCATTCCTTGCACCGTTCCCTCCAGCCTGGGCAGGACTCGGGCCCCAGAGTCTGCAATAACCCTGAGCTCTGTCCTGGGTTTATTTCAGCTTCCATAGCCCTGGGTTCCCTCGGAGTGACCTCACGCTTTCCATCTTCTTGGGAAAGGCCACATGGGTTTGGAGCCAGTGGGAGCAGGGACACAGGAGGGACAAGTCCAGCCAGGGAGTGGTGGGGACATGGGACTGTCAGGGGTGGTCCAGGAGCTGCCTCCCCTTGGGAAGGGTTACCTGGAGAAATACGGATCGAGAAAGGAGAATTTCCTGATGATTCTGTGTTTTGGGGAAGATCAGCCTGGATTGTGTCACTTCAGGAAAGCCCCTGAGGGGCTGGAGTGAGTCCAGAGATGGGAACAGAGCTGGGGAAGGGCTGGAGCAGTGAGGAGGGGTCTGGAGAGCTCCTGAGGGAGCTGGGAAAGGGGCTCAGCCTGGAGAAAAGGAGGCTCAGGGGGGANTTGGCTGTGGGAGGGACTCTCAACTTTCATGTCAAAATTATCCAGGTAATGATGATTATCCATGATTATAACTATATTTATCTATATTCCTTCAGGATTTCTTGTAATCACGAGTTCTTGTAATTTGGGGGAGAGGAGAGAAAACAGCTTTAGACCCTTGTCCAATGAGCTGAAGAGGGGGGAAGTGCCCAGCTGGGATACTGGGATACCTTTCCCATGTGTCAGGCCACATTCCATGTCCCAGGAAGGATCCCTGGGAAGGATCCCAGTCTGGGCTGGGTTTCCTGGTGTGTCCAGGAGCTCCTGGCAGTGGACAGAGCTGGGGGGGTGGAAAAGTTCCTTGGCAAAGAGGGCAGGAGGAACGTGAGGCTCCATCCACGGGGGAAGGGCAGCCCCATCGCTGTGCTGAGCACTGGAAGGGGCTGGGGGGAGAGATTCCAGCTGGAGCAGCTCCTTTCGGGGGCCCAGATTGTTCGTAGAATCATGGAAAAACCTGAGATAAAAGGGACCCATGAGGATCATCGATTCCAACTCCTGACTCTGCACAGGACACCCCAAAATCCCCCCAATCCCAAAATCCCAATCCTGAGAGCAGTGTCCAAAGGCTCCTGGAGCTCTGGCAGCCTCGGGGCCATGTCCATTCCCTGGTCAGTGCCCAGCACCCTCTGGGTGAGGAGCCCTTTCCCAGCATCCAACCTGACCTTGCCCTGACACAGCTCCAGCCACTCCCTGGGTCCTGTCCCTGCTCCCCAGCTCCTGGCAGTGCTGGTGACTGGTTTTGTGCTGTATCTGAACATTCGGGATTTTGGCTGATAGCCTTCTTGGGCTGCAGCAAACAGGACAAGTGTGGGCAGCTCTGAGCTCCAGGAGCTGTTCCCCAGGGATGGATTTCAGGGCCAGCAGCTTCCAGGAGTGGCCGAGAGCTGAACCTAGAACTTCCCAGCCTAAGCAGGGTGGGCAGAGCCAGAGGAGGGGTGAAATGCAGCTCCTGGAGGGAATTTGGAACTTGTGGGAAGCCTTGGGAACACAGAGTTGGATCAGTCACCCCGGGCAAGCTGAGACAGTGCCCTGGGCATCCTGAGGGGCCTCGGGACTTATGGAGAATATTGAATGATTTAGGAAGAAATTCCTCCCTGTGAGGGTGGTGGGGCCCTGGAATGGATTTCCCAGAGCACCTGTGGCTGCCCCTGGCAGTGTCCAAGGCCAGGCTGGACAGGGCTTGGAGCAGCCTGGGACAGTGGGAGGTGTCCCTGCCCATGGCAGGGGTGACACTGGATGGGCTTTAATGTCCCTTCCAACCCGAACCACTCCACGATTGCATGATCCCAGGATTCTGTTCCTACTGGTCCCTGTGATAATTCATATTTGGGTTTTGCTGTGTTTCAGCAGGAGGATGAAGATTCCTGGATGAGGAGTTTCCTGGATGAGGAATGCCTGGATGAGGAGTTCCTGGAGGCCTTGGAGCCGCTTGGGTGAGCCCGGACCCGGCAGAGCCCTGATTCCTGTGCTGGTGCAGGGCTGGAAGAGTGGGGGGGAAGATGTCGTTTCCGTGTGTAAATCCAGGTGAAGCTGCAGCCTGAACAATCCAACGGCCTCTGCCAAAGGCACTGGAGCAGCGAGAGGCCATGGCAGGGAACTCAGGTCCTCGGAAAAGCTGCTCCTTGGACTGTGAGGATTTTGGCCACGCTGTTTATGGGGGATGAGGCTGGGAGGGTGGTGACTGGATGGTGGAAGGTGTCCCTGTCCCTGTCCCTTTCCGTGCCACGGGATTGCACCGGATAATCTCTGAGGACCCTTCCAACCCAAACCATTCCATGATTCCCATCGCTGGGGGAATCCCAGGAGTCACTGCAGTGCTTGGGGAGTGGCTGGGGCAGAACATGACATGAAGCACCAATTAAAGGAGCACCGGCGGGAGGGAGGCACCAACCTTTGGAACAGATGATCCCTGCGGATCAGCAGCTGTTGCCAGGCTGGAAAGGGCACTCCCTGTCGCCGAGGTCTGGGCTGGAGCTGCGTCATTCCATTGCCTTTATGGCCTGGTGACACGGGAAATGGGCCTGGAATCAATAAAATCCTGATAAACGGCCGCCTCATCCCGATAATCTGTGCATCAGATTGTGCCTTCAGTCGTGGAATATCCTGAGCTGGATCCCAGGGATCATCGAGGCCACCTCTGGCCTGGTGACATCCAGCACCTGCCTTTGGGATCCAGGAGAACAAATTCCCTCTGGACCAGTCTCTAGTCACAGGGATTATGATGAGCTGGAAATTCTGATTAGTGAGGCTGCTTTGATCCTGGGAGGGAGATCTGGGATCGCAGCGTAGGGAGACCTTCAGGATCTCGGGAAAGGTGCTGTTGTGTTCCCATTGATTTTGGGTGGGTGTAGCAGGAATAGGAGCTTGGCAGTGCCACTGGAGGTCAGGAGAATTTCTTTGGACATCACGAGGAATTTTTCCATGGGAAGGATGGTCAGGCACTCCAGCAGGGGAGTCCCCATCCCTGGAGGTATCCAAGGAATGACAATGTGGCACTCAGGGCTCTGGTGGGGATCGGTCACAGGTTGGACTCCATGATCTGGGAGGGCGTTTACAACCTCCGTGATCCTGGGATTCCGGGATTCTGACAGCCCCGAGGGCCCCATCTGGGAGGTCACTGTCACCCAGAACCTCCTGCCTCCCCTGAGCCTGGAGACTGATCCCAGTATCCCACATCCATTCCCCAGCCATGAGCCCAGCCAGACACTGTGAGGTGTGGGGACAGGGAATGTGGGATCCAGGGCCAGAGCCCTTTGGATCAGGAATCGCCACAGGAATTGCACAGGGCCTGTGCAAACAGAACCTATGGACCCCCCTGCTCCCAAACGCTTTCAATCCAAGCACGGCAGTCCAGGCAGGCAGCAGGAGGGATCCCCTGGGATAACACAGGAGGTGTGGAAACCCCACCAGAACACATTCCCAACACATAATTTCACTCACCTGCAAAGGTTTTCCTCTTCCATGACAATATTTGATTTTGTTAAATGTTTTTTTGGCACTTTCCAGCTGGAATTGTGAGCCTGGTTTGTTTTCTCAAGGATTCATGGCGGGATTGGTCATTTGTGGGGGTTTGGCTGCCCTGGGAGCGTCAGAGCCAGTCCTGGGTGTGCAGGGCCAGGCAGGTTGTGACTCCCAGTGTGGCAGACAGGGAATTCGCTTCCCCAAAAAGTCAAAAGTGAGCTCGGTGCCACCAAACCCCAACCCCTGGGGTCACTCACGAGGGCTGGGAGGAATTTACTGGTCGGAGCGGTTGTGGAACAATCCCGGGTTGCCATGGAACAACAACACAACAAACCCGGGGACACCTCTGGTGGCCACGTCCTGCCCTGCCCCACCTGGCTTCAGCCTGGGCTCAAACGGGGAATGTCCACCTGGCAGGGGGAAGGGAGCAAAACTGGGAACGGCAGGCAGGGGATGAGACTTCCTGAGCCCACCTGGATTGCTCGGGCTGCAAAGGAAGGTTGGGCTTTAGATGAAGATGGGCTCACCCTCACCCAAATCCAGGGTGAAGTCCAGCTCCCCAGTGCCGAACTGGGAATCCTGGAGGCTGCTGGGAGCAGCTTTGGGATTCAGGTTGGGATTCACCTGCCCAGATTGATTCACCGGCCTGGAGTGCTCTTCCTGTGCCTCTTGTGGTGTGTAAAAGTCCCTGTGTGCTGATCCAGGCTGGAACCCAGCCTGGGAACACCCAGAGCTGGGTGGGAGTTCTTGCCTGACCCTCAGTCCCACACTCAGCTTCCAGCCCTGTTCTCTCAGGACATCCTGGCGCTGTTCCAGGAGCTGCCTGTCCGTGTGAGGCCGGACGCTGCCGTGTTCCCGGCTGTGGATGGAAGGAGTGACCCCTGTCCTGTCCCCCAGCCTCAGGGGAGGTGCAGGGCATGTCTGGAACACTCCACTTCTTTTACATTCAGTGGATTATTTTTATAATCCCAGGATCGATTAGGCTGGGAAAGACCTCTGAGATCATCATGTCCAGCCTGTGATGGGAGCTGAGCCAGGTGCAGGGCTGGCAGGAATCCTGCAGGAATCCTGCCCCATCTCTCTCTTCCTGGCTTGACTTCCCCCTTTTCCCTCTTTAAAAAGAGAATTTCCCGTAGCAGCCGGGCTTCTCCTCTCCCCCCAGAGCAGGAGGGATCGATTCTGAGCAGGCTGAGTTTGCAGCCAGCCTTATCTCCTTGTCCTGGGGACAAAAAAGCTGAAGGGTGACACTTTCAGGCCAGACTTTGAAACCTCCCGGGGAATTTACGACCTGATAGCCAAGAGCTGAGGCTCTCTGGGACTATTTGGAAATGGTGAAAACCCTGAAACACAATTTTTTCTCTGCTTTTCCTTCAGAGAACCTCAAAATTCAAGCAGAGACCCAGAACGTTATGCCAGGATTTTAATCCTGTCTCTTTTTGAGTGTGGACTAAATGTTGAGTGGGATGCAGCCCTCCTAACCCACCTCGGTTTTAAGGATTTATTTGAGGGATTAGCAGGAGAGGGAAGGGCAAACAGATCCCCCCGGGCGGGCAGGCTCTGGGTGCCGCTGGCAGGGCCCGGGCAGTGCCCTGGTTTATATTAAACAGGCAGGACCTGGCGCCGGGGCCCCTTTATCAGCTTTGGGCCGTGCCCAGGGGAGAACCCTCCTGCAGCACTTCCAAAGCCGTGCGTGTTCCCCGTGTCCCCCCTGCTCGGTGCAACACCCGTCAGGGCACGGGGAATCCGCAGGAAACGGGGACCGGAGCTCGGCGTTCACCCCGCAGGTGGCACAGAGCGGGGACACGGCGCCAGGTGTGTCCCGTCCCTTCCCTGCGGCCCTTCCCTTCTCCTGCCGGAGGGTGGGAATGCGGCCAGGCACACCCAGCTCCGAGCAGTAAAATGATCCCTGCTTTGCCCTTGGGCCAAGCCCAGCTTTTCTAACGGATAAAAGGGGAGGCAGCGGGAGCGCTCTCACTCCCCTGGGCTCCAGCCTCGCTGAGCTTTGGAAGAGTTCGGGATCCGGACCGGCCCTTGCAGCACCATGTCCCGCTCTGTGACCTTCAGCTCCCGCTCGGCCGCCGGGCCGGCCCTGAGCCAGGTGCGGGTCAGCACCGTGTCCTCCACCCGCAGCTCCGGCCTCGGCCGCGCCGGCGGCTTCGGCAGCGCCAGCCTCTACAGCCTGGGCTCCGCCGGCAAGAGGGTCTCCCTTGGAGGGGGCAGCTCCTTCAGCGTCCGCTCGGGCTACGGCTACGGGGGAGCGGCGTTCGGGGGCAGCCTCAGCCCCGGCGGCATCCAGGAGGTCACCATCAACCAGAGCCTCCTGACGCCCCTGAACCTGGAGATCGACCCCACCATCCAGAGGGTCCGCAAGGAGGAGAAGGAGCAGATCAAGACCCTGAACAACAAATTCGCCTCCTTCATTGACAAGGTGAGGACTTGGGCTGGCTCAGAGCTCTGAGGGTGCTGAACAGCAGCTGGGACCCAAAATTGGTTTAATCACTACCGGGCTCAGGATCAGTCCTGGAGAACGCAGTGGGATTTGCCCACTGCAATCAAATAATTCTTATTATTCGGTGTATTAAAGCCCTGCTGGCATCACCAACAGAACAGGTATTTGCCCTGCTCAGGCTGCCTCTGCAGCCCTAATTTACCTGGGATTGCCCAAATGGGGGTGCAGGCTCTGCACTCCCACCCCAGCACCAAATCTGGGGAGGGAGAGGCTCCTGGAGGGAGTTGTCCTGGGACAGCAGCTGGAAGCAGAGCCTGTCCCAGGAGAGCAGCTGGAAGCAGAGCCTGTCCCGGGACAGCAGCTGGAAGCAGAGCCTGCCCTGCAGGATGTTTGTGCTGTCCTGCACAACCTGGCTCTCTTGCACTAATTGACCTTGTGTAAATCCCGCTCTGGCATCCCCGAAATGTGAGGAATCCAGCTCTGGAGTTGGAGCAATTGGAGGGTTTGAGGTCTGGGGCCAGTTTCTGTCAAGTGTCAGCCCAGCAGAATCTGCTTTTCTTTAATTCATCCAAAGCTTCAGAGCCACGAGCCAGGTCCCAGAGCAGCCAAACTCTTTACCATGCTCTCCATGACCCTCCTCTGGTGCTTCCCATGAACACCCAAACTCCTGGGACAGAGTTACCACCTGCAGCCCAGTCCTTCCATCCCCCCTCTCTCCCACCATCCCAAATGATCCCTGCGCTCCCTCCCAGGTGCGGTTCCTGGAGCAGCAGAACAAGATGCTGGAGACCAAGTGGAGCCTCCTCCAGGAGCAGAAGACGACACGAAGCAACATCGCTCCCATGTTCGAGACCTACATCAGCAACCTGCGGCGGCAGCTGGACGGGCTCCTGGCGGACAAGGGGCGCCTCGAGGGAGAGCTCAAGAACATGCAGGACCTTGTGGAGGACTTCAAGACCAAGTAAAGTATCAGTGTCCCCTTGACGGGGTGGGGGAGCCGCCAGCTGGGCCAGCGGCTGGGCACGGATGTCCCCGGCTCCCCTGCCAGGGAGGGAGATGTTTTCTGGCCAGGAATGAGGTGTTTAGTCCAGGGAAGCTGCCTGGATTCTTCTTGCTCATTTTTTCTGGCACCTTGATCCTGCACGGGCCAGCGCCTCCATCCTCTTGGCTTTGCTTTGGGGTCTCCTAAGAGTTGGAAGTGGCATTTTGGGACCTACTCAGAGTTGGAGGTGACATTCTGGGGCCTCCCTGGGGTTGGAGGTGGTGCTTTGGGGCCTCCTCAGGGTCAGACGTGGCTCTTTGGGGCGGCTGGAGCCCCGAGAGTTCCGCAGGAGCTCCTGGCTCATTCCCTGGGCAGGGAATTGAGCAGCTGCCCTGCAATTCTTCAGTGACTTTTCAGTGTCACCTGGGAGGAGCCCCAGAAGAAAGGTGGCCTTTGTCCCAGCCCGCCCCAGCCCGGCTGGGAAATGCCTCTGAGAAGGGAAGGGAAGAATAGGACGGAGCTGGCAAACTGGATCAGGCAGGAACTGCAAACAAACAGAGCTGATAATCCCCAGGGTGTGTTTAGGGAGAGTCAATACCCAGAGATTCCCGAGGAGCTGCTCGGGAATGATGCTTCCCCAGCCCTGCCCGGGTATTTCGTCTCCGTTATTTCATCCACAGTTGGCCTTGGAATCCCTGCAAGGAGCTGGTTTGCACCCAGAGGGATTAAACCCCAAAGTTGGGTTACATTTCCCCTGGATTCAGTCCATGGACTCATGGATTTATTCCTTCAGCCATCCATGGAAAGCCAAACCCTCTGTGTGCTGAGAGAAGGGAAGCAGGAATTAGGAGCAGAATTAGGATGCAATAACTACAGTGCAGAACCTGCTGCTCCCCATTTATATGGAGAAAATCTCATTTGTAAATGGAGAAGCTAAACCGTGATGTGCTCTGGGGTGCCTGTGGCCTCTTTTACGTAGGTCTGGTTTCCACAGGAATTCCCAGGGGAGGAAAGGCTCCAGGGATGAGACCCAGCCCCTCACTCAGGAATTGCAGTGGGAGAGGGTGTGGAGCCAGCTGGGATCGTGCTGCCCACGGGGCTCAGTGTCAAGGGGTGAGAGTGTCCTGGGCTTCCAGAGGAGCCTTGGGACAATATTGGATGATTTAGGAAGAAATTCCTCCCTTTGAGTGTGGGGAAGCCCTGGAATGGATTTCCCAGGGAAGCTGTGGCTGCCCCATCCCTGGAAGTGCCCGAGGCCAGGGCTTGGAGCAATCTGGGATAGCAGAAAGTGTCCCTGCCCATGGCAGGGGTGGGAATGGGATGGTCCCTACAAAAGCAAATCACTCTATGATTCCATGGTTTACCAGTTCATTGACCAGCTCGGTGGAGCTTCCCCCAGGAAATGAGGAATTTGATGATCCATTCCAGAAGAATTCAGTGTTTTTACCTCTCTCTGCTGATCCCTTGTGTGTGGAGGTGGCACCTCTGCGTCATTTCCCGGGATTTATTCCTCTGGAATAGCACTGGCAGCTCATTGACCTCCAAAGGGGCAATGTCTATTGATCCCGGTGTGGACGGGCACGATTCCAGGTCAGAGCGGGAGGGAGGGGCAGGGAGGCCGGGAAGGTGCAGCTCCTGCTTTGGAAGGCAAATTCCAGCTCTGGCCATGCAGGGCTCATGTAAATAAAGAGCCTAAACCTGGCAACAGCAATTCCCAAACAGCCAAAGTGCCTCCTGCCCTGGTCTTGGGTGGCTTTCAGGACTCCCAGGTCCCCAGAGCAGGTTGGGGCTGGAGGTTTGGGCTGGTTGGGAGTGCACAGACAGCTCCAGGTGGGCTCCAAGATCCAAGCACATCAGTGGTGATCCTGTAAAATCCATGGAGAGGGATTTTTATCTGCTGGAGACCTTTAGGTGAACCCCTGGAGATTTCAGGCGAGCCCCTCATCTGAGGGTGAGCACCTAAAGAAGGAGAGTCAGCATGACTGGAATTTGGTGAGGCTTTGGAGAAGAATGAGGGTAATTGATCACCTTTGGCTCTTCCCAGGACAGTGTCGTGTTCAACACCTGCAAAATGTTCCCAACAGTCTGGAATAGGGAAGTGCAGAGTGGAAGCAGCTCCAGCAGGTGCTGGGATCAGCCCAGAGGAGTTTGTGGGATCTGTTTGTGTCTCTCCTGCTTTTGCTCCCTGACGGGTTGGTGACAAAGTAGGGGCACAGCCTGGGCCCTCCCCGAAGGAGGAGCAGGAGCAGGAATCTTCTGAAGCACAGGAATTTGAGGATTATGGGAAGGCAAGGAGGGGATGCTCTGCAGGTGGTGGTGGTGGTGGTGGTGGTGGTGGTGGTGAGGAGCAGCTCATCCAGAGCGGACTCGGGGCACCTCCGGTGCACCAGCCTTGGGGAATCACTGGGCTGGCTTCCAGGAAATGAGGGACAGGGAAGAGGACTGGGATAACCTTTCACTGGGATGTTTATCCTTTTAACCAGGCTCTAACTTCACAAAAATCCCTCTTTTCTGGCAGGTACGAAGACGAGATCAACAAGCGCACGGCAGCCGAGAATGAGTTCGTGGTGCTCAAGAAGGTGAATATCGTGGGTCAGGAAATCCTCAGAGGGGTTGGGTGGGAAGGGACCTTAAAGTCCATCCCATTCCCACCCCTGCCATGAGCAGGGACACCTTCCATGGGCCCAGGGTGCTCCAAGGACCGTCCAGCTTTGGACACTTCCAGGGATGGGGCAGCCACGGCTCTTCCCTGGGACTGACCATCAGCCCTTCCCCCCCCATTTGCCCCAACTCGCAGGTCACTCTTTGCCCTACTCACAGTTTACTCCAGCTCTGCTGAAGGTCTGAGTGGCAGAATTCCATCCCACACTTGCCAAAGGCAGCTCAGGGAGGCCCTGAAGTCTCCACACATGCAGGGAAGAGGTGTCGATCCCAGGGGTATCGGAGATGATGCCAGATCTTTCTTTGGGATCTTCCTTTGGGATCTTTCCTGAGGTCTCCGTGTCCAACCTGACACTGAACTTGCAAACAGAGACCCAGGGGATCCCCAGGACTCTCAGGATCTGCACTCCAGCAGCATTCAGTGCCTTGGGAGATGATTTGTAAGCCCTGGGGCGTCACTGGGACACCAGAGCTGGTTTGAGGAACTCTCCTGTGGAAGCCACCAGGGGCTGGGTGGGCTCAGACATCAAAGCTCCCCAATCTCAGTGGGTTATTCCTCGTTTTTCCAGGATGTGGATGCTGCCTACATGAACAAGGTGGAGCTGGAGGCCAAGGTGGATGCGCTGACGGATGAGATAAACTTCCTGAGGGCTTTCCATGAGGCGGTGAGGACCCTTCTGCTCCTTCAGAGGGGAAGAGCAGGGAATGCTGGCTGGGGAAATGAATGTGGGACAGGTGATGGATTAATGGAGTCTTTCCTTCCATAAGCAAAACTAAGCCTGCAAGTGAAGTGATTCCTCTGAATTCCCGTGGGTTATCACACAGATTTCTCCCTGTCTGGGACGTGGGATGGGTGGATTGCAGCCGTAACGGGACAGACATGTTTGGGATGCTGTTTGTATGAAGACAGGAAAACGAGTGGTTTGCAGGGATTCAGTGCTGGGGGAGGCGGTGCTGTGTGAGGGGAATGAAGGAAAGCTGCTGTCCCAGGCTCCTTCCTCCTCCCCATTGTTTGCAAGATCAGGGATTGCCTGAGCTGGACACGCATCCTTGGGAGAGGTGCTGGAATTCGGCCCCTCCAGGTTCTGCAGCCAGCTGGGCTGTTGTCTAAGGAATGGGATAACAGTGGGATAAGCAACCAAAGCAGGGATAAGCAGCTCCAGCTCTGCTGTTGGTTGTTGCTCTGGGCTTTGCAAGGTTGGTTCCCTCCTAATTAATGATTATTTTGATGGAATTCTTCTTATCTGCCTCCCTTTCCCTCCTCTCCTTTAATTGGCTTCCAAAAGAGGGGCCCTGAAACCTCGCTGATTAATGGGCTTGGTTTTCCTGCAGGAACTTAATGAGCTGCAGGCCCAGATCTCTGACACCTCTGTGGTCCTGTCCATGGACAACAGCCGGAACCTGGACCTGGACAGCATCATCGCCGAGGTGAAGGCCCAGTACGAGGAGATCGCCAACCGGAGCCGCGCCGAGGCCGAGTCCTGGTACCAGAGCAAGGTGAGCTTTGGGACGGGGGAAGGCTCCAGGGAGACCTTGGAGCCCCTTCCAGCACCTAGAGGGGCTCCAGGAGAGCT
>VZTH01018015.1:0-14123 GCA_013397815.1 Aleadryas rufinucha
GGCTGTGCCGCGAGATCCGAGTCCTACGGGGTGGGGAAATTGGGGGGAATTGGGAATGGGGTGGACACCGGAGGACCTGGGCTGCTGGAATATCCAAGTCCTACGAGGAGAACGGGTGAAACGGGGAATCAGGAGGGGAATGGGGTGCGGGAACGGGAGCGGCTCTGCCGGGAGATTCCAGCGCTCCAGCGTGGAGGGAATCGGTGGGATCCGGGAATGGGAGCGGCCGGGACACCGGGAAACGGGAGGACACCGAAGGGAACGGCGAAAAAAGGGAAGGGGGGACGAGGAAAAGAGACCGGGATCGGGAAACAGGGAGCGGCTGCTACGAGGGGATCCGGGAGGAATGTGAGAAGACCTGGAGGAGGGATAAGGAGAAATCTGGGCATCCTGGGGGGCGGCGCGGTGTTTTAAGGGAATTTTGGGAATCTGGGGTGGGACAAGGGACGGGGTGTGACGCACGTGGAGACTCGTTGGTGGGGGAGGGACGAGCTGTGGAAGGGATGTTGGATTTTAGGGGGAAGTGTGAGTGGGATGAGGATGGAGGAGATCCCGGAGTGCTGGGAAGGGGAAGGGCTGGGGCCTGGGAATGGCCCAAGGGGTGGAGAGGGGAGGAATCCAGGAGTGGTGGGGGAAAGCGGGAAGGGAAGGTGGAGGACCCAGGAGTGCTGAGAAAAGGGGGAAGGGACCCAGGAATGCTGGGAGAAGGAGGGAAAGGGGAGAAGAGAGGACTCAAGAGTTCTGGGAGAAGAGGAAAGTGATCCAGGGAGTGCTGGGAAAAGGTGGAAAGGGAAAAGACCCGGGAAAGCCGAGTGGGCCACGGAGCACTGGGGGATTTTGGGGTCCCCACACCGGGGAATTCCCACACTGCTGCTCCCAACAGGATCTGGGACTCTCCTGGCTTTGGGAAGGGGGTGTTCCCTGTCCCACAGCCCTGGGCTGGGAGCACAGAGGTGGGATGTGTATCCATGTGCCCTTCCCAAGCTCTGGAAAGCACCAGGATTTGTTTTCAGCACCAACTCCTTCTATTTTTGTCCCTCAAAGTAATTTTTACTCGTTAGCGAGGCCACAAGCTCTGCTCAGGACTTGGGATTTGCCTCTCCAGCAGCTCCTCCGTGGGGGAATGATGAGAGGGAGGAGAACAATCCTTGCTTTTCCGTGAGGAATGTGCTGACTCGGCTCTCCCGGCAGCTCCGTGACCCCGGTGATGGAAAAACTCCTCTGCCTGAAGTATCAGGCTCCAAATTCCTTCGGGAATCCCTCATGGGAAAGGTTTTCTAAACAGTGAGGCTGGACAAGGGCAGAAATTCCCGAGTTAACGGGGTTGTTGGTGGATCAAAGCACCAGGGAGAGGTGGTGGCTTCCAGAGGGACACGACAGCAAAGCCTTCGAGTGTCCTTGTTGCTGCTTTGAAGGGAAGCAAGG
This sequence comes from Aleadryas rufinucha, assembly GCA_013397815.1. Classification (NCBI taxonomy): domain Eukaryota; kingdom Metazoa; phylum Chordata; class Aves; order Passeriformes; genus Aleadryas; species Aleadryas rufinucha. Next base: position 1,426 of record VZTH01018015.1, read on the forward strand.
AAGGGAATTTGTGAAGGGTTTGGAGCACCAGGAGCAGCTGAGGGAGCTGGGGGAGCTCATCCTGGAGAAAAGGAGGCTTGGGGGGACCTTCTGGCTCCCTAAAATTCCGTGACAGGAGGGTGGAGCCAGGTGGGATCGGGATCTGCCAGGACACAGGGAATGGCTTCCCACTGCCAGAGGGCGGGGATAGATGGGATATTGGGAAGGAATTCTTCCCTGGGAGGGTGGTGAGGGGCTGGGATGGAATTCCCAGATGATCTGTGGCTGCTTCATCCCTGGAAGTGTCCGAGTCTAGGTTGGACAGGGCTTGGAGCAATCTGGGATTGTGGAATCCAGGGATGTAGCAGGGAATAGGAATGAGAAGGTCCCTTCCAGCCCAAACCATTCCTGGATTCTGCGATTCCATGACTTCTCCTTCCACCTTGGCTTATCCAAAACCTGTCATTCCAGCGCAAGGAAAAGCAGCACCGTGCTGCTCCCAAACTCCCACGGGATCAGGGAATTAACGCTCTGCCTTTCCCACAGGTCTCATAAACAGCCACAGGAACATGCACGGGAACGTTCCGCGTCCGGCGCCGTCGGCTCCTCCCAGGTGGAACAACCCCCGCCAGCCCGGCTACACCGCGAGAGGAGCCTTTTCCACCAGGTACCCCCAGCAGGCTCCCAGGAATTTCCACCCACGCCAGACTCACTCCTGGAGGAAAAAATACTCCCTGGACAACCGGCTGCCGGGATCGGGGTACGACGTTGGAAGTGCTTCCGCCGCTTCCCGGGGTTTTGGGAGCCTTGGGGACGGCCAGACTCCCGAGGCACCGGAATCGTCCCCGGAGAGGCACGTGGACTTCACCACGGATGGGAACATCGTCGTGGATATCCAGGTGCCACAAAGGGCTGGCCAGGAAAGCGCGGGTCCTTACAGCCAGTTTTCCGGGCGGGAAGCGGCGGTGGCTCCTTCGGCGGATGGGAATATCCAGAAGTCTCTTCTCCAGAAGGAAGAGAGAAGACCTTCCCTATCCATTTCCTTCAGTTCCACGTCAAGGACAGTGTGCCTGCCTGGAAGTGGAGCTGGGAGCTCCTTTTCTGCCTCTGGAAGTACCTCTGGAAGTGAAAGTGCCGTGGCGCTGAAGTCGGAGCCACAGAATCCTTTGGAATTGCCGGGTCAGGAGCCAGCCCAGCACTTGGCACGGATCAAGGCAGAACCCCCCTCTCCAGGGCAGCCGAGTGGTGAGGAAGTCCGGGATGCTTCCCTACATCCCAAACTCTTTGGGAATGCCGAGGCGCTCTCTGGGCCTGCTCAGGTTGGGGTGAATCCGGTGAAGAGCAGATTTCCCGTCGTTCCCAAAGCTCCCGGTCTCCAAAAAGCTGCCTCGGCACCCGTCTCCGGCAAATCGCAGAAATTCAGGAAAAATAACTACACCTGGGTGGCAAACCCTGGGAAAAACTCTCGGATTGTGAAGAGGTGGGTGAGCCCTCGAGCCGAGAATTCCAAGAAGGGCATCGCGGGGACGGACAAAGGTGCTAAAATCTCCCCCAAAGCGGATTTGGGAGCGAAGGTGAAAAAACTGGGATTGCAATCCAAGCTGGGGGTATCTCCCAGTAAATATAAGTGGAAAGCCTCCAGCTTGCAGACCTTGCCTTCCACTTCCAAGTCAGCATTCCAGTGGAGGTCCGAGGACCAGAAGAAGCCTCCAGCCCCAAACATTCCTCGAGCCACCTCTGTCCCGCTGGCTCCGAGCGCGGCGTCCGTTGTTCCCGGTGGGATGAAATCCTTTGGAGAGGCTGCGCTGTCCAGTTACAAAGTGAAGAGTCGGACGAAAATCATCAAGAGGAAAGGGAATGTGGGGTGAGTTGTTGGTTGGGTTTTGTGTCCGTGGATTTGCTGCCAAGCCGTGGCTGTGGGAGAAATTCCAGTGAGGGTTGTTGTGTGCTGGAGGAGTTACGGAATCATGGAATGGTTTGGGTTGGAAGATCTTAAAGATCAGGGAATTCCATCCCCTGTCATGGGCAGGGACACCTTCTGCTATCCCAGGTTGCTCCAAGCCCCATCCAACCTGGACTTGGGCACTTCCAGGGATTGGGCAGCCAGAGAGTCTCTGGGAATTCCATCCCAGCCCCTCACCACCCTCCCAGGGAAGAATTCCTTCCCAATATCCCATCTATCCCTGCCCTCTGGCAGTGGGAAGCCATTCCCTGTGACCTGTCCCTCCATCCCTTGTCCAAAATCCCTCTCCAGCTCTCCTGGAGCCCCTTTAGGCACTGGAAGGGGCTCTGAGGTTTCCCTGGATCCTTCTCTTCTCCAGGCTGGACATTCCCAGCTCTCCCAGCCTGGCTCCAGAGCAGAGGGGCTCCCTTGGAACATCTCTGTGGCCTCCTCTGGATTTACTCCAGCAGTTCCATGTCTTCCTGATGTTGGGTGATCCCGAGTTGTATCCTGTGAGTCCCTGTGGTCACTGACACTTCCTCACTCAGTAAAGGAAGCTGCATTTTCCTGGATTTATTTTCAAATTCCCGTAACTGTTTTGTGCTGGAGACTGGGGAAAAAAGAGGAGGAATGTTTTGGATCACTGTATCGTGTCTTGTGTATCCCTGGGAAGCCCTGTGAAGGTCCTGGGATGCCGCAGGGATGGGATGTGAGCTCTGCTGGTATTTTCCTCCCTTCCATCCCTTTGGAAAACTGTTCCAAGTGATGGAGTGAGTGGCATTAATAGGGAATCTGGTGACTTCATTCCTGCTTCTGTTTCCCAGATCCTCTCAGTGCTTCCCAGCAGGTTTTCATCCTTTCCTTGCCCTCCTGCTTTGCCTGGAAAACTGCCAGTTTTTTTTTGTGCTGGGAAAATCACTCTGGAGCAGCCTGGAGAAGCTGGGAATGCTTGGGGTTTTTTGGCAGTTCAGGGAGACTTCCCACACCTTTGCAAAATTCCAGCAGAATCGGGGAAGGGATCATCCCCCTGTGCTGGGCACTGCTGAGGCTCCTCAAATCCTGGGGGGAGGATATTGAAGATCTGGAGCATGTCCAGAGATGGGAATGGAGCTGGGGAAGGGTCTGGAGAACCAGGAGCAGCTGAGGGAGCTGGGAGGGCTCATCCTGGAGAAAAAGAGGCTCTGGGGAGGAGCTTCTGGCTCCCTAAAATTCCCTGCCAGGAGGGTGGAGCCAGGTGGGATCGGGATCTGCTCCCGGGGAACAAGAGGAAACAGCCTCAAGTTGTGCCAGGGGAGCTTTAGTTTGGATACTGGGAAAATTTTTTCATGGAAAAGGTGGTCAGGCATTGGAAATCCCCATCCCTGGAGGGATTTAAGATCCCTGTGGATGTGGCACTTGGGGACATGGTCAGTGGTGGCCTTGGCACTGCTGGGGAATGCTTGGACTTGACGATCTCAGAGGTCTTTTCCAACCTAAACAATTCCATGATTCCATGATTCAACCCCTCACATCTGTTGAGCAGAAGGCAGCGAGTGACTTTGGCTGTCAGATACCTCATTCTCCATCTGTTCCTTGCCAGGAATTCCTCACATTTGCCTGTTTCCTTGGAATTTTCTGTTCAGATCTTCTCCTCCCCCTGAGCCAGAGGAGAATCCCGGTGGGATTCGACTCCTCTTGGAGCTCTGGAGAAGGGCACCAGGAATATTTTGGTCACTTCCCCTGCTTCCTCCTAACATTGTGATATTCCCATTCCCAGTTCCCCCACGGATAAGAAGAACATCTCCCCCACCACAGCTCTGAAGAGCCGCTTCCACCTCCGGAGGAAAAATTCCGTGCGTGGAAAACCTTCGGTGACGCCCAAACGCTCCTCGCCCCGGGGCCTGGTGCAGATTTCCAAGCACAGGCTCTGCCGGATGCCGGCATCCAGGACACAGGTGGCCACCAAGGAAGGTAGGAACAGGCATTCCAAGGGCTCTCTGGGGTGATTCCAAGGGTTCTTGGATTTGGGAATGTGTTGCTGAGTCCTCCTGGAGGTGTTGTTGGTCACTGAGGAGAAGTTTGACTCCGTATCTGTGTTGTCCTTCCAGCATCTCCACACGAAAGCTGTTTCCTGCTTTTCCTGGGGTTTCCCAGGATTTTCTGGAAGGTTTTCCAGGAAGGAAGAGGTTGGCAGAGGCAGGAATGCACAATCTCTCACCTGTATCCCAGTGCCCTGTCCAGTTTTGCATCTAATTTGCTTAAAACACCAATAATTAGCGGAATACTGAATCCAGTATGTTTGGGAAGTGGGAATTTGCAGAACTCGGAGCTCAGAGTGGCACCTCGGAGTGTCTGGAATGTTGTTGGGATGTTGGTGGCTCCAAGTCTGGTTCTGCTGCTCCCTGGGAACATTTTTGTGGATAAAAGGCTTCTCCCACCTGGGATTCAGTTTTTTCAGATGGCTATGAGGCACATTTTCCCTGTGGCCCCGTGAAATTCCCTGTGGGAATTGCTGGAGCTGGGAGAGATTCGGACCACGACGTAGCTGGGGTTTTGTCTCCAGTTATATTTTGGGATTATTTTGTGTTCAGACAGCTCTGTTGAGATGTTGTTGAGTTTTCCTGGTTGAGGGATTTTGGATAAGGACCTGGAGTGCCAGGACAAGAGGGAATGGTTTCCCACTGCCAGAGGGCAGGGATTGATGGGATATTGGGAGGGGATTTTTCCCTGGGAGGGTGGTGAGGCTCTGGAATGGAATTCCCAGAGAAGCTGTGGCTGCCCCTGGATCCCTGGAAGTGTCCAAGGCCAGGTTGGATGGGGCTTGGAGCAACCTGGGATAGTGGAAGTTGTCCTTGCCCATGGCAAGGGATTGGAATTCCATAACCTTCAAAGTCTTCCAGCCCAAATCATTCCATGATTCCATGAAAAGACAGAAAGCTTTGGAAACATGGAGCAATTTGGGATTGGGACAGCATTTTAACCTTGGAGGAAATTGAGGAAGTGCTGGTTCCAAGGATATCAGCTTGTGTGGAATCCCAATTCCTTGATTGAAGGGAATGTTCCCATGCTGAAGTCTTGATTTTAACTGGATAGGAATGAAAAAATAAAGCAGGAATGTGGTTGTGGAAAGTTGGCAAATAAAGAAAGTTGGAGAAAGGAAGGAAAAAAAGGGAATAGGTCTGGAAGTGACCTTGGGAGAGCAGTTAGTTCATTCCCCCCTCCAGAAGTGGATCCAATGATCCAACTTTTCCTGACAGATGCTGCTCTGTGTGGCACCTTCTCCTTTGCAGAGAAATTCAGGAAGAGCCTGAATTGCCTTGGAATTCCCTGAGTGAATTTTTGGATTTGCTTCCTTTGATTCAAATTGAGTTTCTGGATTTGAATCCTTTGATACTTTAGGATTTTTCTTGGAGAGCTTCAATCCCAGGCAGAGGATTTGCAGTTTCATGTGTTGGAATGTTCTTAAGCTCTGGGTTTGGAAAGCTGTGGAATTATTCCAGGGCTGTTCCTCCACATGCTCCAGGATTCCTGTGGGGATTTTTTTCCCCAGGTTTCGTAGGAAAAGATTGTTTGGTGATGGATGGGGAAGGGATATTCCCAAGTCTGGGAGATCCTGGCTGCTCACAGGGACTGGGACAACTCCCACATTCCCTGTTCCCTCTGAATGTATAATTATGGATGAGGTGTCGGTGTCTTCTGGTTCCACAGGGAGCTGGGGATAAGTGAAGTCTTGTGGATTCAATTTCTGGCTCCCAGGTTATCCAAGAGGTTTTGGGAAGGTTTCTTTTGGGGTGAATATTAATCCCAACAAAATATTGTGGATATTAATCACCACAAAGTGATGGAATTTTCAATCTTTTCCATTCCTCCTTGGACGAGTGTGAGGGAAGTAAATGGGATTACTGGGATACACTGGGAGCAGAGTGGGGCAGGAATGGAACAAGGGGGTGGATGTTGAGGAGCACCATCCATTTCTGGGATCACACTGGATGGAAGGACAGAGGGGAGGGATGTTCCCAACTTCCTGCATGGCAGCGTGGCTGGAAAAGCTGGATCAGCCCCTTCTGTCCCCTGTGGTGACACAGCCTGGCTGCTTTCCTGTTTGTCCTGTTCCACGGGATTTTGGGATACGTGGCACAGCTCCGTGGGCTGTGCAAACACATTGTTCCTGCTTTTCCCAAGTCTTTGTCCCTCTCCTGACTCTCCAATTCCCTTCCTGGACCCAAATGGATCTGTTTGGTCTCATCAGTGGGGAAGCTCTTCCAGCCACTGCTGAGTCTTGGATTGGGATTGGTGTTTCCCAATGCTCTGTGTCCAGAGGCACTTCCCTCCGTGGGAATTGCTTTTATTGAGGGATCAGAGAGCACATGGAAAGTGGCAGATTGGTAGGAATTCCCTTGGGATTATTTGGGCTGATCCACCTGCAGCTCTTATCAGTTAATTCCAAAATACTTGGTTGAGTGGAGCGTTTAGTAACAGCTCAGATATTGGAATGTGTCCCAACTGGAAGTTTTTCCAGTGGGATGCTGGAGCAGGGAGGAAGTGCCAGGGTTGCCTCACTCACCTCTGGGATCCTCAGGGATGTGATGGAAGAGGGATAAAAGGCAGTGGTTGCTTCTCTCCTTATCCAGGGAAAAGCTGGAGGACCAGCAAGGATCATCAAGGTCACGGGTGCCACTGTATTGGATAAAACCATGGAATGGTTTGGGTGGGAAGGGACCTTGGAGATCAGGGAATTCCAACCCCTGCCATGGGCAGGGACACCTCCCACTGTCCCAGGTTGCTCCAAGCCCTGCCCAGCCTGGCCTTGGACACTTCCAGGGATCCAGGGGCAGCCACAGTGCCTCTGGGAGTTCCATTCCAGTGCCTTCAAACCATCCCAGGGAAGAATTTGTTCCCAATATCCCATCCATCCCTGCCCTCTGGCAGTGGGAAGCCATTCCCTGTGTCCTGTCCCTCCATCCCTTGTCCCAAGTCCCTCTCCAGCTCTCCTGGAGCCCCTTCAGGCACTGGAAGGGGCTCAGAGGTCTCCCTTGATCCTTCCCTTCTCCAGGCTGGACAAATGAACTTTTTGTCCATGTCCTGTCCCACCACCTTGGGAATCCTTTATCTGCTTTCTCCAAGCAGGAGTTGGGCTTATTCCCAAAAGTTCAGGGATGGCACCTTTTTCTCACCAGTTCTGAGGGAAAGCACCAACTTCTAAGTGGTGTTTGACTGATCCAGGTGTGATAACAGCGGCATATTCCTGCTTTTCCCATCCTAAAAGTCCCATGCCAAAGGATATGGGGATCCCACGCTTTTCCAACAGCTCTTTCCTGTCTTTGTCTGGGATTTCTTGCAGGATGAGGCTTTTTCCCAACTTATTTTTTAATGACAGACAGGTGAGTTCTGGGAGTTGGGAACTTTTCCTCACCATTCCTTGGCTCATCCTGCTTGAGCATCTGAGCTGTCATTCCTTATTCCCAGGGCTTTTTCCTTAGGAAAAACCAGGAATAAGTGCTTCAAAGGGAGATTTATTGATTTTTTTAATGCATTTTAACGTCGGAGATGTGGCAAATGTACGGATGAGGAGAATGGGAGCGTGGTGTGGGACATGTGGGAGAATTGGGGGTTTTGTGGGAGAATCGGGGGCTTTTCCAGGAGAACTGGGGATTTTGGGAAGCGCACGCAGCCCTGCAGAGGGCACTCGTGCCTCTCCCATCTCCTCAGTCCACCTTTTTCTAGTTATTGATGGCCTAATTTCGTCTTTATGTGAAAGAAAGCAGATCTGGAGTAATTTGCAGCAATAACCTGCTAATGCCGGGCCAGTATCAAAATTCCCATGTTCATTCCCGGTGGCAGATAAAACACTAATATATAATTATCCTTGCAAATTGGATTGTTTTAAATAACCAAAAGGCTACGGCCGGCGAGAAAACCATCCCATTTCCCTGGAGTTCCTATTGCGGGGTAATTGCTGCGTTCAATCAATTTCCTTGGCATTAGAAATTCCATCACAATCAACATTAAGCTTTATTCATTGTGATGGCAAAGAGCCGGATCATTTCTCCTCTTTTCCTTAACTGGCAAAATTAATCAGGGAAAAGATTTTAAACATTTACCCGTGCGAAAGAGGTCAGCTCTGCCACTATATTGCTCAGCAGATAAGGGGGCTAATAAAAAGAAAATTGAATTACTAATGATCGCCAGGAACAGAGTATATAAAACCTGGCAATCGCCCGGCGCAGGAAAAAAGGGAATCAATTTTCTCCGGACAAGGTGCGCTCGTTTTTTATTTTGGCTCATATTATCAGCAATTTAATTGGAGAGAGCATAAACAGGAGGAAACAGTTAGGGAATAATGAGGCTGGAGGTGTAAAATCCTGCAGGATAGATGCTGGACACAATTTATTTGGCACAACAGATAATCACTTTAATTGAATCCAAAAGTGCAGCGTTCAGCAGCGCCGGCTCCGCGCCTCGCCCGGGGGGATCATGGAATATTACAAAGAGGCTCCTCCGTGTCTTTTCCCCCTCTGTAATGTCCCCTTCCAGGCAGGAATGCTCCGGGATTGCTTCGGCACGGTCACAGCTGGCTGGAAGGAGGAGATGGAGAAAGCAGGAGGGAGATTCTCCAGGGACTTTTCCTTATTTATGTGTGTTTGTTCCTTAAATAATTCGGTGGTTGCGGGGTTGGATGGTTCCGTGTGAGACCGGTCGTGTCCTGCTTGAGGTGAACTTGGAATCGTGGAATGGTTTGGGTTGGGAGGGACCTTAAGGATCAACTTACCTTGCTGTGTCCTCAGTTCAAAGCCTGGCTCCCTTTTCCTGCTGTGACCTCCAGGTCTGGGTGTTAAAGGAGTTTTTAAGGAGCCTTTAGATGTTTTCCTGCGAAAGGTGGGTGGTTCATCCTTTAATTTAGATCTTGGAATGGTTTGAGTTGGAAGGGACCTTGAAGATATCCTCCCATTCCAATCCCCTGCCATGGGCAGGGACACCTTCCACTATCCCAGGTTGCTCCAAGCCCCGTCCAAGCTGACTTTGGACACTTCCAGGGATCCAGGGGCAGCCACAGCTTCTCTGGGCAACCTGTGCCAGGGCCTCAGCACCCTCCCAAGGAGGAATTCCTTCCCAATATCCCGCTAAACCTTCCCTCCTTCAGCTTAAGTAGATGGGGAATTGTTGCAATTCCCCAGCTGTGGCTGTGCAACTCCATGGCCAGAGGAGGAGTAAATTGGGAGCACATCCTTGTTGGATCCACTACATCCAACCTGGTTTTGTGTTGTTCCCTTGAAATTGTTCCTTCCCTGATTATCTTTTCCCTTTCTCCTGCTCCAAAGAGAGATAAGCCAGTGGTTTGTGTTATCAGCTTCCTGCTTTTCCTGTGTTGCCACCCCACTGCTGAAACTGCCAAACAGAAGGAATCCTGTTTGTGTTCCCATCTTCCTAAAGAGAAATTCCACAGGATTCCTAAAACCCGCTTCACTCTGCGTCTGCAGAAGCTTCTCCAACTCTTTACTGCCAGAATCACCCCCAAAAAATTCCCTGAATCCTCATTTCTCTCCTCACTTCCTAGGATGTGCCATGAGGGGGTCGGGATGGGCGAGGAGCGTTTGCTTGGAAAAACGCTGGAGGCAAAAGTGGCAGGAGCTGCTTTGCATTACTCGGGCGAGTAAAGGGGGTGTAAATGGTGAGGAGCAAGTTATGGGAGGCATCCGAATGCTCAGCTGCTGATAATTTTATTGACACTGGGTGTTTGGATCCCTCTGGCAGCTCTGGAAATCTCAGCCCTGGATTTTATCCCCTCTCTTATTTTTTTCTTAATATTTCCTGTGGGTTGATTCCTGGTGGGACAGCAGTTGAGGGAATTTTTGGAGATTTTTACCTTGTTTTGTGTTTTATTTTATATTTATTTTTTTTCTCTTTTGAGTCACACGAGGTTTGGCTGCTCTTCGAGGCGACGCCTCCGATCGCGTTACGGCCGAGTTAAGCTCTTGATCCCTTCCCTCAGGGAAGCCCTTGGATCACACACAGAACTCCTTGGAGTTCATCACATCTTTTTTCTTTGCTCCATCATTACTCCCGTTTTCCCGAGTTCCTTCCAGCTGATCCAAACCCTTCCCAGGTCGCCGCTCAAGGCGAGCGTCGCTCGCTTGTCCTGCGTAGGTTTGACCTTGCCCGGAAATCATTCCTTTGCCAGCTCTCTCCTCCCTCTGGCTTGTCCTTGGGATCCAGGGGTGGAGCGTGGCTGGAGAGGTGGCTCCTCACTCCTTCAGGAATTGGGAAAAGTTCACATTCTTGGCTCTTTGCCGGCCCCGGTTACGTCAGCGGCCGTAAGTAACGGTTTTGGGTTTCCGCCTTGACTTGGCATTTCCAGGTGACTCGTCCCGAGCTGCAAGAGGAGCTGCGGGCGTGGAGCCAGGATTGGGAATTCTCTTTGCAGAGCCCTCTTTCAAAAATAACAGCCTGCTGGGAGTGAGGGAATGCGCCTTGCTCAAGGAGGTGTTCCCGTGTGGAGGTTGGATTTGGGATCAGGGAGGGAACATCCAGAGGGAAATGAGGCGGAGATCCTGAAGGTGACAATTCCTGAGTGTCTCCTTCCCTGTGGAATTCAACCTGCACACTCAATTTGTTGTGGAAGCCACATCCCTGGAAGTGTTCCAGGCAAGGTTGGATGGGACTTGGAGCAGCCTGGTCCAGTGGAATGTGTCCCATGGCAGGGGGGTGGAATGAGATGACCTTAAAGGTCCCTTCCCACCCAAACCATTCCATGTTTTAATGACAGTCACCTCTTAATTCCTATTTTAGATAGTTTTACCTCAATATTTTTACCTCAATTCCTGTTTTAGAGCTTCTCCTGTACCGAGTGCAGCTCCAGCTCCATTGGATTGGGAAATTCCATTGGTAGCCAGCAGCTCTTTGGGGAATGGTCTTTTTATACACTAATAGGAAAAATACTTGGCTTTGGGGATGGATGAGATCCTTCCATTGGCTCTGACCCTTGATATTTCCAAGTCTGTGGGGGGCTTTGTCTTAAGAATCCAAACCTTTCAGGGATGGTGCGATGCGGAACTAAAATAGACAGGGAAAAAAACCAGAGGGAAAAAAAGTGGGAAACAGAGCAGTAGGTCCTGAACTTCTCGTTTGGCCTCCTGGGGATTGCCTGGCCTTAAATATTTCCAGGGATGGAGCACCCACAAATTCTTTGGGCAACCAGGACCTCACCACCCTCACAGGGAAGAATTCTTTCCTGATATGCCATCTAAATCTACTCTCAGTTTAAGCAATTCCTCTTTATCCAGTCTGTCCATGCTCTTGGAAATAGATATTTATTTGTCCATGGAATGCTTTGGCTTGTATGGGACCTTTAGGAGTCTCCTAATCCAACCAAGAATGAAGCTTTTAAACCAGTTTTGGACAGAATTTCGGTGCTGATCCCTCTTATCCCTCTGCTTCTCTTTCCTTGGCCTCCTAAGTAAAAATAAAGAAAATAAAAGTGGGTGTTTAAGGCTCTTTAAAAAACCCCCATAACGTGAAAAATGACAATGAGTCCCTTTTCCCTGTTTTTTCCCTTCCTTTTGCTATTTTCTCCCACTTCATAAACTGTCTGATGTTATTCCCGGCACGGTCACAGTTGGAATTACTGATGCCGGCGTGGATGATCGGAGTATCCTCCACTGCTCTGTCAGGATTCCCAAAATCCCACCCTGGCAGATGCTCAATTCCCCATAAAACCTGTGTAGGTTTCTCCGTTCTGCTTTCTGCTTCCCGTTCTTTCCCAAATCCCTATTTACACCCTTTTAATTTTCTTGTGGAAATCTTCCCATTTGATTTTCCCTGTAACGACTCGGAAGCGTCGTAGGGAAAATTCCTCTGCCTGGCTGCTGAGCTGAGTCGAGCCGTTCGTTCCAGGACTTTGTGGATCACTCCATGTGCTCTACAAAGCACTAGGAATGAGTAAAACCCCTTGGAATACGGAACAGATGCCGGAGTGCACCTGGAATAAGGGATTTGTGGACTCGGCAGCATCTCCCGAGTCCTACAAAACTCTGCTGTTCCAGCAGCTTTGCCGGAGTTCCTGCTTCAGCCTAAGGGGTGGGGAGACGCCTTGACTTCACTTGTCAACAGGAATTTTGCTGCTATCCCTCAGGAAATCTGAGTTAAGGAACGTTTCCTCCTCCCCTGTGCCTCTGGATAATCCCCACGCGTGCGGTTTTCTGGAGGTGTTTCTATTTTGGGTTCTTTGGAGTGGTGTCAAGTGGGGATTTTGTGTGGATGTGTGGACGGGATCGGTTCCAAAGCTGATCCCACGTGTTAGCGGCCGTTAAGCCGCCCTCGGGGGCTCTCCGTTGGAAAAGGGCACGGGAATTCTTGGAGCCTTGGCGTGGGCTGTAAACTCCAGCGTTGGTTGCGATGGGAAACTCCGTGTTGTTCCTCACGGCACCGGCAAATGTCCCGGGATGTCTTGTCCTTGGATGGGACGGGGAGAGCCCGGGGAGGGGTGAGTGGGTGGGATGTGCCATCAATATTTGTTTTTTGCCATGGAATCACAGAATAGTTTGGGAAGGATCTTAAAGTCCAACCAGTTCTACCCTCTCCTGTGGGCAGGGACATCTTCCTCTATCCCAGGTTGCTCCAAGCTCCGTCCAGCCTGGCCTTGGACACTTCCAGGGATGGGGCAGCCACAGTTTCTCTGGGAATTCCATTCTAGTGCTTCCCCACTCTTACAGGGAAGAATTCCTTCCCAACATCCCATCTAACCCTGCCCTCTGGCAGTGGGAAGCCATTCCCTGTGTCCTGTCCCTCCGTCCCTTGTCCC
>VZTH01018015.1:15686-39278 GCA_013397815.1 Aleadryas rufinucha
TGGAATCACAGAATAGTTTGGGAAGGATCTTAAAGTCCTTCCAGTTCTACCCTCTCCTGTGGGCAGGGACATCTTCCTCTATCCCAGGTTGCTCCAAGCTCCGTCCAGCCTGGCCTTGGACACTTCCAGGGATGGGGCAGCCACAGTTTCTCTGGGAATTCCATTCTAGTGCTTCCCCACTCTTACAGGGAAGAATTCCTTCCCAATATCCCATCTAACCCTGCCCTCTGGCAGTGGGAAGCCATTCCCTGTGTCCTGTCCCTCCGTCCCTTGTCCCAAGTCCCTCTCCAGCTCTCCTGGAGCCCCTTTAGGCACTGGAAGGGGCTCTGAGGTCTCCCTGGAGTCTTCCCTTTTCCAGTCTGGACATTCCCAGCTCTCCCAGCCTGGCTCCAGAGCAGAGGGGCTCCAGCCCTTGGAATATCTCCATTACTTCTTCTGGATTTGCTCCAGCAGCTCCACATCCTTCTCATGTAGGACCCCAGAGTTGGATGCAGAATTCCTGGTGGGGTTTCACCTAAGCGGGGCAGAGGGATAGAATTCCCCCTTTTCCTGCTGCCCCACGCTGTGGGATGAGCCTGGGACATGGGGGATTTCTGGGTTGTGAGCACGCATGGATGAGGCATGTCCAGCTTTTCATCCACCAGCACCCCCAAGTCCTTCTCCTCAGGGCTGCTCTCAATCCATTCTTTATCCAGCTTTGGGGTGGCAAAGATGATTGAATCCCAAGAATCACACGGATCGGTGTCAAATGCTCTTTTTGGGATGAAAAAAAGCAGGGAATTCTTTCCTTTTGAAGAAGAGCCCAACCTTCCACCCAAATAATGCTCCTTCCTGGCTGGGTCGAGGTGTTTGCAGTGATTGCTGACCTTAATTTAGCAGCACTGACTTCCAAATGCTTTCCCTGTTATCAGGAATCCAAGGAGTGGAGTTCTCCCTTATCGGGAAGCAAATCAAAAGGGAATTTGATGGGGTGAAACGAGTCCATCAGAGATCCTGCTCTGTTTTTAAAACAAGATTTACTCTGCTCTCTCCACATTAACTGGGGCATTTTACGGTGCTCCCCTTTCCGTGAGCTTCCGTGATCCATCATTTCCCGGCTCGCCTGCCGGAGTGGCTGTTAGATTTTACTACAGCAAACACTGTAAAAGGGCATTAGAGCAGTTAAATCTGGAGTCTTGCTTCCATAAGGAAAAAGAAAATGCTGAATTAGGCACCAGAAAAGGCAACCACAGCGATACTTTAATCTTGCATAAATTATCAGAAGAGTCAGAGGCGAGTGATTTTATGTATTGTTAGAGCTCTGCTAATTAATTATTCCGGAATAATTGATGTTTAGAAGCACCAAAGTTGGGTCCTTTCCTGGCTTAATGGACTTTCAATATGGCAGCTGGATTTTTATTTCTGTCTTCATTTTAACCCTCCCTTCCGTGGGGTTAATGAAGTCGCTTTCCTAAATATGAAGAGTCTAAATAATAATTAATCAAGGAAATATCGCTCCACAAATTGTGGGTCTAAGTCAAGGGTGGTTTTGGAGACATTCCTGACATCTAGGGGAAGTTGAGTCCCCAGTGGAAATATTTGAAGGAAGAAAAGCCCTGAAGAAATGGATAAATGTAGATAAGCTGAAGAAGGGGACGAATTAAGTGGGATATTGGGAAGGAATCCTTTCCTGGGAGAGTGGTGAGGAACTGGAATGGAATTCCCAGAAAAGCTGTAGCTGCCCCTGGATCCCTGGAAGTGTCCAAGACCAGGTTGGATGTGGCTTGGAGCAACCTGGGATAGGGGAAGGTGTCCCTGTCCATGGCAGGGGTTGGAACTGGATGAGCTTTAGGGTCTTTCCAGCCCAAACCATTCCATGATTCCCTTTGAAAGGAAGAGATGGCCTTCCTCAGATTGCTGGAATTGTACAGACCTTCTCATCAATGTCTTCATCTATTCCTGGAGAGTTTGGATTCATTGTTTCCAAAGGATTTCAGATCCCAGGAAACCCAGAGCCCTGAAATGGGGCTTAGGAATCACAGAATTCCAGCTGGTATTAACCCTCTGTGACACCAGTAGGGCCGTACTGGTAACCAGTGCCTGCCTTGGGCCATCCCAGTTCAAGAAGGGTACAAAGAGGCGATCCCAGTGGATCTTGGGATTACCTCGGGAATGTGACCTAAAGGAAGAGGTTGAGGGCACTGGGCTTAACTCGAGGAGCTGTGGAGTCTCTGCCTTTGGGAGTGTTTGAGATCTGGGAAGAGGGAGTGGAATTGGTGTCCGTGGTGCTCACGCTGAGCAGACGGTTGAGCCGGAGACATCCTGCTCCACCTAAATTTCTATGGATTTAAGGAAGTTCCAGAAGTTCTGCCTAAATTTCTATGGATCTAAGGAAGTAATTTAACCTTCCCCAGGGCTGAAGTTCTTACTTTAAGCACTAAATGCCTTCGCAGCTTTTTCAGGAAAGAATGGAATTGGTGATAAGATCCCTGCTCTCCCTTCTCCAGCTGATGGCCTGCAGCACATCCATCCCCATCCACTGCTTCCCAAGTGTTCTTCCATGCTGTTGCCGGTTGTTTTTAAGGAGTTTTGACCTCTGAGATGCTGTTGGTGCCTCTCTGGGATGAGGGTTGGATGTGGCTGAACTCTGGAACTTCACAGGCTGGGAGAGCTGGGAGTGTCCAGCCTGGAGAAGGGAAGGCTCCTGGGAGAGCCTTCCAGTGCCTAAAGGGCCTCCAAGAGAGCTGGAGAGGGACTTGGGACAAGGAATGGAGTGCCAGGGTAGAGGGAATGGCTTCCCACTGCCAGAGGGCAGGGTTAGATGGGATATTGGGAAGGAATTCTTCCCTGTGAGGGTGTGAAGGCGTTGGAATGGAATACCCAGAGAAGCTGTGGCTGCCCCATCCCTGGAAATGTCCAAGGCCAGGTTGGATGGGAATTTGAGCAACCTGGGGCAGCGGAAGGTGTCCCTGCCCATGGCAGGGAGTTGGAATGCGATGATCTTCAAGGTCCTTCCCAACCCAAACCATTCCGTGATTTCACAATCATGAACCCGCAGGGATCCTGCCCTTTCTTGCTGCCTCTGGATGTTGAGGAATCAGTGATAAAATCCACCCAGGCACACTGGATTTTGCAGTTTCTTTCCAGAGCTTGTGACTCCTCTGCTTGATTGGACTTTGTAGCACATCCATCACCTCCCCAGTTTTTTGGGATGGGGGAGGATGGGGCCTGCAAAGGACAGGTGAGGACAGGACACGAAGGGAACAAACACTTGTTGAGCTGAAGGGGGTTTAGGAAAACCGGGACATACAATGCTCGTAACGTGATCCCTGCTCCCGAGCAATTCCAGCCCCCGGAGCAGGGGGATGCCCAGCCCCAGCGACTCCCCCACTGTCACCACTCTCCTTGTGGGGCCGGGCAGGGCGTGGGTGACGAACATTCCATGGCCTGGCCACAACGTGGGGAGAGCAGCTTTGTGGAAAAGCGTCCTAAACTTGATATCCTTGTTTATCTCTTCCCAGGCCCTGCCTGGCCCCTCGAGATAAACAGGTGCCAGTGCTTGCAATTCCCGACAGCCGGAATAACTCCGAAAGGAGGTTGTGTTTACGTGGGGAGTTATTCCTGCCTCCCTTCAGGGCTGGAGCATCCCCCGTGGCAAATGGGCTGGGAGTGGACACAGCTCCAGGACCTGGACTTGCTCCAACCTGGCCTTGGATACTTCAAGGGATGGGGCAGCTTCTCTGGAAAACCTGTGCCAGGGCCTCAGCGCCCTCCCAGGGAAGGATTTCTTCCCAATATCCCATCTAACCCCACCCTCTGGCAGTGGGAAGCCATTCCCCTTGTTTTGGCATTCTATCCTTTAGCCCAAGTCCCTCTCCAGCTCTTCTGGAGCCCCTTTAGGCACTGGAAGGGGCTCCAAGGTCTCCCCAGAGTCTTCCCTTTTCTCCCAGCCTGTCTCCAGCCCCTGGAGCAACTCCATGGCTTCCTTTTGTTTGCTTTCCTCACTTCCTGGACACATCCAAGACATCCAACTCCATGGACTCATCAATGATGTAAACCCAGGATCCCATGCCTGGATTATTTTCCTTTATTTCCCTTTTTTTCCCTCTCTCCCTGCCCAGTGGGATCCCTGCTCCTTCTCCCTGCTCCGGCTGAGTCCTCACGTGCCTTGGCTTAGCACAGGGAATCCTCAGCTCCTCTCCTGGGTGCTCCCAGCATTGCTGTCATTCCCTGAGGGAGCACCGTGCCCCGCTCCAGGGCTGTTTAGTGTCTCGACTTAGAGACATTCCTGAATGGAACCTCCTTAATTCCCACACAGATGCTGCGGGAACAGCATAAAGCCCAGTAATAAAATGTTAGTGAAGAATTCCGGAGTGAAATCGAGATGGGAAACCTCTGCTGCTGCCAGGCTGGAAATCTCCAGCCTGGAGTTTCCCTGGGCTTTTTAATGGAAGCAGGAGCTTGTTTTATGTTGTCTTGGGTCACGGGCTCTGAAGCGGAGCCGGGATCAGTTGTGGAATTCCGGGATCAGTTTTGGGCCCCTCATGACAGGAATGAAATTGAGGGCTTGGAGCATATCCAGGGAAGGGAACAGAGCTGCAGAAGGGTTTGGAGCAACCAGGAGCAGCTGAGGGAGCTGGAGGGGCTCAGCCTGGAGAAAAGGAGGCTCAAGGGGGGACCTTTTCACTCTCCACAACTCCCTGAGGGTGGAATCAGGTGGGGATCAGGATCTATGTCCAGGGCATAAGGGACAGGACCAGAGGAAACGCCCTCAAGTTGTGCCAGGGGAGCTTTAGTTTGGATATTGGAAAAATGTTTTTCATGGAAAGGGTTGTAAAGCATTGAAATGGGCTGCTTGGGGGAGCGGGGGAGTCACATCCCTGGAAGTGTCCAAAAAAATGTGTGGATGTGTGGATTAGGCACTTGGGGACAGGGATTAGTGGTGAGCATGGTGGTGGTGGCTGGGCTGAGGTTTGGACTCGGTGATCTTGGAGCTCTTTTCCAGCTTTCAATTCCATGGTTTTGTACTTTGCTCTGTGTTATTCCTCTTGCTCTCACTCTGCCTCGACTCTGTGCCTGACAGCAATGGCTTGGAATTTGCACATGGAATTTGATTCCTCTTTTGGAGTATCCCAGAATCACAGAATGGTGGGAGTTGGAAGGGACCTTCAAGACCATCCAGTCCCATCCCCTTCCATGGGCAGGGACACCTTCCACTATCCCAGGTTGCTCCAAGGCCCCGTCCCACCTGGCCTTGGACACTTCCAGGGATGGGGCAGCCACAGCTTCTCTGGGAATTCCATTCCAGTTCCTCACCACCCTCCCAGGGAAGAATTCCTCTCCCAATATCCCATCTAACCCTGCCCTCTGGCAGTGGGAAGCCATTCCCTGTGTCCTGTCCCTCCATCCCTTGTCCCAAGTCCCTCTCCAGCTCTCCTGGAGCCCCTTTAGGCACTGGAAGGACTAATTCAGATTTATTCCTGTTATTTTTTTTTCTTGTTTCATTCCTTAACACGTTCCCAGATTCGTCTGGATTTCTTGTAACACGTGGTAGAAAACATCAATTTCAGTATTTTTTTTTTGCCTTGTTATTCCATCCCCACAATTCCCAGCCAGTTTTCCCTTTCAACTGAAAGGACATTTTCCTCTTTGTTGCATTTCCATTAATGGATTCTCACCAAGGATCCGCTTCCCGTTGCGTGTCAGTTGCTGCCTGTTCCGAAGGGCTCATTCCACACTAAGTGGTGTCGGAAAAGACTTTTCCCTTCCCATTCCATCCTCTTAAAACCCAATCCTGGACATCACAGCGGCCACTTTGGCTGTGCTGACGCTTCCTTTGTCCTGTCCTCTCCTCCCAGGGATCTGAGTGCACATTCCAGGCTGCCTCATTCCCTAATGCTTTGCTTTTTCTCCTTTAAATATTCATGGGAGCGGAGTGGCCGGGTTGCTTAATGGAACAGCATTATCCTTGGAATTCAAAGCAGGAGTTGTTGTCAATATGTTTTAAAAACTTCTTCCCAAATCTGGGAGCCTTTGGGATTGAGGTATTTTCCCGATTTTTAAGTTTAAATGAATTCTGGAATTGCTGTGAATGTGCTGCATTGGGAGGAGGAGAAATTCCATAAGTTTCTCACTAGACAAGGATGTTTTATCCTATTCAAAGGATCGCTGACATCCCTGAGGGATTTTTAGTGGGTGGCTTTCCCTGTAAACCCTGGATAAGAAGTAGTCAGAAGGAATTTAAGATCACAGAGTCATGGAATGGTTTGGATTGGAAGGGATCTTTAGGATCATCCAGTTCCACCCCTGCCGTGGGCAGGGACACCTTCCACTATCCCAGGTTGCTCCAAGCCCCATCCAACCTGGAATTTGAGTTTTGGAATTTACATTGAAGAGTAAAATGAAGGAATGTCAGAAATTTTTCAGGGAATTTCTTTTCTCCCAGCTCTGCCAACCAGTCAGCTCCCAGTTCATTCAGGTCACTGGTGGGATGAGGGATGGAAGTCTGACTCTCCTGCTGTTTAAATATTCCACAGATTTAGGAGATGGTGCCTGACACATGGCCTGGAGAGAATAATTGGATGTGGCAGCTGAGTGAAAAAGGCTGGATGGGATTTTTCCTTCCAGTGCGTGCGGATGGATGAAGTTTGGGATGATTTGTTTTATTTTTATTTGGGAAGAAAAATAAAATCAAGGAAAACCACCAACAAAAAACCTTTCTGTTCCAATCAGCTGGGATCAAATGGGGATTCAGCCAACACTGGGAGACAGGAGGGATTTCTTTTCCCAGTTCTGGAATTTCTGATGGCCTATAAAGGTGTTTGACATTTGGAGATACTCTTAAATTGGAATATCAGCAATCCCTGGAATACCCAGGGAATGTCCTTCAAATCCACTTGGAGTTGGTTAAAACCAAACAGACTTTACTGTTGCTGGACCTCCATAACCTTGGGATAAATGATTTTACTGCTGTTCCTGGGTTTTCCTGCCTGGGAGATGGGAAGAGCAGATCTGGAAAGAAGATCTGTGGGATTGGGGCAAAAATCTCAGCTATTGGGAAGGAATTCTTCCCTGTGAGGGTGGGGAGACCCTGGCACAGGTTTCCCACAGAAGCTGTGGTTGGTTCCATTTCTGGAAGTGTTCCAGGACAGGTTGGGTGGGGCTTGGAGCAACCTGGGATGGTGGAAGGTGTCCCTGACCGTGGCAGGGGGGTGGAATGAGATGAGCTTTAAGGTTCCTTCCAAAGGACTCCAGGATTCTGTTCCATGTGCTCTCACTCCTTCTTTGGTGTGGCTGTTGATCCTATAGGTCCCCATTCCTGTAGGATCAGGGTGGTGTTGGGGAGATAAAGCAGAAGAAAACGAGGAGAAAACCAAAGGGATTTGGAGATGGCAGAGGGAAGTGGATGAGGGCCAAAGAAATCGTGGAATCACTGAGGTTGGAAAAGGCCTCCAAGATCATCGAGTCCAACCATTAACCCAGCACCAGCCCATGTTCCCAAGTTCCACATCCACACATTTTCTGAACCCTTCCAGGGATTTTGGTTCCACCACTGCCCTGGAAATCCCATTCCAGGGCTTGCCAAGTCTTTCCATGGAGAAATTTTTCCCTGATATCCAAGCTGAACCTCCCCTGGTGCAACTTGAGGCCGTTCCCTCTCATCCTGTCCCTTGTTCCCTTGGAGCAGATCCCGACTCCCACCTGGCTCCACCCTCCTGGCAGGGAATTGCAGAGTGAGAAGGACCTTCCAGAGCCTCCTTTTATCCAGGCTGAGCCCCTTTCCCAGCTCCTTCAGCCTCTCCTGGTTCTCCAGACCCTTCCCAGCTCCATTCCCTTCTCTTGGACTCACTGACCTTTGAGAGCTTTTCCAGCCTTATCAATTCCATGCCAAGCAGGGACTCAGGATCAGTGCTGGGAAGAGCCTGGGGAGAGCTGGATCAGTGAGAAAGATGCCGAGGATATTCTGTGAGCAGGATTTTAAGGAATGACAGGAAACCTGCAGTTGTCACTCTTCTCCCTCAGGAGCGACGGAGGGATCCAAGTGGAAAGAAAAAGCATCAAAACCTGGCTTGTTTTTCCTCCCCTCCAGTTTTCTCCAAGTTTGGAAAGTTTATTTCCAAGGGAGCAGCTTTTTTTTTCCAGCCTGGAGTGGTGTTAATTGGTTTTTGTTTGAAATATTTACGGGATGGGAACATCAGGGATGAGCCGCTCTCCCTCTTAAGTGGCCTTGACAGGTGACATTCCCTGGCAGCTCCGAGTCCCCACGGTGTAATCGGGTGGATTTGGGAAGTGCTGACTCTCCAAATAAACCAGGTTTGTGGATCGGCCTCAATCTTTTCCTAAATCTTGGTTTTCTTTAGGATTTCATGGAAATGTTTGGTGTGGACCGGGAATGATTTGGGATCTTTGGAAGTTTTCCTGTTCAGGTTGATTAGTGTAAAATACGGTGCTAAAATCATAGAATTTAGGGAAAGGTTTTAATCTGGGAAGCAGGATCTGAGGATTGGTGGGATCTCTCTATCCCAGCACGAGGAGAAGGTGTGTTTTTAGGGATTGGAATGTGTTTGGAATGTGGGGTGGCCCTTGAAACAGCTGGGAGGTGCCAGAGGACCGCAGTGACCCCAGAGCTGCGTCTGTGACAGCAAATCTGCACCTGGAAATGTGGAAATCCCTTGGAAAAGGGTGTTGAAGGAATCTGCTCTCTCCTTTGTCTTTTTGGCCTTTTCCAGGCCAGGTTGGACAGGACTTGGAGCAACCTGGGCTGGTGGAAGATGTCCCTGCCCATGGCAGAGGGATTGGAATGTGATGGTCTTGGAGGTGCCTTCCAACCCAAAACCATTCCATGATTCTGTGAATTTTTTTTCATTCTGTGGGATT
Source organism: Aleadryas rufinucha (assembly GCA_013397815.1). Taxonomy (NCBI): domain Eukaryota; kingdom Metazoa; phylum Chordata; class Aves; order Passeriformes; genus Aleadryas; species Aleadryas rufinucha. Next base: position 24,543 of record VZTH01018015.1, read on the forward strand.
TTTTTTGTTCTGGAGTTTCCAAAGGAAGCGTGTCCCTTCTCCAAAGGGAATGTGTCCCTTCTCCCAAAATTTTAAAAATTGAGGGGCTTGGCTGGAGGGATCCTTGGGGCAAACTTCCACCGGGATATTTCTTCCCTGTGCTCTTGTGCCGCCCGTGTTGTTTCCAGCCCTGGGAAGCTGCTGTGTGTATCCAGCACGTTCCTCTGGAATGTGGTAACCCCATTCCTTGGGAATACAATTTGAGCTATGACATAATCCCTGGAGCAAGTGAGGAGCCATTAGCAGCTTCTTCCTTACGGCAGTTGGTGGAGCGGAGCTGTGCCTTGGGATTCTGCTCATTCCTGGGTATTTTCTCAGGCTCCAAACTCCGACAGGTGGCACCCGGGAATGACTGGGCAGGGAATTCTGGTTTAAATCATTCAGCACCTCGGAGTGGCTTCCACTGTTTGTCTGAATTATAGGGTTGACCTCCAGAATTCCTTAGGAATATGCCCTTAATCGGCTCCGTGCAATGGGCGAATCCCATCCCGGAGCGTGATGTTACCTGTATCCCATCTGCTATCCAAACGATCCCATCTTGGGAAAGGGAGAATTGGGATAAATGAGAAGGAAAAGGAGCTTGAGGTGGTCCCAGCTTGGATTACAGCTGGGTCACAAGTGTTGGAAAACATTTACGGAGGAGATCCGGGACCACGTGGATGCACTCCATGGATTCAGCGCGTTCTGGGGCCCATCTCCAAGTTGACACGTCCTGTAATCCTAGAAACATGTTGGGATGTGGCTGTGATCCATGGATGAGCGTCTCCTCTCTCTGCCCAGCTTTCCCTTTGAAAATTTGGGATAAAAATTAAATAAGGAGGGTTGTCAGCAAGGGATCTTGGAGCACTTCATGGGAAAAAAGAACTGGAAGGAACAGCACTAGTATTTGCTTTTTTAACTGGGAATTAAGGAGCTGTTGGGTTGTTGTGGTCAAAATGCTGCTTTTCCCAGCTGTCCCCAGCCAGTCTCTTTCCTGGGATTTTCTCTGAATTTCCCTGTCTGGAAGCAAATCCACATTTGAATTCCATGAGAATCTGTGCTCAGTCCTTCATCATCCCGTCCCTGGGAGATTTTTGGTTGCTTTTTCCACAGCTCTGGAGAAAGGGACGAGGTGAGGTGGTGGTTTGGAAGTTTATCCCTAAAATTCGTGGGTGTTGAGTCCTGAAAGAATGGGAATTGCATGTGGGAAGTAAAAAGCTTAAGGTGAAAGTCAAGGAGAAGGGAAAAATGAGATCTCCACCTGTGGGATTTTCCTGTGGATGCTTCCATGAGTGGTATCCTGGTCGAGGAGCATCACTTGGAGCCGGCATGGAAAACAGGAGATGGGAAGCAGCAGCATCTCCACAATTCTCCCTCCTTGCTATCTCCATGGGCTGCTTCCGCGGGTGAAAGGAGAGGGAATGGATTAAAAATTCCGTAATTAGCGCAGGCAGGGCTCTGCTCCAGGCTCCAGCCGGCATTAATTACTTATCCCAACAATTATGGCATTGTTAGGAAAAATCAACTCATTAAAGCTCTTTGTCTTGGATTTGTTTGGCACCTCTCGGGACGGGATCCCGGACAATGACTGCGGGATGCTGAGCAGCTGCCAGCGGAGCGATCCCATTAAAATACGGAGATCTGATCTCGGATTCAATTCCGGCTCTAAAGACTAACCCGGGAAGTCGTTTTGTTGCTCCCAAGAGCATCTCCAGCTCCGGTGTCACGTTGTCACCCCTTGGAATAGGCTGAATTATGGCTGTTGTTATTTAAGGGGAAATATTAATGGAGCATTTCCTTTTAATCCCATAACTCTTCCTTATTTTCCTTCCCGTAAACCTGCTTTTCCTTCTGCTGTTCCTTGCAGCATCCCCTGCTTGGATTTCAGTGCAGGAGCAGGAAATTCGTCCCTCTAAAATGCACTTTATTTTATTTGCTCTCAGATTCTGGGTCACTGCTCCCTTCCCTCCCTGACACTTCCCAGGAAAAAAAAATGAATCCTTATGTTGTTCGTTAACTCTTGGGAATTGTTGGGAAAGCTCCAGGTATTTTACACATGCAATGGAAAATAATAAGTGCTGCTTTCCTGGGTTTTTGTGGGATTTCAGGGAATTTTTGTGCAGTGGATGAGCAGAGGTTGAAGAAGGGATTCCTGCGATTCCTTGGAATGCTGCTGATTGTGTTGCAGCCAAGCTTTGACGTTGGGAATATTCAGCACTTGTGGGAATATCCGTGTCTGGATTTAGTCCTGCGAACAAACGTCCTGTGAATAATTGTCCTGATTCGGTAAAATTCGGGATTTATTTCCAAGTGTCAGTTTGGCAATCCAGGAAAATAAAGCCCTTCCTCATCCACAGGATGGGTGGAGGATGGTTTGGGAATTTTTAAGGTCATCCAATTCCAACCCCTGCCATGGACAGGGACACCTTCCACTATCCCAGGTTGCTCCAAGCCCCATCCAACCTGGACTTCAACACTTCCAGGGATGGGGCAGCCACAGATCCTCTGGGAATTCCATTCCAGCCCCTCACCACCCTCCCAGGCAAGAATTTCTTCCCTATATCCCATCTGTCCTTGTCCTCTGGCATTGGGAAGCCATTCCCCCTTGTCCTGTCACTCCATCCCTTGTCCCAAGTCCCTCTCCAGCTCTCCTGGAGCCCCTTGAGGCACTGGAAGATGCTCCAAGGTCTCCTTGGATCCTTCTCTTGTCCAGGCTGGACATTCCCAGCTCTCCCAGGCTGCCTCCATCCCTTGGAGCATCTCCATGGCCTCCTCTGGACTTGCTCCAGGACACCCACAGTTTGGGATGGAGCTGGAATTAGAACCAAGGTTATGACCCCACAGCCCATGATCCTGGCAGGTCCTTGGGCTCAGTGGGTCCGGGAAGGGCTGGAATGATCCACCTCCATGGCTGTGATGCTCCAGGATATTCTTCCATCCAGTTTTTCCCTGGAACGGGAATATTTGCGGGTGTGAAGTGCCAGAGTGCAGGTCCAGGAAAGACCTTTGTCTTTCCTCTAGGATTACTTTAAGGAATTGGAATTCCTGCTAATTCAGACTTACTTCTTCTCTGTGCTATTCCATATATTATTATTTTCCAAAAATTAATGGAAGTTTTCTGTAACCACGAATAGAAAAGAACATTCCAAGAGCATCCCACGGATCTTTGAGGTGACACTCGTGGTTTTTATTCCTTTGACTGACATTTGTACATTTCCAGAGATTGTCCCATCCCTCAACTCTGGCATCAGCCCATGGAAAAGGAACAAGGAATGTCCTGAACTGCTCCTTTCCAGGGCTGTGCCTTGGGTTTGATTCCTGGAAGTTGTTTTCGGCAGGCTGTGGAAATATTCCTGCTGAAATCCTTAATGAAAACACCTGTTCCGAGTCATCATCTTTTCCCTTTTCCATCTCTCGTGTCCGTATATAACAGCGGGAGTGATGAAAATTCCCAATTAGCTGCCTGTGAGAAAACGAGGGAATGCCAGCTGTGAGCAAGCCACTTCTCCCTCCCTTGGGAGAGAGTAACCTTATCCCATTCCCAACTTTCCTCCCGATACTCCCAAGCAGGGGGATCACTTCTGGGGGAGAGCAGAGAGATGGCACACGAGGAAAAAGGGGAAAACTGGGAACAAGAGGAATTCCAACCGCAGGTTTGTCCTGGTGTGCCGGATCTATCTTTACCCTCCTTGGCTCGGGATAGCTCTTGGATTTGTCAAGTCCCTACGGAAACATCCAGCTTGGCATCCGACTCACGACAGGAACGTCGGCCCTGGCTCGGCCTCCGCTCCGCAGCCTCGGGAAGCTCCTCGCTCCTTCCACAGGTGCCTTTCCAATTTTAAGATTCGGTTCGGATGCGTAGAATTGATGGAATTCGTCGTGGAAAGCTCTGGGCGAGATGCAATTCCCGTAAATTAAAAAAGCATCCCGGGCCGGCACGGAGAGCTGGAGAGGGCTGGAGATCAGGGGCTCTTGAGGCCAACGGGGAATCGTGTGGGATTTGATTCCTGACACCTCCCGGGATAATTTTCGCGGATGATCTCATCCCAATCCTCTTGTTGATTTGCCGCTTGGCTCATCTGATTCCTTGTGGATTGACCCCCCCCCCCCTTCCCTTGTCTATCATTCCGTGAGGGCTGGGAAGGAGTTGAGGAGGTGATGGAGGATGGGTGTTGTTGCTGTGCTCCCTTCTCCTTTTCCCGGGATAAAATCCCTGCTCGCTGTCAGCTCGGTGGCCCTCGCCTTCCGAAAATCCTGGAATAGTTTGGGTTGGAAAGGACCTTGAAGCTCATCCAGTTCCACCCCGTGCCAGGAACAGGGACGCCTTCCACCATCCCAGCTTGCTCCAAGCCCCATCCAGCCTGGCCTGGAAAATTCCGGGGATGAGGACTCCACGACTTGTCCAGCTTCCTGCAGGTTTCCCTCAAAAAGCAGAGCTGGTGGTGGGGAGTATTCCTGGAAGTTGAGTCACCGTTGAGTCCAATCCCAGAGCTCCTTTTTCCTTTCTTCACCTTGAATGGAGAGACAGGACACAGGGAATGGCTTCCCACTGCCAGAGGGCAGGACTAGCTGGGATATTGGGAAGGAATTCTTCGCTGTGAGGGTGGGGAGGCCCTGGAATGGAATTCCCAGAGGATCTGTGGCTGCCCCATCCTTGGAAATGTCCAAGTCCAGGTTGGACAGGATTTGGAGCAACCTGGGATAGCGGAAGGTGTAGGGATTGGTTCTGTGATCTCCAAGGTCCCTTCCCACCCAAACCATTCCATAATCCAGTAATCTGGAGCCTGGACATGCCAGTCTGGCTCTGGTACCACCTCCCTGCAATCCCAAGAACTTCCCAGGTACCACTTCCCAAACTCGTTATTCCAACACCACTCACACCTGCAAATCCCCTTTCCCTCTTTTTTTTTTTTTCTTGGACCTTTTCCAAAGCTCCCAAACAAATGGGAAGCTCCTGGTCAGGATCTGCAGCTGTCCCTGTGCTCAGGCTGGTGATGAAACAAGTGTGGGGTGGGGTGGGGTTTATTTTCAAGCCCCTTTTCTCGCAGGGAATGCCACAGGGCTGGATAATTCCAGGTGTCTGATTAGCCACGCTTAATTAAGAGCCGGGGATCTTGGAACGAGCCTGATGGACTCAGCAGGAGGAAGCCTGGAGGGAAGGCTCAGCTCATTCCCTGTGGGAATGTCAGCTCCAGGCTACCCAGTCCTTTGGGATTGCTGTGTCCTCATCTTCCCAATCTCGTGGTTTTCTTGGAATAACCAGTTGGGAAAGGTGTCCTGAGACGCTGGGAAGTAGCAAAGTTGGTGCTGACAGCGGAGCAGGACATTCCTGTGCCCCATGGGAAACATGGTTTGGGATTTGGGATAAAACAGGGCTGCTGCCTGTGCAAAACCAGGGATTTTTGGCTCCCTAAATTCTACCAGGAAAACACTTTTCCACCCCAAGACAGTTCCTTTAAAGAGGAGCAAATCCCCTCCTCATCCATGGATGCTGCTCCATCTCTATCCCGTGTCAGGACATTCTGTTTCCATCCCTTTCCCGGGATGGATCTTTCACCTTGGCAGCTCCCTGAGGCAGGAGCAGCCTCTTCCTTGTATTTCTCTGCCTCATTGACTCCCATCTGTTCCCACTCTCGAGCTTCAAACCTATTCCTTTCGGCTTTTCCCTGTTTTTCCTCTTCCTCTTTCCCCTTTAATTGTAGCTGTGTTGTTTGACTCAGTGTTTTCCCAGTGCTGAAATGCGGGAAGAGATTTGGGAATGGGAGAGGGGTTGGTGAATAAACCACCCCCCCCGAGGCTTTGAGCAAGACCACATCCCAAAGGGATCATTTTGGGATGATTTTTAGGGATAACTGGACTCAGCCCAGCACCAGCAGCTTCCCTGGAGAGCAGAATTCCATGTGTGTCTTGCTCCAGCAAAATAAGAAGGGATATTTTCCCTGTATTCCTTGGTTTGGGATCGATCTTTTCCCTGTATTCCTCAGTTTGGGGTTCAATTGCACCAAATTCCTAATTGGAAAGGAAAATTTGGAGGGATAAAATTTGGAGCTTGTTCTGCAAAGTTTAAAATTCCCGGCTTCATTCTCCCCCCTTTTTTTCCAATTCTTTGCACATTCCAGGTTTGACAAAGCACATTCAGGCACAGGTGTGAAATCTATGGGAAGAAACGGATTTTTTCTTCCCTCTTTTTCCCGTTGGGATACGGAAAAGCGGGATCTGACACCAAGACCCGCCGTGGTACCCTCTAGGGGGCACGATGCCTCCGCCGTTTTTCCAGGGAAAGGGTTTTTTTTCCGTAGGGAAAAACGAACGGAGAGTTACAAGAAGCAGCAAAATATCCGTGTGTTCAGCAGGAATCGTGTCCCGGCCGGAGCTGCTTGGAATTTCCCCGGCAGTGATGCCCTGCCTTCATTTTTGTGGGAATTTTAGGGTATACTTGGGTTTAATCCCTAATTCTGCCCTTTGATCCCAAATAAAGTGAGGTGTGTCCCGGCTCCTCTTTAGTTAAACCCGCTGGGGTCTCCATGCATCCCGGATAATTTGGGATATCCTGGATAACCCGTGAGGTGCAAGAATTGAATTTAAACACTCTGTTGGTTTTTTTAACTCCTTCATTCCTGGTATTCCCGAACTATCGGGAGTGAGAATGGAGTAAGACACTGAGAAAATTATGCTCCGTCAAAAACCCCGTTGGGAATAAATCCTGTTTTCCAGTGCTCCTGTAATTACCTTTTCCCACTCCCTGTGGGATTCCTGCCTTAGGGACAGAGCTGCTGTTGCTTTTGTGCTGCCTCTGGGGTGTTTCCCACACGGAGCCTATTCCTGTCCCGTTAATTGATTCCCAAGACCGGTGAGTTGACTGGGAATTTTTTATTGGGTCATATTATTTTATTTCCCTGCTTTCCCGAAACTTTCACCCTGTCCTTAACCACAATTAATTAATTAACTGCTGCTTTAATTGCTCCACAAGGAGAGGGAATGGGGTGGCATCACCTCAGGGCCCTGCGGAGCAGAACAGCAGCGGGAAAGGCTCCGTCGGGAAATCAAATCCATCTTTTCCAGTCGGTCCCTGCCGACCTGGATTGTCTTGGATTTTATGGCAAAGAGCTTCATGCCAGAGTGACCAAATTAAGGAGTGAGGAGATCCCTGTAAAGGATAAAAATGGGATGTGCATCCCTGGCTTTTCACGGACAAAATTTCGGGATTTAAAAAAATCCCAAACCACCACCAATTGTATAATTTGAGTAAATGAGAACATTCCCTTCTTATAGCATAAAATTCCTTCTCCAAAATAAAAAAGCAACTTCCAAACCCTTGTTTTTCCATGAAATATCCTGTGGCTGGGAATTTTCTTTCCCTTTTTTTTTCGCTTTTACATCCCCTGGAGGATTTTGTTCCGGAGAGGGGAATGTTGAGGCACAAGCTCCGTGCTGGAACTCAGCTCCAGCCCGATCCTGCTGCATCTGCTTCCCTCTGCCTCATCCTTCTCCACTTTTCCTGCTGGGTCAGGATTTTTCCAGCTCGTAATCATTCCAGCAGATGGTGGGATAAAGGGATGCTGACCAGGAAATTACCTGGGAGCCGGGAGCAGCGGCACCTTTATGTCACAGAGTGCCAAAAATCCGCTTTCAGCGTGGCTCGGTTTGTCCAGGGAGGGCACGGATTTGTGGAAAGAGTGGGAAAAACTCTCCAGCTCTTTTCTGGGAATCAGGATGAGGGTTTTTTTTGGGAAAAGGCTGAATTGGTGATTTCAACCTGCTCTCTTGGTGATTTAAGGTGGGGTTTGGTGATGTGCTGCAAAGTTTCCACAGGGAAAATCGGCTGCTCTTGCGGCTTGAGGCTCCTGGAATTTCGTGTGGGAGAGCAAGATCTCCAGGAGATTCTTGGTGGAGCAGGGCAGACCCTTTGGGATTTGTTGGCCTGCCAGGACAACTGGGCTGTCCTGTGGATTCAGGCTCCTGGTGTTTGATTTGGGGGAATTGGATTTCTAAGAGATTCCTGGAAAAACAGGCAGAGCCTTTGGGATGTGTTGTCCAGCCAGGAAAACTGGGTTGTCCTTGGATTCAGGCATTTGGTGTAGGAGAATGGGATCTCCGGGAGATTCCCAGAGGAGCAGGACAGATCTTTTGGGATGTGTTCTGCCAGGGGAGCGCATTTCTCCCGGGATTTTACCGCCTCAAAAAGAGGGAAGTGGAAAACCACATAATTCCATGGGATGAATCCCTTCCTCCCTCCTGCCCTGTGCCCCTTTTGAAGGAATATCAGCGGGGCAGGTGCTGCCATGGGAACACAAAGCTCCGCTCCCGTTTTCCCAGTGCTTTGTCCAGGCTGAGGAAGTATCCGGTAAATCAGACACTCCTGGCTCACTCCATTGCCGAGTAATGAAGTGGGAATGAACTCTGGAAAAGGGAAGGGGGGGGGGATTAACTCCCGCCAGCCGCGCTCGGCTCCGGAGATTGATGGGATGTGCTGACGTCGGGGCCCAAACACGACCATCTCACTTTTCCAAGCAATCCATCTGGAGCTTCGGTGATCTGTCATCCCGGGGAGCCGGGAAATTCGTTAGGAGACTTGGAAAAGAGCTCCCACCCTTGCGGGTTTTTCGGCCGTTCGCTCGCTCCCTTCGGAGAAGAGTTGAAGTGGGATGTAAAGGAATCTTGGGAGCTTTTTCCCGGGATTCCTGAGGGTGTTAATTTGGTGGCACAGGAGTCTGAATGTGCAAAACACTTGGCTGAATCAAGGAAATCCTTGATATTTGGAAAAATTGGTTTATTCCGGATTCTTTTTTTAAAGTAGGGTCAGGGTGGAGAATGGGAAGGAGAGTCCTTAGGATTTAGGGCAGTCCAAGAACTGTTTAAAGCAGCTTCAGAAGGGAAAAAAGGGGATTTTGGGATTTTTTTTTTTAGTTTTATCCTTGTTTTTGCTGTTGATCCTTCTGTCTGCTCTAGGAAGAGTCTGTTTGTCTTTCTGCTTCTAGATTTTCTTGCTTTTAAATGAGGAAAACTAGGATGTTGAGGGCTGTGTTAAAAAATTCCTCCGAGGTATCCTAAGGGAAGGCCAAAGTATTCCCCATTGTGCTCATTGGTGCCTGGATTTGCATCAGAATTAATCCCAAATTCCATGGAATGACCCAGAGTAACCACTTTTTAAGTGGAGGGAGAATCATCCCTGGAATCTGAGACTCAGGATGTGACGGGGGCTAAAATTTAAACCTGAGTCTGAGGTTTTCCTACAGGGATTTGCAGGAGAATTAATCCCAAATTTTGTGTAACGATCCAAATTTTTAAGGATGAATCCCTGGAACTGAAGGGCAGAATGATCCCTGGAATCTGAGACCTGGGATGAGACAGCGGCTAAAGCTCCTTGAAATCTCACTTCGACGTTTTCCTGCAGGGATCTGCAGCAGAATTAACCCCAAATTCCATGTAATGATCCAGATTAACCACTTTTTCAGGATGGATTTTTGGGAAGTGGAGGGCAGAATGATCCCTAGAACCTGAGACCTGGGATGTGACAGTGCCTGAAGCTCCTTTAAACCTCAGATTGAGGTTTTCCTTCAGGAATTTGCGTCAGAATTAACCTCAAATTCCATGTAATGATCCAGATTAACCACTTTTTCAGGATGAATTTTAGGAACTGGGGGGTAGAGCGATCCCTGGATCCAGGGATCAGCACTGGGGCTGGGGGCTGGTTTTATGGAAAGGGCCACGCAGTCCTTGGTCCAAACTTCCAACACACAGTTGTTCCCAATCCAGAGGCACAGCTGGCATGCCATGGCCGTGGCCCAGCATCCCGGGATGTATTAATAGTTTGGGAATTCACGGCTGGACTGAAACCCGACTCCAGCCACTTTCCCACCCTGCTCATGGACACGATTTTCTTGGAGGCTCCAGCACTGCCATTTCCAGTGCCTGGTGCTGGAAAAGTGCAGCTCTTTTGTTTACATCCCGCTTTTATCCTCTCTCCTGGGTGCCTGGAGAAGGGATCAGGTGTTAATTGAAGGGAGGGAAGTCCTGGGAAGTGAGGGTAGCACTGATGTCTCCGTTATTTTTCCAGCAAAGTGTCCTGGCCACTGCCTCAGTTTCCCCACCTGATTCCCTCCTTCCTAATCCTCCCACTTGGTTGCTCCCAGGAAGCTGCACGGAGAAAGGAATTTCTCCTTCCTTCCATGAAAAGACTGGAGCCCTGAGGAGCAAATCCATGTGGAGATGGGTGCAAATATCAGGTGGCAAAATGCAAAGTCCGTGAGATATAATCATGGAATCGTTAAGGTTGAGAAAGATCTCGGAGCCCACTGAGTCCAGTCATTCCCCCAGCACAGCCAAGGCCACCACTGACCATGTCCCCAAGTGCCACATCCACATGGATTTTAAATTCTTCCAGGGATGAGGACTCCACCATTGCCCTGGGCAGCTGTGCCAGTGCCTGACCACCTTTTCCATGAAGAAATTTTCCCGATATCCAATTTAAACCTCTCCTGGTGCAGCTTGAGGCTGTTTCCTCTCATCCTGTCCCTTGTTCCCTGAGAGCAGATCCTGATCCCACCTGGCTCCACCCTCCTGTCTGGGAGTTGTGGGGAGTGAGAAGGTCCCACCTGAGCCTCCTTTTCTCCAGGCTGAGCCTCTCCAGCTCCCATTTGTGTTCCAGAGGCTCTCCACAGAAATTATCCCTGCAAATCCACCCTCATTCTCCCTTCTGCTTCCTGCAAATCCACATGTAAACATCCTGAATCTCAGAATGGTTTGGAATGGGTTTGGAAGGGACCTTAAAGACCACCTCATTCCAACTCTTTCCATGGATAGGGACAGCTTCCACTAGACCAGGTTTCTGGGATTCCCTTCTGTGGGAGCAGGGAATGGAATATTTATGGGAATAAACACACCCACAGTGTATTTTGGCAGTGGTGTTGTCACTGCTCTGCGTCAAATTTGGTGCAAATTCCCGATCCCTGTATCAATAATCACTTCCCAGCTCGTTATAAATTTCCATCAGATAAATATTGATATTCCACTCCAACTTTATGGATAAACATCCTCCCGGGCTTCCGTATTGTCCCAGGTTTTACGGATAGGAAAAATCAAAGGTGGTTTATGGGTTGAAACAGCCTCGAGTTGGTTTGGGTTGTTTTATGTCCACTTGTGTTAATCAAGGGGGAGGTTTGGGATTTATTCCAAGAGAGGTTTCGGTGACATTTGAGGTATCGGATGGTGTTATCCGTGAGGGAATCCAGGGGGATTCTGGGAAGTGACAAGTGAACGGAGAAGTTCTGGAGCTCTGAGCAGGACATGGATTATTTTTTTCCCACCTGTGAGCAACTTTGGCAACTCCCCGAGAGCCCGCGGTGCCGCTCGGTGTTTGTGTCGTCCTCGGATCCGGAGGAGCTGCTGGAGGGGCTGGAAAATCTCTGGGTGCAGATGAAGCTCTGATGGAAGGTGCTGCTCCCGGGGTGCCTCTTCCCGCGTTCCTCGGGGCGGGAAGCAGATCCCGGGGGCACCTCCCGTGTAATGTCTGCGCCCAGAAGGAAGGGAAAAAACCGGAGACAAAGGATAAGAGGAGGAATGTGCCGTGTGCTGCTCTGCTGGCTCTCCCCAGCCTCAAATGGCTCGGAGACACGGCAGTGGCTCCATGGATTCCTGGGAGCCATCACCCTGAAGGATGCACGTTCCTTCCCCAAAGAGCCGAGGGATGTCTGGGGACCTTGCTGCCGCTTCTGGGACTCGCACAGGTACATCAAGAGGAGACGATCAGCCCGGAGAAGCCTCTTCCCGAGGTTTGTGCTGAGCTTGGAGGAAGATTTTGCTTAATTGATGGGTTTTTGTTATCCTCAAGGATGTTTAGCCCCCTCTGGAAGACGAATTCCTTGGGCTGGAGCTGGTGGAAGGAGGAGTTGGGCGGACACTGGGGACAGCACGTGTTGAGTTCCTGGAGAAAAACAGCTGGAATGTGTAATCCCAGAAATAAGGATCTGTTAGACAGGGTCCAAAGGGACGCGATGAAGGGTCTGGAGGGGAAAAACCTGGAGAAGAGGAAAGAATCATTGGGATCTGGAGCTTCCTCAGGAGTGGTAGCTCCAATCTCTGCCCTGTGTGGCCATGGACAGGACCCAAGGGAGTGGCTGGAAATGTGTCAAGGAAAGTTTATGCTGGATATCAGGAAAAGGTTCTTCCCCCAAAAGGTGATTGGGTGCTGGGACAGGATGCCCAGGGAATGGTCACAGCCCCAAGGCTGCCAGAGCCTTTAGAAAGGGCTGTCTGGCACAGGGTGGGATTTTTGGGATGTCCTGTGCAGGGCCAGGAGTTGGACTCAGTAATCCTCGTGGTTCCCTTCCAACTGAGGATATCCTATAAATCCAGAGGGTGTTTTGGCTGGTGGACAAATCCCTTTGACCCTTAAGTCTATTCCCCGTCAGGCACAAGTATCCAAGGAATATTTTAACATAAGATTCAGTTATTTTCTGCCTTGAACACCTTAAAACTGGTGGTAAAATCACCACATGCTCGGCAATTTTCTCCTCAAGCCCAGCTTTTCCATGAGCATCTGATTCCCAAGTTCTCAGCTTTTTTTTCCCCCCTGTTAATTATTATAATTACTTTTAAAACCTGGCCCCTGATTAGGCACTAGGTGGACACAGTGGCTGGGTTTTATTGCAGAACCTGCTCCTGCTCAAGGAGTTATTTTTGCTGAAGGCTTCCCCGGAATTGCTGAGTCAAGACAACGCTTTGATGGGATAAACATCTTCCCTCTCCCTTCTGTTCAGACCCTGGAGCCCCATTTGCCTGAGTAAAGATGTTGAGTTTCTTGGAATGCAGCTCCTGTTAAAGGAGCCCTGGAGCAAACACAGCGAATTCTTGCTGTAATTTAGAGTTGATCCCAAATCCACGAATGACGGACCCAAATCCAGGGGCTGAAAGTTGGTTCCTTGTCTTGACCATGGGGTCTCTCCTGAGACCTGCAAGTGACTTGAATTCCCACTGATCTTGGAGCTGGTCAGTGCTTTCCTCATGGAGACACCGCCTCGGAGCCACCGGTGGTCACCTGCTCTTAACGTGGCTTTTCCAGAAGGGTTTGGCCGAAAGGTCAAAGCTCAAGTGCTCATCGGAGCCATTCCTGACGGATGCGTGGAGAGGCTTCCAGGGGGAGCGCGCGGGGTTTACACAGAAATAGTCGCTCATCCGACTGAATCGTTAATGCCCGTTGCCCGCGGAGACTAATTAAGGAGAGCTGCAGCTGTTTTGGGAAGCACTTTGTGGGGATTACACGGCGAGCGCGGGCTGGAGGAGCTCTCGGAGTGTGAAACATTAGGAAAGGCGTTTTGTGCCGCTGCGCTCCGAGGAGTTGAAGGAAGGGGGGTTGCGGGGGCAGAGTTTTCCGAACTTGTTTTCTTGGAGGTGGTTTGAGTTTGGCCAAACAACGGGATGTGAGTGGTGACAGCCCGGCTTTGCCATGGACATGTCAGGAAGCTTGGGAGAGAAAGGTTAATAAAGTGTCCCTGCTGCCTTTCCCTAAAATCCTGCTGCTTTTGCCATGTGCCCATGTGGGCAGTGGGGCAGCTCGGGGGGTTGGTGCTTCCTTTGTCATGTTGGTGTCTCTGAAGAACTCATGGGACAGATCTGGAATTTTTTGTTGTCCAGAGAAAGGAACAGAGCTGGGAAGGGTCTGGAGCACCAGGAATGGCTGAGGGAGCCTAGGGGAGCTCGGACTAGAGAAAAGGAAACTCAGGGGGGACCTTCTGGCTCTCTACAACATCCTGCTCCAAGCCCCAAGTCCAACCTGGCCTTGGATACTTCCAGGGATGGAGCAGCCACAGCTTCTCTGGGCAACCTGTGCCAGGGCCTCATCACCCTCCCAGGGAAGAATTCTTTCCCAATATTCCATCTAACCCTGCCCTCTGGCAGTGGGAACCCGCTACCCCATCGTGCTAAAATAGTGCGATAGAAGATTTCCTTTATTCCTCCTTTTGAATTTTCCGGTGGTTTTATTTGCTCGTTTTATTTATGTATCTTCATTTACATGAGATCAAGTTTTCCTGCACTTGGGACATAAATTCTCCAAGACCATGGATCACTGTGGGTTACTGTAAAAGAAAATACACGGATGCTTTGTAAAACCTTGTACCTGGTTTTGTGGAACTCGTGAGCCATCCTGGAAATCTTTGATTCCTTGGTCATAAACCCTCCTGAAGGATTTGCAGTACTGGATTAGATCCTTAGGCTCTGTGCCTGAGAAACAGCCAGTGCATGGATCTTCTGGGAGCCAACGGGAAAACTTTGGGAGGCGTTACCGCAGTTGAGATTCAGGCTGGGAGCGTGGCTATTCACACTCCCAGTGGCATGTGCAGAATCCCTGGAGCTCCAGGGATTACGGCTTTATGGTTTGCACGTGGGATTTGCTGTGAGCTCCTGGTTCTTTTTATAGAGAGTCTATTCCCGGGGGGATTTCGGAGAGGGAATTTCTGACCTTTGGACAAGAAGCCATCAAGCTGCGGACCAGCAGGAAATCCAAAGCGATTTAGTCCATGGTCCTTTTTAAAATCCAGCTGTTTCCTGGTTTAGGAAGTTGGTTTTTTGGGTGGTTGTTGTTGCCAGGGGCTGGAGCTGTGCTGAGGAAGGGTCTTGGTGCACTTGCCTTGTGTCTTCATGGAATCTGGGAATGGTTTCGGTGAGAAGGGATCCTTCAAGGACATCTCATTCCATCCCTCCTGGGCAGGGACACCTTCC
>VZTH01018016.1:0-45766 GCA_013397815.1 Aleadryas rufinucha
CACCGGCCGGGACCCCGACACTTGTCCAAACCTTCCCAGGAGAAATGATACCCATCTATGACATCATGTAGAGAGTTTTACATTTCTTCTTATTAAGCAGATGTTTCATTTGAATTTTGCTTCATTAGTAATGCAGTTGTCAGATGAACTCTTCAGCTGCTTAATTATAGAGATCTTCATATTAAAAAGCTCAGGAGTCCTTAAGCAGTAAATCAATATCCCTGTGGACAGCTAAAGGATAGGAAAGTAAAAGATAAGGTCTTAAGTAGCCAATGTTTCCTTCAGAGAAATATGCATAAGGTGTATGAATCTGTTTCTCAAGTTATTTTTAATCTGTTGACTCTCCAACTTTTCTCTTTCGTACAGTTTTGATTGTAACTTAACCACTGTCCCCTTTGTGGTCTTAATTAATCATTTCCTTGTAATTTCAAGGTATAAAACTAAAAATAATGAACATTCACTCTTAGTTTATAATGTTTAGGGCCCTGAGACTTCACTTCCCTGTTCATTAAGCATATTTTTTTTTCCATGGTTCTGCTTTTAAAATGTCTACACCACATGCATCTTAAAACAACAAACAACCATCTCTGGCTTGTGGTAGAGTCACCTGGGCTTACAATGAATAGGTAATTATTTGACTTTTAGTCAGTGGTACACCTGACATCTGCTAAGCAGCTAAATTAATCACAGATGAGTATGTGCTGGGTTGCCTTAGGGTATATTCCAGACCTTCTCTTATACTCAAGAGTGGTATTCTGAATTTAAATGGGAGATCTGTCAACTAAACAGCTTCTCAGGTAATAAAAAGCATGTAAGGTGTTTTCTAAGGGGATCTCAGCAATATTGGACTGTTTTGTTTCTGGTCACTTACATGGCAGAAGAGGCACAACACTGCAGTTTCAAAAGGCTATAATATTAATTTTATCTGGTAATTTAACACTTCACTTGAAGCTGCCCCAAACATGGAAAGATTGATTTCCACTTACCTAAGGTCTTGGTACTTATATCTGGCCTATTAAAGATTAAATATAAACAAAGTTTGAATAAAGCCGACCTGCACAGAAATTAAAAAGGAAGAAATTCATAAATATTCTGAGCCTAAATTAAAAACAGACAAACAAAAATTGAGCAAACACTCCCATAAAGAAGGGAGTTTTCCCTACCTGGCAAATGCTATGGTATACATATTTTTATGTTCCCATTGGCAGAGCCATTGAACATACTTAAAATGTTGGTTATATGTCTGTAAAACAATGCATGCAAGCTACTGCCTTGCACAGAAAATAGAATGAATATTGCCACTAGTTCCCGATTGCATCTATCCCTGGTTAAATACCAGTAGCTCTCTGTTCTGCTCTGATGCCCTCAAAATGGAGCTGGGCATTTAAAAGCACCCATCTAAGGGAAAGTTCACTTAAAAAATTCACCTTGGATATTGCTTTCTACTTTCTCTATTGTTATGGCTTGCAAGAGCTCAATAAAAGTCCTTAAAGGCCTTACCTGATAGTTTTCTCTCTCTCATTCCCTGAGCAACTTCAGGATATTAGTTCAGTTTAAATGTCAAGTTGAAAGAACTGACTTTCACACTGCTCCAACCTGGCCTTTCTGCATCAATCTTTAATCTTTTGGAAGAAAATTTGTAACTGTGGTTGGTAGTCTGGCCTTGGCCTTTTGTTAATTGCATGCTACTCCTGGGAGCCTTTTCTTTTTGTATGTATTCTTTCACTACTCAGTAGTGTAAATGCTCTTCTGCCCTGCTTATGCTTCTGTGCTCCAGGATGGTCAAGGCTCAGTAGGTGCTTAGTCACGTCAGCCTGGAACATTCTGGGTTTTCTCAATATATAATTAAATGGATTGGCTTTGGTCTCCATTGCTTGCCGAGTAAGTTCAGGATGTTAATTCAGTCTAAATGTCAAGTTAAAAGAAATACAATTCCAGCCTGCTGAATTGTCTTGTTAACTCATTCTTCTTTTTACTTTGACCTTTCCTTAGGGAGGTACGGGTATTGCTCGATTAGTTTCAGGCTTTCCAGAAGAATGGTGGAATTTTATATGACTGCACCATCTCTGAGGTTATAAAATTTACACTGGACAGGTTTCATACTGGTTCTAACTACATCTATCCCTACTTACTCATTGCACTGTGAAGAATTCTTTTGTCCCAAAACTCAGAAATGAAAGTGTTGCTCACAAGTGAGCTGAACTTGCAATATCTATATTCAACAAATACTGACTTGGACAGGGTTGGACTTGTTAGTCAACCATTGCTACAACAGTTTATATCTGGACACTAATTGTCCCAGATATATTGACCCTATTGAAATTAGAGTTAGAAGGAATTCTAGAGAATTATTAAAAATATTTGTGTTGATTTTTCCTGTCTGTAATTGTCCAAAAAAAAAGCATATCCAGAACAAAATTAGGCTGTAAAAAAATATTGTTCTAGTGTCAATCTCTTCCTTGGAAAATGAAGGACATATACAATTGGAAGTAGTATCAATTTGCAGAATGAGAGAGTGAAACACAGATCTGACCACCTGCCACATGCAGGATCTCCATCCCTAGTGTATGACATCCTCAGTAGTTACAGACCCCTTTAGAAGACTTACAATAAATATCCATGGAGATCATCAACTGGGAAGTGAGTGCAGTCGATTAGGAAAGCAAGGGACAATGGCCAACAACAATTGTCTGAAGCAGGAAAGCTGGGAACAAGGCATGTGAGTAGCTTTGTCAGCAGTGGGTGTCACAGATCAAGGGTGAGGTGGGCAATACAAGGTGATAACAGCACCTGAGGTGCAGTTATTTGTGCAAACTCTATCATACATCATATATATACATGTATGATGAAGGGCTCTTGGTTATCACCCTTCACAGAGATGGCAGAGTTGGCTTGAGTAATTTAATGAAAAATTCAGTTCTCTGTTCAGGAAAATCGAAATAAATAAGATGTTAGAAATTGCTAGGAAAGGGATTGAAAGAAACATCCCCAATGTTGTTATACAATTGTATCAACTTGAATACAGCAAGGACTTCTGGTCATCTATTTGAAAAGAATATAAGAGAAACAGAAAAGGTGCAAAAATGGTAACAAGTGCGATCAGAGCTACAGAAGTAGTGTTCAAGGAGAGATTAAAAGTGAGAGAAATATCCTCGGAAACCAACATTCAAACATTGCCGTCTTTCAAGTACGGTACTACATTTCAGACACTCAAGGTGAAATCCCAAATTCCAAGGTCATAATATGATCCAAGCTGGAAATCACCCTGGCCTGTACGGAGTACCACTGCGAACCCTGTGTATATAGATAGTGTCTGAGAAGCAGGACATCAGCTCTGAGTTTCCAAGTACAACTCATAAGCGAGCAAGAGTTGACTGTATCACACCAATTTCTTCCTTCCCCTTTCCTTACCCTTTTGCTTTCCTTCGATCCTCCTTTCCCTCTTTCCCCACCCCCCACCCCACATTTTTCCCTCCTCTTCCATCCTTTCCTGTCCTTTTCTCTCCTCATTCTCAGTCAACAAGAAGCCTGCTGGTAACAATTGTTTTCATCTAAATTAAAGCACACATTAAGGTACAGCTACCCAGTCATATTTGCTGACTGAACCATTGTAATGGAAGCCCTATATCAGATTACTCTTAGATTGCTCCTGAACAAAACCTGCAGCTGTATGAACTGATGCCTTCTTGGACACAGTCAGTGGTCTCACTGGCAGAAGACCAGTTTGCCATCTGTTCAACTGCCACTTTACTGTTTCAGGATTCTAATCACCACAAAAAAATATTAAAATATACTAAAGAATAGCCATCATGTAGTTTTAATTCATAACATTCTTCTACTGCACCTTTGTCTGTCCCCTTGGAGTATATGAGAATACATGGCAAGTAGCTCAAACGAACCATTACAGAGTGATAGCAATTTTTCTGCTTGGACACAAAATTTGGAACTGCATTGATTGTTTTCAGTTGTCATCAGTACTGTGGTATTCATCGTGTTCCCCTATAACCCAGAAATCTGTGCTGCCTGAAGAAATAATTTATAAAAGTGCTACCTTTTGTACAGCAGCAGAGTAACAACAATATCGTACTGTGCTTGCTTTACTACTCCCCTTCAACAAACGAGAAACAAATTTCATGGAAAGCCAATATTATTTAGAAGTACAGTTCCAAACCCTGCTATCTTGTATCCCAGTCATCTCCTAAGAGGTTATTTTGGTCTTTTTCGTACTGAAATTGTTTCTTTGCTGTAATAATACTCTTTTACAGGCTCAGAGCTGTCAGGATTCAAAAGAATTAGTAGTATCAAAGCCAGTATAACCTGATGGGCTATTGGTGTTTTTCACTGTTTTCTTCCAAAGTAAGTATACCTATCAGGAAGATATGTTTTACTTTATATATGATTGCAGTTCACATATAAAAATGAAATGGAGCTTGCCAACTAACCAAGTTTTGCAAAGTCGCACATTTTATTTTTAATGTGTAATCTATTTCTCTTCGTATGCTATATCAACAGTATAACTCAGCATCAGTATACTTTACAATTGTGTGTCAGCACTATCTGTATTGTGCTCTTTCTGCACAGAAATGACGAGGATTTATCTAAGTCTGGTGAAGTTAACACAGCTCATCACTTTTACAAATGCCTGGCTTTCTCCTAGAAATGCCAGTGGGAAGCCAGCTGGGCTATTAGTGCTATAAAACTGCCATTTTTTCCCTAAGTGATGATGGTGACTCTATAAAAATCACTGACCTGCCTTTAAGTAAGCTTGGTGAACTTCATTTCAGTGAAGGCCATTGGTGGCCTGTTGCAAAGTCAGCTGGAAATATTCAGTAGGTCCCCACTTCTCAGGTGAATGCTCTGTGCTATGGGCAATTTTAACATTTACTCAGCATTAATAGGCTTAATGGTGGCCTACTAATCCTTAGTAGTATTTATAAGAGAAAAACCTTCTTTTCTGTCCATCAGTCTGGCCTTTACTACAGAAACATCAGCCAAGGAGTTGTGTTTCCCAAAGATGCACTACCTGGACGTTTCCAACTACCTCCTTTCCATGAACACCCCATTAATTCATAGTTCAGCAACACCAAATGGGAGGTAGAGGGTGTTTTTTTCTTTTTGAAGTTTGTTCTTTCTCTCACTACTCTAAAAAAGGCTTTGAAGTCTCTGTAGTTCGTAGTTCTGAATCAGAACTGCCAACACGATTTTCTCAAGAGTTGGCCAGAATTAACTCTACTCATATTTTGATGGGTAACCTGATCTCATGGATAAAAGGGAAACTGCAGTCATGATACAACTCAAGTTCTTGACACATTACATGCTCTTAGGAAAATACTGTCCTAGAGGATTCCCTGTAAGGTACCCATTCATGGAGATCTGTCAAGTGCTTTCAGCATTTTCATTAATGATATTGATCTCTAATTAAAACTCAGTAAACATCAGCAGTGGTCAATGCAAGTGCGGGATTGGTCAAGGCAAGCACAGCATTCTCTTTTTCTTGTATGAGAAATCATACAAGATAAATAAACACAGGTTGGGAATCAGTACAGTCTAAAGGATCCAATTTGAGTAGTGAGTCCTACACACTATGTGGGTTTGGGAACACAATACCTTTGCAAACAGAATAGATCGTATTGTGGTACAGGTGAGCAGAGGCATGGAACACCTGACCTTGGTTGTGCTCTGTTCTCTCTTCTGGTTTTGTTAAATCAAGATATGCAAATTTTGAGAACAGATATGTGAACAGTTTTTAAGTGTAAAAACACTGTTACTAAAGAGAAGTAGTTGTGACTCGTGCTTGCACACCCTTACACTAATGGAAAGACACAAGGAAACAGTTTCTAGAAATGAAGGTCTAGATCAGATGTTACAGAAAGGTTTGTAAGGATATAAGTGTTGAAATCATTGAGCAGGTTGTTCAGGGATGTGAAATATCTTTCTGTTAGATGGTAACTCTCAGGCTGATTGAGGAGTATTTATCCTGCATGTAGTGCATGCTGGGGAAGGGGGAATGATGGACAACACTAAATCCCTTGAGAATCCTTTCAGCCCTTTGGCTGTAAGATTTGAAATGCATTAAAATTCATGGAATTCCTAATATTTATTTGCAAAGATAGTAAAACCACTTCAATGGAAATGTACAGTACTAGAGTAGTTTATGACAACATGAAAATGAAATGGTAGGAAAGCAGAGAAATTCAGTCCTTTGTCTCCACCAGCTGCTATTTATTTTAATGTGCATCTGACAAAGTAATACAAACTTTCAGAATGGCAGATTTGTGAATATGTAACAGCAGCTATAACCCAAAACTTCGCTGACTCTGTCGCATTTGGCATTTTTTTCACTTAGAGAATATTTTATGGCATATTTATTGTACTTTGGGATGCGTATTTCAGTGTTTCTGTTGCATTAGAAAACATAGATATCCTTTTCTTTTCAAATATTATGTCCAGCTTCAGAAGATAGACAAAGGAAAAGAATTGGTTTAATCTGGAGTTCAACAATCATGTATGCTAGTAAAAGTATAATTCAGAGACATTTTACTAAAAAAGCCCCCTACATATATCTGTGTTTTTATACTCCTTTACTCTATTTTCTAATGATGATGCTGGCTCTGCAGGGAAGACATCTAGATGGCTCCACTTTAGGCCATAATTTCGTGTAAAGCTGAAATAAAGAAAAAATGGCACTCCCTCAGCCATATGTATGCAGAACTTACAAGTTTTCAAGCATCATTGCTTCCACAGATCCACAGTCTTTCATCAGAGAGGATACAGGGGGCAGAAATTGGAAATGTCTCAACAAGCTCATCCATTTGAGTTGTAAGCATTTGGAAAATTAGAATGTTTTGAGCTATAAAAGAAAGCATCTTATTTTTGCTAGTTTTGTTCAAAATTCTAGAAATTGAATAGTATTTAAAACAACTGTCCATCTTTTCTATGTTATGTAGGAGTTGTAATGTGTTTTTACCCGTGTCATACTGCACATCACAAAGAATATCTAAATGCTGGATCTCACATTCTCAAAGTACTGGGCATGGATAAACTCTGGTCAATTTTTTTGACTGGGCACTCTGGGACTCGTTTTTCTAGTCCATTTCTTTCCATGTCATATTGCTACCCACCAGCTGCCTTGTGCTATATCTGACACCTTCAAAGTCTTTCCCATTATTTACACCTGTTTTTCTTCTGTCACTTTTGGGTATGGCATGTTTTAAATATCCTATAAAAGGTTCCTAAAAATGAAGTTTATGGATCTTTGCAAATAGATCCATATTGCGTTTCTGAAGGCATGGTTATTCCAAGTGCTGCAGGATTGGAGGAGTCAATCCCACGCAGTTTCCTACATCTTGTTTCTATGTGAAGCAATGTCTGGCTGCCCACAGTGAACATGATGCCCCAATCTCTAAAGAACCTTTCTGACAGCGTTCATTGCAACTGAGAGGTTGAACAAGCCCACTACCTTCCCTATTTTGGTGAGCCCTGATGTGAAGAGGAATACTGCTTTGAGGTGATCCTCAAGGTAGCATTAGAGCGGTAGACAGAGTGGATGTTCCCAGACTGAAGCTGTGATGGTTCTCCCAAAAGGGTACAAGAGCCAGTGGGAAAGGCAGCAGCACAAAAGGCAGAGCTTGTAGCACCAGGCTAGAAAAATCTCTGTGGACAGATCACTAGAAAGGGCCACGTATTGTATGCTAGAGAATGCATGTTACTTACTCCATGTCTGATTATTTATTCTTTCCTTATCCATTCCCTGATCTTTTTCTTAGAATCTTTTATGCTGTCTTCACCTTCTAATGTCAAATTTTGATCTAATGCTATGAATACCCCAACTCCAATAGAGCTTTTTTTAAAATTTTTTTGTAGGGGCAGGAATGAAACTTTTAACAAGAAAAAGGAATTTTGTTGTTGGTTTGTTTTCGTTTTGTTTTTTATTAACTGTACTTCTTCTAGGTAGATCTAAAAATCAGCCAAACTACCTCATGCTCTGGTTATTTCCAGTAGCCACTGATGATACAGCTCTGGACTCACAAGAGAGAAACAATCAGTAATTTATTAAACAGTGTTTTTTTAATAAATCAGATTTGTTTTATTCATGTAGAAGCCTCTTCACGATTGATAAATAAAGAACTGAAAACTGCTTTTCCATAAGTGTTATACCTGTACCATCTGTATTAGTACTAACTAACTAGTTAGTACTTACTAACTAACTAACTAGTACTACTAGAATATTGTTTAAAGAAACTATATATGTAATATATATATATAGATATATATGTATATATCCAATATAGTCTCAGCTTTTGCAAACTGACCAGATGCAGAGAAATATTTGTAATGTACTGCATAACCCTAACTCTTAAAATCCCAGTGCCTCCTCGCCATATTGTCCCTGTGCTTGCAGCTTAGGTACACCTGGCAGGCAGGAGGACTGTTTTGTATTTGCACACACACCATATTCTGGAGACACTCTGCACCCATCACCCACCTCATGGGCAGGGAGTTTGTGCAGAGGATTATGGAGTATTTATTACTGGCATCAGTCTTCTTTAGTCCTGATTATTTTGTGTTTAATCACAAGCACAAACTGCTGCACAGTCAAAGACAGACCTACAGATCTGATGTATCAAACTCATAAAATTGTAACAAACTTTTAAGTTTCTGCTTATCTTGCCTCTTTAGTAATCTAAACCAAATAGGAAACTTTACAACCATTTATGTTTCCTAACTGAAAGTCATATAATTATATATAATTTATAAAGGACCGTCTGTGCCGCACTGGCCACTAGCCGCCCGGTGGCGTGGCAGGCGACAAACCCTTGTCCTCCCACGTTGGACAGTGCCAGTGCCCCAACGCACCCACAGGAATCCGTACGGCAATAGAGCGCAGATGTCCTCCCTGGGAGTCTCTGCCCTACCAGGGAATAATAGTCAGAGGCCGATGGGGCTGGTGAGGCGCAGATGTAATACCGCAGCGAACGAGGGCGAAGGACGAAGGAGCACTCTGTAGCCAGTATATTCCAAGGCGTTTATTCAGGGTCTTGAAGGGACTAGCTGACAGAGCCTAGCCGTCTGACTGGCTTCCAGACACGCCGGTTGCACAGCCAAGACAGCCTCCAGAGCTGCCGTTACACACTCTTATATAGAGGGGAGGAGCAAGGGGAGGAATGAGGGAACAACCAACCAGGGAATGATGGAGGAGTGATGTCTGGCCAATCGTATAACAAAAGGGGAGGAACACATTTGAATTAACCAGTAATCATCGAAACTACGCAGAAACTTCTGGAACTTAATAGAATATGCAGTGACCTACTTATTAAACATGAC
This sequence comes from Aleadryas rufinucha, assembly GCA_013397815.1. Taxonomy (NCBI): domain Eukaryota; kingdom Metazoa; phylum Chordata; class Aves; order Passeriformes; genus Aleadryas; species Aleadryas rufinucha. Next base: position 9,325 of record VZTH01018016.1, read on the forward strand.
CTGGAATCTCCAATCAGTAACCAAAGGAGGGAGAAGGATCCAGAACTTAGGGGAGGAGACACACTTCCAAGAACGCCCAGTGGGCGTAGAGGTTACACCTCTGCCTCCTCCTCCGCTCCGCCTTCAGGGGCAGAGTCGTGGGCGGGGAAATCAACCCACGGGATGTCTGACACCCTGAAAGTGGGTTGGGCCACCGCCACATGTCTGTAATCCAGAAGCTACAGAAAAGGAATGTATACCTTTTCTGTGTGCAGAGATAAATAAATGGTTATGAACAGCAGGCTAGGTACAACTCACTAAGCCAACTCCCCCTTGTTCACCCTCTCTGGCCTATTAAAATGAGGGCTAGAGAGACCTAACTTCTTCAGGTGCAACACAATCCTGGGTACACCTCTCCCAAGAAAAAAGTGTGTACACCTGAGCTTCAGTCTTATTGGTTGAATTTAATTTGTCCAACTTAGCTGTTTACATGAATTTCTATGTCCAGTTTGTCACTGTGTGTTGAAAAAAGGATTATATGCTGTAGAGTGGGATTAAAATCGGGAGGGTATCAAGGGTCCTGCAAGAGGAGATGAATTGAAGACTTCCAGACTTCACAGGGCAGGGTTGGTTTTGTTTTGTTTTTTTTGGAATACACCTGTACCGTGGTATGTGTACAAGAATTTGAGGGAAGGCATCTAGATGAGAACATTTTCAGGCTATTTTTGGCATAATTCCTATATTTTTAAAGATGTCAATTAGATGAGAGCTTTGAAAACATTTTGTATTTAAATTCTTTGTAGAGTCTATAGGATTTGACAGGCAGATCCAAGCACATCTATTAGGTTTATTTAAATATAAATAACTACATGTCAAAGCCATACTCACATGTCCTTGATTCCTTGCTTTAGGTCAGTAGAAATTTTCAGGAAGGTGGGAGGGGATCCCTCAGTAAAATCTGGGAAAGCCTGACCTCTTCCCAGGAGAAAGGGTAACTGTGGTTAGGTACTGAAAGAGTGATGATGCCTGAGAAATTTTATCATCTGATTTCACTGAAAGGAGTGCACCTATCGATCCAGAGGAAAGCAAAGCTCGAGTTCTCACACACATATGCTAGCCTGGTGAAAAGTAGCATTAAATGTGAGTGAGAGCTTACATACCTGCAAAAATGGACCTAAGGGAATAGCCAAGCTCCATTTTCAGGGAAAGCATTACCCTGACACCTTTTTATTTTAAAATTCACACCCCAGATTCAGAGAAAGTCTTGATATTTAGAGTAGAAAAGACTGAGGTTAATTTAATTCATGAGGTAAAGAGGGTGGTGAGTAATACTTGCATCATAACTTGCTTTTTCCTAACTTTCTTCTCTAAACTTGGATGACTCTGGTGAAGAAATTTTCACATAATTATGGGAATATGTATGTGTGTGTGTATATATAATCTTTGTATATATATTTGTAATATATATAGTGTGTGGTGTGTATACATTTTTGCATACATACAAATATATATATATACATATTTCGAAATGTTATTTTTTGTCACCTTTGATTGAAAACATTTTTCCTTTAGGTGCAGGAAAGTGTGCAGTCCATTTTCTATGCAGATGGTAGCATATTGTTGTTCAGCATAAAGTAGCCTAGAAAGAAACCTGGAAAGAAGTTTTACACCTGTCAGTTCATCTGTTGTTGAAGAGTTCAACTTTGTTAGTGATGTTGCATATACACATTCTACATTTTGCTGTCTATGGAAGAAAGAATAGAGAAACCAAGAAGGAATGAAGGTCTGACATTTTCCCTTCCTGCTTCAGAAATTCTTCAACACAAAATACACCAAAATCAGCTTTAATTTTTTTCATCTTTCCTTTCCCTTATTGTCAGATGGGCTTTTCAGTCAGTCAAAGCCATTGCAAAAGTTTTTAAAACAGCAACAAAAAGCCTAACCCAAACCAGAAGTTTGTTATTAAATTACTGGTTAAAAATATCATTTGTTGGCAAGCTTTTCAAGAAGAAGAATGTTAAACTAAATTACTGGCTTGATTTTCTGAAAGCGATCTCAGCACCTTCCACCTTTATAATAGCAAGTTGTGTTGCAGAGCAGCAACACGTAGCAACGCTATAATACAAGTTCACATCTTCCTTGTGTTAGGGATTCCAGAGCTGGATGCAGCACTTCAGGTGGGCTCTCATGAGGGCAGAGCAGAGGAGGAAAATCACCTCCTTCAGCCTGCAGTCCAGTCCTCTTTTGATGCAGCCCAGGATGCATTTGGGCCGTCTGGGCTGTGAGCACACATTGCCAGCTCACATCCAGCTTTTCATCCATGAGAACCCTGAATTCCTTTTCTGCAGGGATGGGCTCAATGACTTTTCCCAGTCTGCAGTAATTTTGGGGATTTCCCCAGCCCATGTGCAGCACCTGGCACTTGGAGTTGTTGAAGATCCAAAACTTAGTGTTTGGATAATGCTGTCAGTCATATGGTATGATTATTGGAGCTGTCCTGTGCAAGGGCAGGAGTTGGACTTTGATGATGCTTGTAGGAGTATCTAATGGACTTCTCTTTCTAAAACCAAAGTGTTTATGCAAACCAAATGATAGCTGGCATATACACCTTTAATCTTCTCATGTGCACTGATGCTAGAAAATACACAGTGAGTAAAGGTCAGGATAAAACATGAGTTATCAATCACAGGAGTGACACCATGAGCTCCTTGTTTAATGTATGGGAATATGTTCACTGTGTTAGTCAAATTGCTGCTAAAAGCCCTTTAGCAGTGAAAAAAAAATCCTGCATCTAAGAGGATTATAGTGTTCCTTAAGTCCACAATAGAACTTCGCTGATTTTAGCAGCAATAGCAGTTATGCTTTAAGGGCAAAGTACAAAGCAAGGAATTTTGTATTTAAAGCATCACTTCACCTTGAGGCATTAAGGCAGCTAATTCCCATTTCAATAACAAAAATTTACAATAAAACCAGTCTTCAGCTGATAAAATATCCTTCCTATGGACTTAAATTCCTACACTTAACAGCAACATTAAAATAATTAGCTATATGGCCCCTTGCGTGGTTTTATGGCTTCTGCCTTCTGTATTTGTTGCTATTAACTCATTATGTGGCCCCAGCTGAGCAAAGTGCTCATGTGCATGCTTAAATCTCAGTTTGCTCGCTGAACATATAAATGTAAATGCTTTGTAGAGGCAAGGCCCATTGAATTCTAAGATGACCCAAACCAGATGTTTCTGTTCACTCTCCATTTCCACAAGACAATACATCTTTTCAGTGTTCATTTGTTTTGAGCTTAGCCACCTAACTGCTAACAAAGGAGGCATTTATTTTTTTAAGCCAGTGAGCCCTCTTTTTCCAGGATTGCCTATTTTAAACAACAAAGTGTTTCATTCCCTTATTATTAATCTGTACAGTACTGGTTTGGGGATAGCTCACACTGAGAAATAGATTACTTGGAGTGTCCATTTCCTACAGCTTTTTAGAGCTTTACATGCTTTGGAAGTGTAGGGGTTTTTTTTTCTCCTTTGGTCCTTGTTTTTGCTCGAGGACAGAATCCACAGAGATGGGAGAAGAGAGAGCTCATCATAATTGACATTTCAGTCACTGCTTAGTTTAACTGCAAGGTTTAGTAGAGGTTTATTCACACTGATAAATGGAGACCATATCTGATTTTCTTTTTTTAGAAATGCAACAGAGAGGACTGTCTTACTTGACTGGTTCATGATGGAAGAAGAATGATCATTTTCCAGCTTCTTCCCCTACTGCAGCTTTTGCATAAAAAGTCTAGATCCCTTCTGTTCATTTCAAGATGTGGTAGTAGACTAAATGTTCAAAGAGTGGCAGACTTCCCTCAGATGATTATGAATATTTTATTTGTGTCTGCTTTTGGTAGTACTGTCGAATACTTGATCATGTCAAAACAAGCACTTACAGCTGATACTGAAAGATGCTGGTGGCAACAAACGCTGCTGCTCATAAATAGCCTTTTCTTCATTGTGCAGTTCTGAAGTAGTGAAGTAAACATAGTTATATGAGTCTAAGATGCACTAATGCAGATCCAGGAATAATGTTGCAGCCATGAGGAGAAAAGCACTTTGTGCCCTGTTTCCATATTGCTTGTTTAGAGTGAGCTACATAAAGGATGTTTACAGTTAAAGCCACTATTTAGGTGCACAGAGTATAGTAACTGATACTATTTTCCATCTTAATAAATAGCTGGAGAAAGAGAAAGTGACTTGAAGGACAAAACATACAAACAGGATCCCTGATTTCTAAGATGTTATGATGTACATGTCCCCTGCTTGAAGTGGCTCTGTGCAGTGCATAGTCTCTCCATCTAGTGCTTAGATGGATGGGATGTCATATATTCTTCATAACCTTTCAAGATGTTCACAGCTGAAAATGGATGCGGTTAAAATATGAAGGAAATGCTTTATGAGAAAAAGCACATGGCTACATTAAGTAAGGAGGAGAGACTAGGGTAAACATGAAAAAGAAAGCACAGGGGAATTCAAAACAGTCAGGTTAGATCTTCATCATCAAATCTTCCCCTTCTTAACAGCTAACTTCGGCCCATCTCCCTTGCCTTACATATATAAAAAACCCAGCTTGCCCATGGATGATGGGAATATTTTAGACTGACTGGATATGTGCCTCTGGCACTGTGGGCCTCACAGTTGCCTCACAATCTCTATGCACAACCATACTTCCAGTCTTTCCTGGCACCTGTGCCTTCTTCTAAGTAGATGAAATGCCCCCAGTATTTCCTTGGTCCCAAAAGTCATGCCCAGATAAATCCAGAGAGAGCCAGCAAGGGGCTGCAGTAGGTCAAACTTTTGGCTCTGGAGCATAGGAAGGGGAAGGCTGTTCCCTTGGGCAAGGCACTGCTCAGGGTTCTTCTCCATGTGAAGTTGTGTGATGGCTAAGAAAAATATTTAAAGCAGTAAACCTCTGCTCAGAGGCAGGTAGCTGCTGTTTTCTTTTGTCTGGGCTGGGAAGCTCCAGTGTTTAACCTGGCAAAAACCCATGGCCTCAGCTGTTGCCATCTGGCTACTCCTTTCAGGAACAGGCTGACTGAACCAGTTGACTTGGACAGTGATGAGGTCTGGACTGACACACACAGTGCTGAAATTGGGTAACCAGAACCTGTTACCTTAAAATAATTTTCTATGGCACATAGTCCTATAATTATCGCCCCTACTACTGTACCACAGTGTTTATGTGTTTGGAAGGTTTACTTGTCTTCTGCAAGAGTAGGTCCATTCTCTTTTCTCTTTAAGGAAAGAACAGACTTGTTCTCCTTAGAGGAAGTCAAGCTTCCTCTAGGTCATGCCTTTTCTCTGGGTCCTGGTTGTGACAGGCCCACACATTTGCCTGCATCCAGTTTGAGGCTGTTCTCTCTCCTTGCAGAGTACCTGTCACAGCAGATATTTTGAATCCTTTTCTTGAATATCCAACCTAACATTCTCCACAGTTACAGCAAAACTCTTTGCATCTCTTTCTACCAACCCTCTCCATATCCATATTGTAAGCTCCTCTTTTCTTTGGTTTGTGACTGCTCCAGACTTTGACCAGTGCTGTTGAGATTTTCTATGCTCTTCTCAGAGTTCCTCAGTTTCGTCTTTTCCAAAACATGGAATAGCAATGCAGCCCATCACTTGGTGAGCAATATATCTGCTACATCTTGTCAGCTGTGGATGCAACTTTTGAGGTCAACCAATCAATGAGTCACTTGGGCTCCTTCTGAGGACACTTCTACCACGCCAGCCTCCTCAATGAATGCCACTGTGGCTTCCACACTCTGTGGCCTGTCACATCTAATGTACGTGCTCAGCATGCTGCCCTAGTCATCTAAGTAGTGGTGTCTTGTGTGTCAGATTGACTTGAAAAAGTGTTGGGTATGTGTGAGATGCAGCATGGCTACAGGGCAAATACAGACCAGAGCTAATCGTGCCACTGTTGTGCTCAGTGCCTGAGATTAGAGAAGCTTGCCTGTCGCTGCCTCCAGCTGAGTTCTGAAAAACCAAAACATTTCTGCTACTTCCCAGGATGAAAGTAGGGGAGAAACACCATTTTCTCATTAAAAACCCCACAACAACCAATCCCCCAACCTTCTTTTCTTTAAATATAGTGGTTTCCAAACATTTATATTGCCAAATTTGGCAGATGATGATCTTTGTCCCAGAGAAAACAGATGAGTTTACAGCAAAGACATGTTTTCCAGCCATCCTGCATAAGTACAGTCTGATCCCAATGGACCAGTGTTTCTTGTGCCATTTTAATATGTGGTTTAGATCTTCGAAGTATTTTAAATTTATATTATATATACCCTGTATGTTCACATTTAGACCGAGATTTACAAGCTCAGCTATTCTAGAATATTATTTGAATCTACTTTTTCTCATCACTCTCTGATGCTCTTCTACCAGCTGGATATCCAGGGAGGCATTTCCCTTTGACTACTGAAAATACAGTGCAGCAATTGCGTTAAATTGTCCAGTAGTTTTAAAATAACAAATAGCATTATTTTAATGTTAAAATGTCTACTGCTTTTTCACCTGCAGAAGTGTAATCTTTCTATAGGTTACATGAACCTGAGTTATACTTTGCTGGAAGCCTTCCAGTACCTATAAACAGACAGATTAAAGATAACACCTTCCAAATGCAGACTGCAAAACTGCAAAGGCAATGAAACCAGGAGTGTGTGGATAAATACGGTACATGATTTCAAAGCTTCCCTTCCTAAGCAAATGAGCTAAGGATGTGAAAGTCGAAGGACACATGCCAAAATCATGTTCATAGTCACTCTAGTTTTAGACATCTTTCCTTCCTCTGTTTATGGTCTCTATTTTTTATGTGAAGAGGGTAAATTCTTGCAAATTCTTCAAGACACGTATCTAAACAGGGGGCAAAAATGTGTTGCCTGATCCTTCTGTGTTTATTGAAGATCTTCAGCTGTGGATGCCATGGCTAACTGGGGCTCTGCATTCCTTGGTTAATATTTAATTTGTAGCATAGCTGCAGCTCACATGGGATCCTGGATTCATCAGTCAGAGAAATTTCCCATTAGTCATGAAAAATTTAGTTCAAATAAGCAATACAGTATAGGACCATTATCTATTATTAATCCTTTTTTCAAGCTAAAGTAATTATGGAATAAACAGGTTGTGTTCTTATAAAAAAAATAGCCCCGAATCTTTTCAGAAAGGATAGACTTCATTTTGTAATTGCCTTTTTGCAGAAAATCATTAAAAAACTAGACAGGAAAATACTTATTAGTTTTGGGCAGACTAAGTTTGTGTGTGTTTTATTTACAGGAACATTTCCACTGAAACTCCAGATAGAACCAAGCACTCTGGAAGCCTAAAGTCATAATGAACTAAAAAGAAACTGTAACCATATTACTTTGCCTTCATATGTACTTTATACAGTCACTATATATGTGTTTTATCTTACAATCTGATACATAAACACTGCAAGTTATGCAAAAAAACTTACACTACAAAGAGGTAGGATAAGCTCTGACTGTTTCCTTGGCATGTGCAAGGTATTTGTCAGGCAACAGCAAATAACATTTGACTAGGATGGTTGGTGGCTTCCACCTTTAACTGTGCTCTGTTCCTTTACCTGCATCAGTTTAAACCTATTGATTTAAAACTTTTTTTTTTATTTGATTAGGTAAAGTTTGGATGTGTTCCATTACACAGAGCTGCTTTTTTGCTTATTTATGTTTGTAGTTTTACATGGGCTTAATTCCCTTGGGTGAAGTTTACTCTCAAGTGCTGCATTCAAGAGGCAAAAAGACCTTAAAGTGGGCATAAATTAGATTTGGCTGAGTACAAGGCTCAATCAATATAGTTTAAACATTTGAATAGTTCCTGAAGTCCTGCTGGCGCATCTGGGTTTGCTAAACACACGCTGGGGTAAAGCTGAGGAATCAACCATAACCTCAGGAGACCAGTGTGCTGAGGCTCCATCTAAAGTCAGTGGAGAAAGAGTCTCCAAAATTAAGCTCCTTGCAGAGCTTGTTTTTGATTTTTAGGGAATGAGCTTGTTCCTCACTGTTACCACCAATGCACTCAGCTGCCCAAACACTGGAAGAGCATTCTGTAGCTGTCTACAGAAAAATGTATTTACACCAGGCTTAAAAATAAAAGTTGGCTGTTATTTTAATGTTAAAGCTTTATCTTGGAGCTCTAAACTCCCAAAGGGCATGATGCTTCAGTTCAGAACAGGTTAAAGGAGAGTACATTTTGAAGCACAGATTATAAATACTTCCACAGCAGAGTTGGATTTGCCTACACACTGTAAATACTGGCAAATTCGTGGTAACAAGATAGAGTCTTGTACCATCACTTTGAAACTGCTCATTTACATCTGCTTTTCCTGTTTAACCAATTCTACTCCATTTCCCCAAAAACCCCAATGAACGACATCTGCATTCAGCACTTTTTTAAGAGCACAGAAACCTATTTCTGATCCTTAGCAGGAGTGAAGCCCTTTTATCAAAATGGTTAAGTACCTGGAAGAAATAGTCTAGAAGGAATGAATCCTACCACTTAAAACTTCATCGAGTGAGTCAGCAAGGCTCCTCTAGTGTCCCACTTCAAGTATGACCATGACTAACACTATGCCAGGCCAGCTGAGGCTATATCTAGTCTTGAAAAGATCCAAGGACAGAGATACTAAGCTAAGTCCTACTGTTGCTCTGCTATTTCCACACCCTTAACAGAAAATACTTTTGGTGGTTCACATGTGCTATGTAAAGCTTCTTCATCTCAAGCAAGTACTGGAATAACTTGAGTGAAAACATGGTACGTTTACACAAAATTCCATACTTTAAAAGCAACTGCAGATGACCTAGCATCTGTTAAGGACTAGACGCTAACTTTGTCACCTTTCTGCATTTGCTCCAACCTCCACTGAGACTCTGGTTTATGCTGGCATGCAATGCGGTTTCTGCAGAGCTTCCCCTAGTGCCTAATGGAGATGATGAAAGTCTTTTCACTGCATTCGATCAATGTTGGGTTTGCATTTGTTTTTCTTCTGGAACTACAGTGTTGATTGTTATTGCTGATCCAAGACCAATAGTCCCAGGTTGTTAATGCAGTCAATCCAACAGCTCTGCTTGTTAAATTTTATCTTTTCACCTTTTCCTAGGTTGGAAAAATCCACAAGAATGCTGCCCGCAAAAGAGAGTACCACGTCCTGTTCATGGTCATCACTACAGTTATCTGTTATCTGGTGTGCTGGATTCCATATGGGGTTATAGCATTACTTGCAACATTTGGTAAGCCAGGTGTTGTGACTCCAGTTACAAGCATCATACCTTCCATCCTAGCAAAAAGCAGCACTGTTTGCAATCCCATTATCTACATACTTATGAATAAGCAGGTAAGACACATATTATTTTTAAACTGTATTTTCTTCAGGGTCCGTCAGACAGTCCTGACCATTGTGACTACCAGTCCTATAGATGTATCTTTAAGGACATTGAAAGCTTGTCCAAACAATACTACTGGAGTCTTGGGGTGGAAGTGTTTGCAAACAAAAGCATATTGCTAGATAGGAGGAATGGAAAAACGTTTGCTTACTGAAATTGCTTGTGTTCTTCTGAGGGCACACTGGATATTAATTTGTGTCCTTCAGAGTTAGTTGCCAAAGATATTTAACAGAAGAATACTCAAATATTTGGTGAGGTTGAGGAGTGGGAGGAAAAATGGACAAAAAGACAAAGAGACTTCATGACCTTGAAAATAAAATAAAAGAGACCATTTGTAAATACCATTTTCTTGATAGATCCCCTTGAAACCAAATTTCATTGCAGTTACTGATTTTGTGGACATCTACATCCTTACTGTTAAATTTACAGTTCAGCTACGTGCCAAAATAGATCATGCATTTTGTCTCATGAGCACCAAGGCATATTCTAAAATGCCTAAATCCAGTTCAGGTCCCTCATTCCTATAAATGCCATTTTCAGTACTCAAAAATGAGCCTCCTAATGTTTCTGTGTTGACAATTCTGACTCTAAAGTTTGATAATGGTGGATCTGGAAGTTCTAAAAGTGTTTTGCAATAGGAAATCTGAAAAATACACATAGTTTATGAAAACTTCTTTTTATTAGATTACGTGTTCAAGATTGTTCTCAGTTTTCTTTCTTCATTATGCCCATTACATTATTAAAAGGCAAAGAAAAACCCTTTCATCTTTTCTTGCTCAGTATATGCTGGAGCCCAACCTTATTATTTATCAACAGCAGCATTATATTATTATGGAGCTGAGACAGGGGAAGAGTTAAATGTAACAGCCAAACATATTCAAGTTTTGCCACAGCCTGAGATCATTCTTGGCCTGCTTCATCTAACCTAAAGTTCTTGTTCTTAAACAACAAAAGAATCTACTCTCGGAGTTTGAGGAAAAAATCTCAAGCAAGCTGTGAAACCTCCCTGAAATCAGAAGGAAAAAGTTCTGTTGCCTTCTCCAAGACTGGGGCTTCATTTCCAAAGACTAATTTGAGCTGACATTGAAACAAATAGAACATTCCATTTGAAAAGTGTTAATGCTAAGAAAACCACTAACTTCTCCCCCTCACCTTTTACGATTCTTATGAAAAATTCTCAACAGCAGCATCTGTCTTGCTTCTCTATTCTCTGAGCACTTTGATTGAGGTCCTTGACTGAGAGATAATCTGATTGTGCTGTGATCACTGGAGCAGGTTATATAATATTGATAGCAGATACATTTTGGCATTGTCTTTACACATGGAGATGTGATGAGCCACCTGAAGGGGAGGAGCTTGGTCAGATGTGGGATAGATACTTTTTACTAATGAAACCAAAATGATAGCTAATGTGCAGCATTCACCTGCTGCTCTCCTCGGCTGTGCCACTGTGTATTAGCAGTGAAAATAATTGGGTTTAACTGACACTGAGAAATGTGCTTCACTCAAAAAGATGAAGATCCCTTTGTCTGTTCCTCCTCCTTTCAGAACAGGAACAATAGTAACACCCCCATTCAATGCGTCACTGGTGTTCTTGGCACCTCTGTAGATGTTCTCACACTTTCTTCTAAATTTAACACCTCAGGAAAAGAAGTTGTTAATCTTCCCAGCACTCAGCTTTCCTGGTCTTCATGCTTAGCTGAGAATTGTCACAGAAGGCTGGTGCATCCCAACACAGAAATTATCTGGCCTGCATTTTTCACAGTCCTCTCTTTGCAGATGTGAGGTACCACAGTAGGGTATTTACTCCTGCACCTTATAAATACACACAGCATACGGCATAATTTTTAGCTCTCTATGCATGTCTTTTTGCTCTGGGAAATGCCCTGAAGATTGTAAAACAGTGTTGGTTGACTGCAGCTATGGTGTTAGATTCCAGCTATCATAAATTTATGTGGAATATTGTGGAACCATCAGCCTCTGAGTCAGCTTTAAAACTCATCCTGCAGAGCGCATCTTTAAATTAACTCTCAAGCAGTCCCTGAGTCACTTTCATGAGCCTGGAAATCTGGAGAAAGAGTTTTGTCTTTGGCACTGCCTACTGCTCTGACCTGAGGTGATAAATCACTGAGGAAAATAGTGAATTTGTTTCCAGCTGCAGGAATTCCCTCAGATGGGATGGCATGAGGTGTGCAGCTGTCCTTCTTCCTGTGCTGTGCTCCAGGAGGAGAGAGATGCACTGTTTAAGCTGGACTGTTACTGGGCTGATAACATGCCAGGCAGACATCTAGTTTCATTGACAAAATTGTAAAGCACTAAACTGCCTGAGACCAAATGATGCTGGGGTGAAGCTGGAGGAGAGAGTAGAGGAGGCTCCCTGTTCTCTCTTTACAGAAGGCTCTTTTGGCTCTTGGCAATATGACTGTGTATGCCTGGGGCAGCTTCCCCAAAGGTCAGGCCCCAAAAAGGCAGCATGCAGCCAAGTAAGCTGGGCAAGATCAGTGTGCTTACACATCAGTCCTTTATAATCATATATTTAATGTAGTTGTGCAGATTTTGTTTCATCTTATCCTACCTCTCTCAGTGTTTTTTATTCCCATCACACATCCTTGTCAAATTCCCATTGTTCAAACCCACCCATGCAGCCACCCCAAACAGATTTTTAATGACAGCTTTAACTACCTTCCTTTCACCACAGTGGTGCTGACAGAAACCTGCTCTTTCACATTACGTGCAAGTAAGTACTAAGCATTCACCCAGGAGACACGGAGTTTCCCTGTAGCCATGGGTTTACTGCTGAGGAGGTAATCGCTGAGAGCATCCTGCTTTTGTGTGTTCCACAGAACAGCACAGGAACCCCAACATGGAAGAGCTGTTAGGCTGGTGTAACTGTGCAAGGGGACATACTGCACTGAGAACCAGGGATTATTAGCTGGATAACGTCATGGTGTGGCAGCTTCAGAGGCTAACCTTGTTTTACACATCAGAAATTCATTTTTTATTGATGTAGAAGTCATGATGTGAATAATAAGTGTTCAAGAAGGTGTGGTTATGGATGAGATCACAGTGAGACTGAGTGAATCTCCACTCGCTATTTCGCATAATTTGAAGATGGCACTCAGAAAATAGAAATTTGCTGCATTGCTACTGACAGCCAAATTTAAGTCAAGTTTAGACCTGTATCACTTATAGATCAGAGAACCAAATGTTTGAAAACTACCGATCAGATTACAAGTCACAATCTTTGCTGATGCAAAACAGCCTTGCTCCACTGCAGCTCATGAGAAAGAAAGAAATTACATTAATTTCTTTCACATTTTTACTCACTCTAGTAGTGCACCTAAGTCTCCATGAACTACTGAAACTCAGACTAGCACATCTAATACTCTATTGCATATTACAATTGGAGAAAAAGTCCACCCAAACCATGTGATCAGTAATGCGCTATTTCTGGTGTCAGAAAGTGCCTCTGAGCAAAATAAGGAGGGAGAGTGGGAGGGAAGGGATGTATTAAATGTGAATATAAGTCCCTGATTAGTGATTTGATTTCTAGTGTCTGTCTTCTTGTATTAAAATCATTGCACTTTTGAAAAATAGGTGACCCTGTCATTTTCCCCATGGATCTTGAGAAGTGATGCTGAAAAGAATATACACACTTACTCAAAAGTCATTACTACTGTGACCTTTTCAAATTTATCATGCAATGGGGCATGATGGGTAAGGGAGAAAGAATGAAAAAACTAAGCCTAGTACAGAGGTTTCTTTTTCTCTGAAAATATTTGAATAATAATGACAATGATGTACTTAAAGAGTGTTTCTCCATGGGACCTGGGCCAACATCACACATCAGACACCTCTAGGCACCTCTGCTGTGGCTCTGACAGTCCCCAGGAAGCTATGCCACCTCCACCCTCCTCTTACCTAATGAGTGGCTTGTTGCTCAGGCCAGCCCCCTCTTCCAAGGCCTTTGTGGAACTTCCCAGATGAATAACAAAGAGTCTTTCTGTCCTTAATAATAACCTATTTGTTCTCTGTATATACAGTTTTCTAGCAATCCTTTTCAGTCCTTTTTGATCTTACCTTTTGCACTGAACAGGGAGAAATGCATATGAGCTTTGGGAAAGGGAGATACATGTGATTGTGATAAAAAAAATAAATAACCTTAACATTTCTCCACTGGCTGTTATAACAGCTATATTTTCAGTCATTTTTCATGGAGTATTATGCAGTTTTCAGTATCTCCAACAAAAGGTAATGGCTCATTTTTAAAGCTGGTGGAATATGTGAGTAAGTTAACTCTGTATTTTTTAAGTTGATCGTTTTCATATTTGGAAAGCTAAGATATTTTAGCTGCATGAGAACACAAAACTACAGATCCAGAAAGTATGCAATTCAGAGACAGTTGTGCCAGACCTCATTTTATACATAAATTGGGACACATCTATTAAGTCCTGCAAAGAGACCTTGTTTGCTTAGTTCAAACCTTTGAGAGGTTTGTGGACTTAACGTAAGATTTATCTTGTCATAATTTTTCATTAAAATTCACATAGATTTCAATACTCGTGATCTGGATTTTTTCCTCTCTTCACTGGTAGCTAAGCTGTCTTTGAGAAATTAATAGTCCAAACAGAATGACACACCTGAGCTCTTCAGCTTGAAAATAGGTCAAGTCAGAATGATCTCTTACTGCAGAATACTCCAGTGTAGTACAGCTCAGAAATGTTTTGACTTTATTTCTCTTCCAACATGTAGTGTTATGACTTTTTAAAGCGGAGGGGAAAAGAGAAGAAAGGTCTCAAGGGCACCTTTGCTGCTGTCAATAAGGTGTAATTGCATTTCACACAGTAAGTTTAAAATTACTTTAAGAATTTCTCTCGCAGCTCATGACAAAGACCAGTTCAGGTAAATAACTTGGGCATTTAACTAGGGTCCCAAGCAGCCCCAGCCAGCCTTCATTCTGCCCCAGGCTACATCCTTTGATACATCCTGTCTATGTTGACATGTTCTGCCTGTCCTGAACTGGCTTCAACATCACAGAAGGTTTTAGAACTTTCTTCTTTTAGACCTAGGGCAAAACTAGGAAGCAGGCAGCCAGACCACCTCTCATGCAAGCAAAATACTGAATAAAATTGAAAACTAATACAGATGAATGAAGAGAAACACAGGATAAGCACATGCGTTTAAAACTATATAATGATTTTCAATTTATGGCTAGGGAATGCAATAATGGAAATGACATCCAGTTAAAAGATCCTCCTTCTGGAAGACACAGAAAGTGAAGGACAGCAATATCTCTTTAAATCTTATATTAAACAGCATCTAATATGTTAATGTCTCTTCCTATATTGCTCTTTTCATAGCACCAGAGAAACATGAGGCTTCGCAGAAGTGGGGAGAGACCTCCACATGGCAGGGGAAAAAAATGGGTCAGAAACCAAGGGGAAAATGCAGTGAGCAGGGTTTGTAGCAAAGGCAATGGGATCCTTTTGTAGTCCATGTCCGCCCTGCAAAAGCAAACAGGCATTTCTGAAAGGAGAAGAGAGGAGACTCCAAACAGAGTGAAGCTGAGGTGTCAACTTTGAAGTGACAAGTAGTGCAAAAAGAGAGAAGGAGGGTCCAATATTGTTTGACATCCTCATCGAAGACATAGGAGGATTGCATGCACCCTCAGGTGACACCAAACCAAGTGGTGCCCTTTATGTGCTTGAGGGAAGAGATGCCATCCAGAGGGACCTTTACAGGCTTGAGGAGTGAGCCTGAGCAGATGCTATGAAGTTCAACAAGGTCAAGTGCAAGGTCCTGCACCTGGGTCGGGGCAACCACCAGAATCCATACAGAATGGGGAATAAATGGACTGAGAGCAGCTCCATTGAGAAGGACTTGGCAGTACTGGTGAGTGAAAAGAGGGACACGACCTGTCAATGTGAGCCTGCAGCCCAGAAAGCCAACTGTATCCTGGGCTGCATGCAAAGCAGTGTGGCCAGCAGGGCCCCTCTGCTCTGCTGAGACTCCACCTGGGGTACTGCATCCAGCTCTGGGGTCCCAGCACAGGAAAGACATGAACCTATTGGAGCACGTCCATAACAGGGTCATGATAATGGTCTGGTGAGGACTGGAGGTCTTCTCCCCTGAAGAAAGGCTTGAGAGAGTTTGCATTGCTCAGCCTTGAGTAGAGAAGGCTCTGAGGAAATCTTGTTGTGGTCTTTCTATACTTAGAGGTGGCTTAGAAGGAAGACAGATGGAGACTTTTCACCAGGGTCTGTAGTGACAGGAAAAGTGGCAATGCTTTTAAACTGAAAGAAGGTAGATTTATGCTGGATATAATTTTTTTTTTTTTTTAGTTTTTACAATGAGGATGATAAAACACTGGAACAGGTTGTTCAGAGAACTGTGGATACCCTGTAGATACCCTGAATTGTTCAAGGCCAGGTTGGATAGGTCTTTGAGAAGCACAATCCTGTGAAAGATGTCCCTGCCTATGGCAGGGTGGATGGAACTAGATGGTCTTTAAAGGTCCCTTCCAACTCAGCCCACGATAACATTCTGTGATCCAGGAAGTAATCTTGTCATATAACATGTAATAGGTCTGTTCTTGTCCCTTCCACTTATTCTCTAAACCTGGATGGACGAACCTATTTATTCAGAGGTTTAAGTGATCAGTGTAATTTAGAATAAGCTCCTAGGCATGATGCAGGTAAGCATTTGGACCAGCCAAATTTTAAAAGTATAGCTGTATCTCAGTTTAAGAGGTCATGTCCACTCTAATGCATCTTCATTGTGATCAGCTTAAAGAAGAGGGAACATTGCCTCAATTGTTCCCTGACAACCCTGCAGGCAATGCTGGTCAATAGAGTGGGTCAGAGCCACACTTATCCTAGTGGAGACAGGGAAATGAATTAGCATTAACTGCAGTGATTGAATGACAGGAGATTTACATGGCTGCCTGTTTGAGGGCTAGCAAGGACATAGCTGTAGGGGAAGATCTGACCTCTACAATCATTTTCCCTACCCAAAAGGCAATAAAACAACAAACTGTTTAAGAATTCAGAGAAATTGTAGGGTTACACATCTCAAAGTTTTTGCAGTACAGGGAAAACAGCTTTAGTCAAATAATTTGCCCTTGCCTGCCATGATCAGCCTATAGTTGTGCTGGCAGTTTCAGAACTTCCTTTACAATCAGTTGGTTTTCATACACTTCCACCTAGAATGATAGATAAATGGAAGTTTCCAGTATTCAGAGCTTACTGTAGAGCAAGAAATGTGGTATGTTCACAGCTAAAAAAAAGGTGTTAGGATTTTTGTAAGCAAGGTCCCTTGATAGCTTGTTTGCTCTTACAAGNCAGGGTGGATGGAACTAGATGGTCTTTAAAGGTCCCTTCCAACTCAACCCACGATAACATTCTGTGATACAGGAAGTAATCTTGTCATATAACATGTAATAGGTCTGTTCTTGTCCCTTCCACTTATTCTCTAAACCTGGATGGACGAACCTATTTATTCAGAGGTTTAAGTGATCAGTGTAATTTAGAATAAGCTCCTAGGCATGATGCAGGTAAGCATTTGGACCAGCCAAATTTTAAAAGTATAGCTGTATCTCAGTTTAAGAGGTCATGTCCACTCTAATGCATCTTCATTGTGATCAGCTTAAAGAAGAGGGAACATTGCCTCAATTGTTCCCTGACAACCCTGCAGGCAATGCTGGTCAATAGAGTGGGTCAGAGCCACACTTATCCTAGTGGAGACAGGGAAATGAATTAGCATTAACTGCAGTGACTGAATGACAGGAGATTTACATGGCTGCCTGTTTGAGGGCTAGCAAGGACATAGCTGTAGGGGAAGATCTGACCTCTACAATCATTTTCCCTACCCAAAAGGCAATAAAACAGCAAACTGTTTAAGAATTCAGAGAAATTGTAGGGTTACACATCTCAAAGTTTTTGCAGTACAGGGAAAACAGCTTTAGTCAAATAATTTGCCCTTGCCTGCCATGATCAGCCTATAGTTGTGCTGGCAGTTTCAGAACTTCCTTTACAATCAGTTGGTTTTCATACACTTCCACCTAGAATGATAGATAAATGGAAGTTTCCAGTATTCAGAGCTTACTGTAGAGCAAGAAATGTGGTATGCTCACAGCTAAAAAAAAGGTGTTAGGATTTTTGTAAGCAAGGTCCCTTGATAGCTTGTTTGCTCTTACAAGTAGACATCATAAACTCAGCCAAAGTGGTGTTTCTTTGCTGGCTTCACAGGTGCATCTGTCTTCAAGGGAGAGTCTGGATCATCAAGAGCTCAGCCAGTTCTGAGAGAAATACAGGGGGAACAAAGAGTGAAATATTAGCAATTGTGCTGTTGCTCACTTCCCATTACTTCAGCTTGATCTAGAAGCTGGGTGAAAGCACTTGGCAGTTCAAGGTTTTTTTCTGAACTGATTTCCAAGTTTGGTGTGGACATTTAAAGTCCTACAAAGGCATATGTGATCCACAGGTAGTCTAAACTTGGGCTACTCTTCAAAATGGCATTGCCAAGCCACACTGAATGGATGTCACAGGATCTTCTGTTACAGTGGTCTCAGCTGCAATCGCAGGTCAGGGAGCAGACTCAATTTTATCCCATACCTTGGTTTGGTTAAGGTCAAGAATTAATTTAGCCTCAGAATTCCCCATTTCAATTCTAATGTTTCTGTTTTTCTATAATATGTCCAAGTTTTATAAGTAGGACTCCAGTCCAGTATTTGGTGCAACTTACCATTTCAAAGATGAATGCAAGCATAGGTCAGCTGAAGAAAACAGAATGCAACATTCTGTTATGCCATGCAACACAACATACTAGATAAACATAGAATTTAGTTGCTTTATGAGGACAATCAAATTCAACATCTGAAAAAGAATTGAAAAATAAGTGTAACCGTGGCTGTGACAGAGCCTCTAATTTTCCTCTCCTGTTCAATAACTGAGTAATCTTTTGTCATGTGGCAGTGGCATAATACTAAAATTTTATTCAGAGCAGGACATATTTCTACACATTTTGTCAGTTGAGATTACTT
This sequence comes from Aleadryas rufinucha, assembly GCA_013397815.1. NCBI lineage: Eukaryota > Metazoa > Chordata > Aves > Passeriformes > Aleadryas > Aleadryas rufinucha. The sequence goes on from VZTH01018016.1 coordinate 27,789, forward strand.
CTCAGAGTTTTACTGTGTGTACCAGGCATATCTTTGCAGTCATGTATCTTACTACAAATTGAAGCAACAATCGTTTCAGATTAGATGGATGGAGAAAAAACAAATTGAGTTTTCCTAGACAGAGAATATTTTTCAGCATTTATGTAACCTCCACTAAGTAAATATTTTTAATTGAGTTTATCCTTGGTATCCTTATAAAGCATATGATTATCATCATCCTAGTCTTACCGCAGGAGAAATTTGAGGATTAAAGGTTGGATTAGTGCTCAAACCCTCAAGGACTTGCTTGGCAATTCTAATTCAAATCTGTAGAACTTTATTTTATGATTTTATCCTGATGTCCTTCTTCCTTTAGGGCAAAAAATCTGCTGTACTCAAAGAAATAATCATTGCCACAGTATGGAAAATACAATATAAAACTGTACTGGGCCTGTAATTCATTAGAATAATCCCCTTTTCATTTTAAACTGCATCATTTAATGCAATTCAGGAATTCGACTGTGTCCAAATGAAAATAAATTTGAGGTTCATTGTCTTTTGAAGTAGAAGCTATTACAGAGCTTTGTTCCTCTGATGTTTAGTATAATAACTGCTCTCAAACTAAATTTATTTGTAGCCAGTTTGTAAACCTTTATTCCTCAAAAAGCCCTTCTTCTTTGGTAGTTGTCTTTTCCTCATACTGGGACACCATAAACAGATCCCTTTCTGTCCCCACATTGCTAGTGTGAACTAGTTTAATTCTTTTCTTAATCTCATGTTCAAAATAATTACTCAAATTATAATTTTGGTACTCATGCTTGGAACTGGGTATTTCATTTGGGAAACTTTTTAGGCATTCACTGGAGGTTAGTAAAGAACAAACACCTCAGTGTAGTAGCAGTTATTTCTTGTTTCTGTCTTGTTTGCAGTGTTTAACTCTCTTGCTTATTATTATCTTCAGGATCTGAACTGAAAACAAGAACATCAGCTCTACAGTGACTCCTTAAATCTCTTTATCTAAATTAGAACCAGATTTCCAGAAATGGGTGTATAGATATATGCAGGGGTCCACTACATAAAGTACAACTATTGTATGCTGAATACTTTATGGATGACCCTGCTTCAGATGTAATGTTCTAACCCTTTAGGGAAAATACTTGCTCAAGACCTTACAACTCACCCAAGGCTTTGCAGGACTTCTGTGTTTGCTGGCTTTCGGCCACTAGGAATATACTACAAGTAGGATTCAAAGGTTAACCAGAAACTTATATAACTTTTCACCTTCACCACTCTTCACCTCTCTCACAGCAAGCACCAACTTCAAAATCAAGGAAACAAAAACCAGGCACTTTTGTCACTTAGTCAATTTCCCAGTAAAGCATTTTCTCAGTGTAAAATGTGGCTTCTTCAATATCAGAAAAGCTGTTAATTTTGCCAATTTTATTTTCAGCAGGGGAAATAAAAGGGCATTTCAGCCCAGATCTCCATGCTTAAGCTCCTACACCTTGGTTCCCGTCAAAAGCATCTTCAATGAAAAACACTGTCCTTCACCCAGCAGATCAGGCTCTCTTACCAGACTGCATCCCCCATGTGCAGCAACAGCAGTGGCTCAGCAAGGGGGAGGAAATGTAGTGAAATGTAGCCCAGCCCAATGATCTAATTTATAGGGGACCAGTCAGAATGAAGTTGAACTATAATTCCATAAAGACATCTACCTGTAATTGGATGTTTTGACAGTCTGGAGTTTTGCCTGGAATTTTTTGATAATTTGTTTTGGTTTTGTTCAGTATAAAAAAGAAATTATAGAAGAATTAAAAATTCTGTCAGAACAGAAATTCTGATTTCTCAACCCAATGGGTTCTTGTTACTGCATTACTCACACATAAAACCAAATGACTGCTACTAAAACACAGTCACAAATCAAACCCCTCTCGGTAATTTCTAATACTGCCTTGGGTAAAATCAATACCTAATTGCCTGCAAACCAAGATAAAAGTGAAACCCAAGGAAGACTTAGTTCTCATCCTTTACACCCGTCACTTACCACACTGCAGCTCTCATTCCTTGAAAAAGTGTGAGCTCTGTAACAAGTGTCCTCATCCAGCAGTAGAATGCTTATCTGGCAATTAAAAGGTTCTTACAGCATTCCCATTTCAGAGAACTTCCTATATCTCATTCATAGCAATTGATGGAAATATAATTTTGGACAATAGAAGCAACAAGGCAGGTGGTAAGGGAATCTGGGGTAGGAGGAGGCTTGTAAGAACCTATGTTTTAGCCAGAGGCAAAATTAATTAGTGCCGAGGAAGAATCAGTAGGTAAAATGCCCAAGAGCTGCTGAAGTTTCTGTGTGTGACTGTTAGCAGAATGCAAGTGTGACCAACCCTCAAGCAAAAAGACCCTGAGAAGTTCTCAAGGGAAGACAGTCAGTGGTATTTTACTACAAAAGTAACCTCATGGAAATAATGCTTTGGATTTCCTTGTGCAGTGTTCTGGGTCTCAGCCTTAATGGAACTCTGTCAGGAACTCTGGAAAATCTGTTTTCCCTAAACACACGTTACATACATAGCCAAAGATAGGCAGTTCATAACCTACCGCAAAAAAAACCCAACCCAACCCAACCCAAACCAACACCCCCCCAACACAATAAGATCACATTTCTACAAATATTTAATAATGTACTATATTCATAGCAAGATTGGGGCAGGAATATATCAGCATAAACCGATCACAGTCAGCTGGAGTCTTTATTTTAATCCATTTGGGCTGATCTAGATTCTATGGCTGAAGAACGGAAAATACAAGAAAAAGCTGGGTCAGCAGAACAGCATATTGACTGTAACGAAATAAACACATAGATTTTTCAAGTGTCAAAATATTTCTCATTGTTATGCTTTGAACTTCCAGCAAAATGGGAGTCATTTTAAAATGATCTGGAATCACTCATCCCATATTACAGTGGTAATAGACCCTTCATTTCTCCTCGTGAAGTGGAATGTTACTGTAGGGACTGGTAAATTTGCTGCTGCCTCTGTTAGTCAGGGTCCATCAATCACATTGCAAAACCCTAAACAATTCTAACTTATGAAATGGGAATAGGAAACAGAAGCAGGGTTCATTTTGTTGCTATTCACTGAAGTTTTTGCCTGTTCTTGTTCCTCATGCTGCTTTAGGAAACTCTTCAGTTTCTTTTATGTAGGAGGAATTAACTTCACATGCTACTCCTATTGTATACTGTATGGGGTTTAGTAGCTCTGTTTAAGGCCAGGGAAGAGCACGTGTGAAATAAATATGACAACTGGTCTGTTTTTCCTGCAGTGATAAACCCATTGAAAGCAACCATGTACTCTCTTACACCAATGTGTATTGAAGACACAGTAGCATTGTTAATATTTGCTTTCATGTGCGTAATCAATCCCTTTGAAGTTCAGCAACCATGCTGATTCTATTGAAGTATGGGCAAAGAAAAGTTTCTCCCTGTTTCCTCTGACAAAATAACTATCCCTACTTTATGATCCCTTCAGCTTTGATCTCTCACTTTGTTAGCTTTATATGAGAGAACTTGTTTCATGGGGACTTATCTAAAAGGAGTATTTTAAAATAATTATCTGAATAGCATGCTATAACCATGAAGATAAGGCAATATTTCTCAGACATGGTATATGCTCTGTTGTTTCTGCTTTCCTTGCTTTTCTACCATGGAAGAACTCTGTTAATATTATTTTGGTAACAACTTACATGTTTTCTTCTCATCTCTACTTCTTGTGATGCTACAACTGCTCATTAAAATGCCTAATGTCCTCATAGCTACATTCTGCCATGTGCATTTGCAAAGTCTAAATTAGGTCCATCAGATAGCTTATAATTTCATTAATATAGACAAAAACAAGCACTGTAAATAACTGAAAAACAACCCACACTTCCAAAGAGGAATATTGCTAAGGGAGAAAAGTAATGTTGCTTGATCCAGTTGGAAGCATCAGCTAAGGCTCCTGTCCCCTTTACTGAAAAAGCAGGCTCAGAAACAGGTCCAGAACAGAACCTTCCCCACTTTTCCTTTCTGGTCATCTGTCTTCTTCATACTCAGGATATAGCACTTTATATATAAACCTCCTGGCTCATGTGCCTCATAGGCAGTAAGGCTGGGCCTAGGGGTAGACCTCTGGCACTTTTAGCTTGCCCAAGACACATATTGTGTATTTCTTGCCTTAACTTATCAAAATTTTTCATGCTGTCCCTGTCTTAGTCCAGAGTATAGATACTTTAGATCGAGAATGCCACCTAGTTTATGAAACATCAGACAACTCACAAGTCATGAACTCCAACTTCTTGAGACATGTTCATATTGTTTCCTAGAACTACTATCACTAAATGATGCTTAAAAGATAAAACACAGCTTTCTAGATTTATACAAATCAAAACAATCCAGAATCACCCAAACCTCTTTCATTAGCAACACTCCCACCCCCCACCAAGGGCCTCACCTGCACAGGAGACATACCTGCTGCACATGGTAGCAACAGTGCAGGATGCAGTCAATATAACATATCCACCAGTGCTCCTCAGGACTGAGGGTGGAAAAAACCTACCGTTTAGAAGGTGGGGCAGCAAAATATTTTAATCAGGCAGCTCAGTTGCAGACAGACAACTGTCTGGGGGCAAGGTAATTAACAGCCTGGAGTCAGCACTGGCAGTAATTTTCCCCTCTGGCTGCTTCCACAAAATCAAGGCACCTGTGATGCCTATTGCCTGCCCTCCGTAACCCCTCAGGGTTTCTGGAATCCTCTCACAAGCTTGTAAGGAGTTGTTGTTGCAGTAATTATCCCCTACCTGGCAGCATCCTGGAACCAAGACAGTATTTGATTTGTATTTGTCTATGTGCAAAAACAGGTGACCAGAGGAAATTGGTTTTCTTATTTCAGTTATCGTACAGATGAGTATAAGCACATGGAGGCGGTTGTTCAGAGTGTAGCAGTGTAACTCTGTTAGTCTTTTCTCAGTTAAATTTGTGGGATTCATTTGTTTACAAAGAAGATGAACTCCAGCAGGTCTGTTCTTAACTCCACTATAGTTCTTCATTTTAAGATCACATCCCAGCACACTAAACCTGACAGCAGCAATATGAGCACCAACAGATGAGTTGAGTTTCTCTCCAAATGTGCAGGAAAAACCATAAGAAAACAAAATGCCAAACCTAAGTAAGTGAATATTAGGAAAAAGCAACAGTCCTGCTCGTCTGTTATGGTATGTCTTCTAGCTCTTTCTTTCTATTTTCTTGGTGTCTTTCATAATTCCTTGTCTCTCCCCTTTCCTTCTACTGGACCTCATTCTTTACTTTTATAATTTTTAAGAATCCAGCAATCACACCAGCAATGATTCCCCCTGTGATTTGTCACAACCTGCTTGTGCTGCCAGTTTTCTGGTGACTATTCTGCCTCCAGTGTAAAAAAACCCCCACTATATTACTGTATTATAGTTACTTCCCAGTCAGTTTAATATAACCAGTTAATATTTTCATCAAACTAAATAAGCATTTACTTAGCTTATTTTTAGGAAAAAGAAATAACACTTCTTACTTGCCTTGGTTATCAAGGCACAAAGCTCCAGGGTCAGATTATACTTAACTTCCACAACAGTACTGCCATTTCTTTGAAGTGCATTCTCTGGAGTAACTTACTGGCGTAAGAAAGTAGAATCTAAAAAACCAAGGAAGGATATGTATATGGAGTAGACATTAGCAAGTTTTGGGGTGCAGCAGACAAATCTATGCTATTCTGATGAAGCAATCAAATTTGTCACTGGAAAGAATAAGATACCAGGAAAGCTAGAAGAGAAGTCCAAACAAACCACAAGTGTTAGTGCTCTGTTCACAGTAATTGATGCAGTCCCACAGTAAGATACTGTTTGATCACTGCTGCAGGTGCAGTTACCCATGGAAGATGGTGGATGTGATTATAGTAAAAGACTGGCTCCTCCCTTGCTTGTCTAGCTGTTCTTATCATAGTATCACAGAATAGTTTGGGTTGGAAGGTCACTTTTAAAGCTCATCTACTCCTACCCCCCTGCAATGATCAGGACCTTCTTCAACTCATCCAGGATGTCCAAAGTCCCATCCAATCTGACCTTGCATATTTCCAGGGATGGGGCACCTACCACCTCTCTGGGAAACCTGTTCCAGTGTTCCACCATGCTCATCATAAAAAAAATTTATTCCTTATATCTAGTCAAAATCTACACTATTTTAGATTAAAACTATTACCCCTTGTCCTATTGCTACAGGCTCTACCAAAAAGCCTGTCCCATCCTTACTGTAAGTCTATTTTAAATACTGAAAGGCCACAATAAAGTCTCCCCAGAGCCTTCTCTTCTCTAGGCTGAAAAATCCTAACTCTCTCAGCCTTTCCTCACAGGAGAGGTGCTCAAGCACTCTGACCTCTTTGTGGGCCTCCTCTGGATTTGCCTCAACAGATCCATGTCCTTCTTATGCTGGAGGTCCCAGATCTGGATGCAATACTCTAGCTGGGGTCTCACCAGAGCAGAGGTGGGAGAATTGCTTCAACAAGTTCATGCTGCAGTCAGGATAGCAAGTTGAATTAATCATCCTGAGATATGTCTTTCAGCTAGATCACAACAGGTAAGCTAATAATGCAGATAAACAGACCAAAATGCCCATATGAAGTTTGATCTGTCAATAGAATTATGCCCCTAAGAACTACTCAAGTGAAACACAGCTGGCTTCTGTGAGTAAAATGATAAAAGGTACCTCCAAAAAAGGCATGTTGTTCAAAAAAAAAGGCAGTGCAATTTTGGGAATAAACCTGAAAATGACTTGCCTCTAAGGCTCTCTGAGATACTATCAGAAAGGTAATGTCACACCTCCTATAGCTGTCCCTGCTGAAGAATAATGTGTACAGCAAGATGTCCTCTGTACGTCACACAATATAGTTCATGGATTTACATCTCCTACTGAGGTACAGTTTGAATACAGTGAGACAAGAATGTCCTCTCCAATGTCACAGAGAGTGAAGTTGACTGGGAATTTAATAGACAGAATACAGTGATTGTATTTTCTTGTTTGTTTTTCAAACAAAAAAAGCGCGAAGTTCCCAGATTTGAAAAGTATCAATTAGTTGTTTCATTCGTAGATCTCAGCATTCAGTTTATCCTCTAGTGTATCTCACTGATGTGAGTTTTCTGAGAGGCGTTACTTGTGTATCATGACAGTAACTAACCCCTCAACACTGCCTGTCAGGAGGTGGTGTAATACACAGGAAGAACTGTGTGAGTACTGCCAGGAGTGTACATGATGGCAACCCAACTTTTAATGGATGTAAGCAGGCTTGTAGTGGTTGAATTATACAGTTCTTCATCACAGACTGAATGGCAAGGTACATTTTCCCTTTGGTAAGTTGTTTTTCATTTTAATTAATAATTTATTAAAAAGTCTGTTCTTTTCCCTTAAACATGACACTGGATTCCTTGAATGGATGGCACAGCCATTTAGCTGAAGTCTACCAGCATTTCAAGTACAGCACCAACTCATCAGAGCATGACCTCCATAGAGGGCTTGACAATCACAAGAAATTTACTGCTCAGAAATTTACTGAGCAGTACGGTGAATATATTCTCCCAGGGAATCCTAGAGCAGCTGCTCAGGTACACATGTTCACTTTAGAATAAAACTGGCTTTACAATATTTGCCTCTTTTCTGTAGCTTACTGTGATACCTCCTTGTCAGATTAGCTGTCCATTTCCATTTGAGATTTCACTAAAATTGTGGGCAGAACTGACAGGCACCTTCCCTCTTTTGTTCCATCTGCAGTTCAGTGAGATTCATTTAAGGCAATATGAAAAGACCAGCACTCATAAACAAATGAAAACAAATGTTTTATTTACAGGAAAAAATCTGTACACTGCGTATACATAAAAATATACAAAATCATAATAGAAAATATAAAAAGTGTTAAAATGTATACAAACACTGCTTAAAAATGTGACTCCTGTAAAATCTTAAGCTTTGTTATTAGAGTACACATTCATTTAAAAAAATCATCATACAAAATAATTCTCAAAGCTATTAAAAAAGTACACAGTCTATATTTGAATCGTTCAATGACTACATATTTTAAGAGTGATGAGATGATATGAAAAAAAGTAAGGCTTTTACACATAACTCTTATTTCAAGAACAAAATTCTGAATCTGATTGCTAAGCCAGAGAGAAGACATCTGCACTGTCAAAATTCATTAAGTGATTCAGGTATGCCCAGACATGGGACACTTTAAATTTCAAACAGTTAAATCAGGTATCCTCCTTGTGTGTGAGAGCATAGATGCTGGGAAAGATTCAAATCATTTTAACAGCAGGCTTCTGAATTACCTACTTCAAAAAAGAGTTTCATTTAAATATGCATCAACTTCAGAAAGCATGAAGGGAAAAACAGTAACCATTTATTGTTGCAGTCAATGCATTTAATACTCCTTTCATGGTACATTTGTGTCACTGTCCAAATGGCATTTTCCATCCTTAAAAGCTTCTGAAGAAAAAAGAAATTAAAAACCCCACTACGGATTGCTCCACATGTGTTTTGAATTCCTGTTTAATTCAATCAGTCTCTAAAATGACTGTGTTCAGTCTGTGCAACCAGTGAGTGTAGACACTTGTCTTCATTTAAAAAAAAAACAAACCAACAACTCTTTTGGTTTTTCTGACTTTGGCAAGAGATCTACAGCAACAAGTTCAGAATTTGGATATCTTCACCAAAGAAAGTGTCTTGACCAAAGACAAGCAACGTTTAAATTAAATTTGTACAGTGAGAGTGTATATTAGCGTGTTTATATCACCCCACTCTCTCTCCAAAGGTACATCATGGTAATTTCACTGAATTTACCAGAGTTTCTACAGCATAAAACTGCACAACAAAGTACAAAAAGATGTAGTAGTTTAATCCAAGGAAGGACTGAGCTATGAGTTTATGCTGAGGTAACCTTTAGAACTACAGAGGAATGGAACAAATAATTTTTTTTCTAGGAAAAAGATTTTGGCTCAAAATGAGGCAAAATATTTCTTTGTTTTTTTCTTAATTAAACAAAAGAATACCTTGATTTAACCATCCAAAGCTGAATGCATAAAATGATAGAGCACCACAAGTCAGAAAAGTTACAGAACTCACAGTGGGGAAAGAAGAGCATAATTGAATTCAGCATAAACTCAGCACATTTCCTTAAGCTGCTGCTGTGTTTCTGGTTTGTTTCAGTTAACTTTAACTGTTGTCCACAGCACCAGGCCACAGAAATGAGGCTCAATAGTGTTTGAAGGCAACTTGTTCCTACTTGGCAGTAAAACTCCATAAATTTAAAGCCTACAAGTGTGCAGGGAGCTCAGGGGCCCAATAGCAGAGGCAATTGCTTGGCTGATGATGCACCTCGTGATGCACCAGGTTTGTGCAAAGCTCTCTTGTCTAAGTGCTGTCCCACTCTGTTAGTGTGTGACAGCCACATGGGAGAGCTACGAAGCCATGCCTGTATCCTTTCCCCAAAAAGCCCCATGATCTGGGTGACAAAATGCACTTCCTTTCACATTGCTGCATTTAATGTACTGATCTAAAACCAGCACTCTCACCCATTATTTTTAGAAGATCCGTGGTTCAGTGTTATTACACATTGACTGTTTTAAATTTACTGAATGTGGTTCTTTGCAAACATTTCTCTGCCCTCACAAGGGATGGGGAAATGCCCATTAATGTAAAAACACTTGGAGGGCTCTTATAAAAGCCAGCAATGCCAATGCCACAGCGAGTAAGAAGTGGTGAGAAGAGCACCTCTGCAGGTCCTTTATGTTTCCCCTTTATTTCTGCCCCTTCCCCGCTTAAGAGTAAGTGGAGGGGAGCCCTCAATTAGCAAACACACTTGCACTGGTGCCAAAAACTGAAGGAGGACAAGACAAGGTAGGAGAGAAGACACTCTTTAAGCAACCACGAAGTGTTTGAGCAGACAGACCAGTAAAACATCACAGTGGAAACCAGTGTTAGAAAGCCATGCCAGGCTCATTTTTTAAAGGTGGCATCACAGGTTGGTCTTCCTCCTTTGTGAGCAAGTGTTTGCAGCACAGCTCTGCAGCATCTTCTGAGGTGATGGTGCTACAGCACCCACATTTGCACTTGAGGAAGGAGGACTGACTGCCATATAAATAAGGATATGGCAAAGAAAAAATTTTGGCTGCAAGGACTTGAATGTGCAGTCCAATAAATTAAAAATATACAGCTCATTTTATAACATCTCAGACCTGGTTCTACATTGGTTTATAAATGATGTACTAAGTAGGTATGCTTAACACTTGTTACATGAAACTTTATAATTTGCCTTGTTCTGTATAATCAACAGCTATGTTGATTATTCTGACTAATTTTTGAGGGAATAAATAATACTTCATAATCCTGCTGTGGGTGGTTGAGCAATGCAGTTAACATTTTTCTTCTGTGTGAAAATCAAAGTTAAAAGTTAGTGGTTGCAGGCCAGTCAAAGTGAATTTTTTTCTTTCTTTTTGGAACACTAGAATTTCCTGCTTATTGAAAAGTAGCATATTCACTAGTATTAGAAAGCTAAACTCTCTTCCTTTACAGTTATGCTAGCTAACCCAGGGTACAGCAGAGAGAGACATTTTGATTGTATTGTTCAGACTGCTTATGTTTTGCAAACAGGGTACCAAGCATACAGAAGAATAGATTAGTTCTGTGTAGGCTATCTATTCTCCATGCATTTAAATAACAATGTTACTAACTTCAAGAATAAAAGTTGCCACCATACATAACATTAAAAAGAAATTGGTATGTACTATATCCAGAGTCCAAGGCTAGTATGAGTAAAACCTATTAATTTTGATATGTACCAAAATGCCTTATGGACATAACTATCCATACAACACAAGTACAGTTATTAGATCATCTACACATAATTTCTGTCAACAAGAAGAATCTTAAGATCATCAAAAAGCCCAAAAAGAAGGCTAAGTCCTATGTAAGACACATATTCTTCATTTTGAGGAAGGAAAATAATCCTTCCAAAAGATCTTTCCAATAATGCTTCCCAAAGAACTGTGTGAGAGAAAAAGGATTTTGTGCCTTTACTTACATTACAATTGAAGATGAAATAACCATTAATATTGTTTGCTTTTTTTTTTTTTTCCTTTCTGGCAAAAGGCTTTTTGCTTAAGTCAAAACACAAAAAATACTTTCCACCACAACCAGTCAGCTATTCTTTTCAATGCTTCTTTGAGCTGTCTGCTTTTTTACTGGATGGCCATGAGTAGCATATAGCTGTGCTTTTGTGTATACATATTCCTGCTGAACTTAGTCTAAAAGAAAAGGTAGTCAGGTGGGAAAAAAACAGAACAAAACAAAAACCTGAACAAACAACTCCAAACCATTAACCTCCCACCACCTGGAAAATCTGAAGTCTTGGAAAATATGGACAATAATGTTTTAAATATATTAGCAATTAGGCAGACTTTTACAAGTAAGTACCTTAAAGAATATTTTCCTTGTGTGTTATGAACGAAAATATCAAATTATCTCCAAATGCAATCCATAGTCAGGTTTTTTTGCAGGCATGACAGCTTTTCTGGGTTATAGTCTTTCAAACATTAAGTAAAAAATGTTGATATCATCTTCTTTTGTCAGAAAACTCCTCCTTTCTGAACAGCAAGAACTTGCAAACAACTGACTCTGATTCAGATACCCATGAAATATCTAACAAATGTCTGTATTCCCGAATGCTATCTTTGTTGACAAGAGGTGAGCCCCCTCTATGCTTGCTTTCAGTGTGATGGGTGAATGCTGCACAGCCTCCCTTGGCCTTCTCTGGATCTTTTGTATCTGTGCAGACTGGGGGAAGGCAGCATTTCCATCTCACACCTTCCTGAGAGTCCTTTCAGGGAGCTTTTCTTCCTAACTAGGTTACATATATGTTACATATACATATATGTTCTTTTTTCTCTAAAGAAATGAGACATTTCTCTCTTCCCTCTTCAGTCAGTGTGAGCATGGGAGACTGGCATCAAAAAGACATCCAGTGGTTTAACTGGTTTAGCTGTGTACAGCCATCCCCGACTGCACACACTTCAGGGCCACCCTAAGCCCCTGTTCAGCTGGAGGCCTGGAACTGAGCCTGCCTAGGAACAGGCATTAAACTCTACTCTAGTGAATGACTGCACAGCTTGGAGTAGCCATTCCTTCATTCTGGGAGAGTGTGAAAATCCCATGAAGCCATGGGAAATGCTGCATTGTTCAACTGGCCACTCTGTACATACATGAACAATAGAGGCTGTTTCACAATGCCAGGTTTGACAATTAAATAAATTCATTTTAAAAAAATTACAGTCTAGCATATGTGGCATGAGACCACAGACAAATTCTGACAGTCACACCAACAACAATACATTATATTTCTGCCTAAGTACATCCTTTGCACATTCATAAGCTAAGCCTTTGCTTTTTTTTCTGTAACTATTTGCAAAGCAATAATAAATACTCAGGCTCAGAAAAGAAGTATTTCTCATGCCTGCTACTTAATTACAATTTATAGACTCAAGACTAGATTGGTCTAAGATACAGTTTTTCAAGTATTCTCTTCTTGTTTATAGTACGACAGTAGTACCTTATTGCACATTGTTTCTGAAAGACTTACTTCTACAAGTGTGGCAAATTATTTCGTTTGGGGCACTTGACAGCTTTGAACCCTGGCAAAATGACTTTCCCCTTCCGGTACAGATCATCCTGCAAACCTTTGTTCATCCTCTGCACCAGGAGCTTCTCGTAGAGCAGTGGATGGTAGGCCCCTAAGGTACAGGCTGCATCGTAGTAGAGTTCATGGTAGTGACACAGGTCGGTCTGTCTCACTGAAGGGATGTATTCATACACGTGCACTTCATTACACATGGACATCATGATGAGGATACCTGTAACAGGAAGTGAAAACCAAAGTGAACACCAGCTTTCACTTTTCTCGCAGAAATTTCCCTGCCGTCATCCAATCTACTTTTTCTTTCCGGCTTTTCTTTGCTCTGCACACCTTAAGTATTCTGTAAAATCATTAAGTGAAGCAATCCTTCCTTTTACTAGAGCAGCTTTCACTTGTCCCTGATACCTAAAGATTGCAATCCCTGTAGAGTCAACAGGGTAGGACAACACTCACAAAGAAAGAATGAAAAGCCTATAAAGGGCTTGCCTATCACCATCAGCCTCCTGAGTGAGAAGACTGCTTTTTCCCACCTCCTCCCACTTACTCTGTGGACTGTCCACAGAACAACCCCCACAAGAATCCTTGAAAAATCTCCACCTTATTGCAATGTTGGTGGTCTTTCTTAGTTTGAAATTGAACCAATTCTGCTTTTCCCATCCACTTGCTTCTCTCTAAGCAGGAAGACCTGGCCAAATACATGCAGAAGGGCATATAAAGAAACATGACCCATGTAGTGGCACAGAAGCCCCCAGCTTCAGAGAAGAGAATTCTGTGAAGAGCCTCATGGAGAGATACCAAAGATAAATTCCTAGAGCAGTGTTGTCATAAGGAAAAGCCCCTGACCACCTCCTGCTCAGCAAGGAGAAATGTACAAAACACCAACCCATTTTTTTGTGCCATGTGCCAATGGCACATTATCATCAGCACCGTCAGTTGCGGTCTTTCTAGCCTTGAAACAAGAGAAATATTGCTGTTGCAGCTATACATTTTCAGACGGACTAATACCAGGTAAAGATCAACAATACTGCCTTAACTACAATACTTTCACATCAATCACAGCTCCTGGAAGCCTTTTCTGCTTCACAAAGCCATGCAAAAGGAAAGTGACATGAAGTAAGTTTTGGATGCCATTTATTTTTTTAAAGATTTCACTTAAAAATTAATTTGTGTAGAAAATGTATTGAGGCACTTGTAGCACCACTGGTACCCCTATCTGTTGAATAGGACTGTCAGCTCTCAGAGGAGGTAGCTGTGTAACTCTGCTCACTTGGCACTTACAGATGAGAACTGATGTAACTGTTGTTCGGGGTTTCTTTCCTGCACAACAGCTTTGGCATCATCAAAGGTGTTTTGGGTAGATCTCAGAAGTGAAATGAATTAACATAAAAAATTATTTTGGTTTGTTAATTAAGCAAAGCCATTTTCTGAAGTTTAGTTTACAGTTTGGCAATGCAGGGATTTCAATGGCTTGCTAATGAAAAGAACCCTATGTTCTCCCTGCTGTGTATCATTAGATTATAAAAATGACTTTTCCCTGCCTGATGTGTGAAGTAACTGAAAACCAATTACTTCTGTGATTAAATCTTCTTTTATCATAAATTAAAGGTTCTGAAAATATTTTATAATTGTTCTACAGCTTTACACTCTACAGAATCTATAGTCTTAGAAAAGCTAAGCATATAAATTCTGAAGTTAACAAATTTGAGTGAACTTTAGTCTTAAGCAGCCAGAAACACATACTCATGGTGAAAAAATATTTAATCCCTATTTGGACAAAAAGTACAAGCTTAATAAATGAAGTTTCCTTGCCTTGAAGATGTTATAGAGATGCTCTGAATTGTAACCTACCAAGCAGCTATGTCTAGAATTGTTTGTTTTTTTGTTGTTTTAGTTTTACAAATGCTTTCGTCAGCTTTTCCACTGCCAACCTCCTTCCTCCACTGATGGAGAGCCCACCTGCCATTCCAAGGTAACTGTTATCCAGCTGGATCAGAGGGCGGACGGTGGAAACCTGTGCAATAATGAACCACATCCAGAAAAAGACAGTAAAATCACTTCTCTCCTGTGCCCAGAGCCAAGCCTGGAGCCAATTTCAGAAGCTATACCCCCAACATCTTAGGAAAACTGGCTTGGATGGAAAGTTTAAGCCTCAACCAAAGTGTGATTTATTTCATTGCCACATCATCAAGCTAACTTGAAAAGTAATAAAGGACGTTGCCATTTGTGGCATTGGAAAACCATCAAGAACAAAAATTGTGACTCCTTAAAAACAGAAAAATACCCAATTAACTTCCAGATATGATTCAACCTTGACAAAATTTTAAGCAATATCATCGACTTTCCTGTAAATTAGTTAATGGAGGACTTAGAAGTGGTAGAGTTTTAGTTTTTAGACATCAGTGGTGCAGTGTCCTCCAGAATCAATCTAAAAGGCACACTGAGCTATCTAGTTTAGCTCCTTTCCTTTCCTGCCTGCTTCCATCCAGACCATGTCTTGGGATTTCATTCTAGGTTGCTCATAAATAACCGTAACTTCTACTCACATTTTTGCTCATGCTGGACAATGACGTTTGGCAGGAGGAAAGACAGTGACTTGGCAGATTATTTTTTGAGTGGTAACAGGTAATTTATAGCACATTCTTGTGCTGAAGTCTGAAACATGAGCTACAACAACAGGTAGAGATTACCACATACAGAACTGTTCCTGCACTAGAGGCTTATCTGTCCTGGTGGAATCAGGAGCACTCCTCATACTTCCAGACCTTGTGCACATGTCAAACCCTAATCTGGGCAAAACGATGAGTGCCAGGCTGTTCCTCCTTTAGCACCTCTTTAGCACTCTAACACTACAGACCTCCAGCCCATGGGACCAACAGTATGGTACAACCAGGACTTCCATCCAAGCCATCTGTGGGTGAGATGCAGGATTACACATGAACCTGAGGAGGTAGGTCTCTCCACTTAGCTGACACAGTCCTCTGATTCCCCCTTGAAATGATCTGCTCCCGCTGTTCTGCACTACATTAAAAAAACCCAAAAAAAACGAGAAAACAAGGGGATGGAGAAAGAGCAACAACTAAAAAGGGTTCTTTTTGGAAAAGAAGCCATCTTTTTTGTACAAATGCTGTCCTCTTTAAAAATAGAGAAGAAACGGTCTCATTTCTGTCTCATGCCTTGGAGTATGTGAAACCCCTCCACAGGTGACAGCCCTAGTGTTGTAGAGCCATCACTGCAAATTCAGTTTACAAAAAATGTTAATTGAGCATCTTTAAAAGAAGAGCAGCAGTTTAGATCACTAGGACATTTACATCAGTCCATGTACTAAGATATATTCAGGTTTAATTCTATTTTTTTTTCTAATGCCATGTGTCTAGGTTGTTTTTCCTAAGTCCATAAAGCAGGGCTGCCAACAGAGCTCTCTGGACTACAGGTCTCACATTCCATCCCATGTTTTTTCATACCACTCTTTAACTCAGTTTCTCTCTTTGCTTGGTTTTAACAACATTGGAGGAAATTACTGACATCTGTATCCAGCAGGTACAAGTGTGCCAAACTGTCTATATTTTCATCTACCTTACAACTCAGTTTTCCCATCTTCCCTTTTCTCCTCCACTTAGCTTCAGTGATATTAAGAATTTTTTAAATCACTAATAGGTTTTTGCCACTTACATGACCCCCAAAATATTTTTTACACTAAGTTTGAATTCTTATGTTTTGGATGCAGTCTCAAAGATAAAGAACAGGTATATGCCTGACTGCTTTCTGACTTAATCTTGGTTCCATTAAGTCATTTTGCTTGCCTGTCTATTCTGAGAAGTCCCATGTTGCTTCCCATTTGTTAGCTTTACACACTTCTTTCTCTGTTATTGGTTCCTAGGTTTCTCTTCTGTGGCTGAATTTCTTGGCATTTTCTCCCACACCTGTAGTGTCCAAGTGTGCCTTGTTTATTTCCTATCCCTGTACTACCCTCAGAGTATGTTATATACTTATTTCTTTCATCTGTGTACTTTTCATATCACTGCCCAATTCAACATCATCTGTATCAATTTTGTTCTGTTCTGAACACTCCTCCAGGATTATCAGTAGGAATGGAAACCTGTTTGATAGCCTGTAGGGTGAAGAATTTCCATATGATACACTTCAGTATTTGTCTTTGCTAATGACAAATACTGTTGCTAATGACAAATACATAATCTTTATGTTAATTTTCAGTCAATGCACAATTATTACATATAAAACAGCACAGACTGTCTTACATATGACCTAAGGGGCCATTAATAAACAGGATGAGACAGTCATTGTCCCACCATAATATATAGTCTGGACAGAAATAATCTTACTGAGATGTTCATGCCCATCTCTGAACTTGGTGGTTTAAAGCATTCTTTACAGACAATGCAGGAGACAGGTATTTCTAGGGCAAAACTCATCTGACTTATTTCAGATGTCTCCTTCAGGATGTGTTGAATTGTTCTGTGATTCTGTGATTCTGTTCACTCACAGAGAACTTTCCTCTAAGTGTTGTTCCTCTCCACTGACTAGACAGAAATCAAAAATGAGAGTCTGGCACTTGGCTATCAAGAACCTTGTCCTCTACTCTCCTATAAAAGTAGCTTTTGGAGCTTCATGCAAAATAATATAACTGGCTTTCCAGAAGCACTGTGAGAAGAAATAAAAACAAGGCATGACCAAATGTGCCCCTGGTGCAGTTACCCACACCTGAGATAGGTATCACAGGCTCCTTTGCTGTCAGCAGAAGAAAATGAGCACTTTTAGGAAGCAGTACATGTCTAATGGATCACACAATCCATTCCCTAAAAGTTCCTGGTTTTTTTCTGTTGGCTGTAGGGGAAGCCTCAGTGGCAGCATGGATAGCTGCATTTGCAGTATAAGATGAAATTTCACATGTTGAGGGGAATATGGGGCTCACAGTAATATTTAAGAGGTACCTATTTTTTGCTCTAATAAGTCTGAGGGTGACTAACACAAATACAGACCTGCACTGGAAACAGCTAAAGTTAGGACAGACACACAAGTCCTGCTCTCTGACTGACCCAGACATGGACCATAAACACAGAGCAATTTTATGTGCAAGGATTAAGCTGAAGGGAGATGGGCTTTTTTTCCAGCATTCATAAGTATTAAGGTATGGGAATGGGAGTAAAAGCAGAGAATTACAAAGTATTTCAGGAAGGCCAGTAGACATGCACAACTTAAGAAAATGTAAAACCTGAAAGGGAAAGCCTATAGGCTGTCTATAGC
>VZTH01018016.1:46424-77019 GCA_013397815.1 Aleadryas rufinucha
ATGGATTCCTATTTGATAGCCTGTAGTGTTTATAATTTCCATATGATAATCCTCAGTATTTGTCTTTGCTAATGATCTTTATGTTAATTTTCAGTCAATGCACAATTATTACATATAAAACAGCACAGACTGTCTTACATATGACCTAAGGGGCCATTAATAAACAGGATGAGACAGTCATTGTCCCACCATAATATATAGTCTGGACAGAAATAATCTTACTGAGATGTTCATGCCCATCTCTGAACTTGGTGGTTTAAAGCATTCTTTACAGACAATGCAGGAGACAGGTATTTCTAGGGCAAAACTCATCTGACTTATTTCAGATGTCTCCTTCAGGATGTGTTGAATTGTTCTGTGATTCTGTGATTCTGTTCACTCACAGAGAACTTTCCTCTAAGTGTTGTTCCTCTCCACTGACTAGACAGAAATCAAAAATGAGAGTCTGGCACTTGGCTATCAAGAACCTTGTCCTCTACTCTCCTATAAAAGTAGCTTTTGGAGCTTCATGCAAAATAATATAACTGGCTTTCCAGAAGCACTGTGAGAAGAAATAAAAACAAGGCATGACCAAATGTGCCCCTGGTGCAGTTACCCACACCTGAGATAGGTATCACAGGCTCCTTTGCTGTCAGCAGAAGAAAATGAGCACTTTTAGGAAGCAGTACATGTCTAATGGATCACACAATCCATTCCCTAAAAGTTCCTGGTTTTTTTCTGTTGGCTGTAGGGGAAGCCTCAGTGGCAGCATGGATAGCTGCATTTGCAGTATAAGATGAAATTTCACATGTTGAGGGGAATATGGGGCTCACAGTAATATTTAAGAGGTACCTATTTTTTGCTCTAATAAGTCTGAGGGTGACTAACACAAATACAGACCTGCACTGGAAACAGCTAAAGTTAGGACAGACACACAAGTCCTGCTCTCTGACTGACCCAGACATGGACCATAAACACAGAGCAATTTTATGTGCAAGGATTAAGCTGAAGGGAGATGGGCTTTTTTTCCAGCATTCATAAGTATTAAGGTATGGGAATGGGAGTAAAAGCAGAGAATTACAAAGTATTTCAGGAAGGCCAGTAGACATGCACAACTTAAGAAAATGTAAAACCTGAAAGGGAAAGCCTATAGGCTGTCTATAGCATCTAAACATCAGAAAGCCTTTTAGATCTTAAATATCCAATCCATATTTCACATTAAGGAAAAGGTCAGGGTATCCAGCCCAAGTTTAGCTTTGACAAACATAACTGGTGCTACCATGCATTCCAAATCACAACTGAAGATAATTCTGCATAGGCCACTCTAATCTAATTCTAACATCCTCACTGGATTTTCCAAAGTCACATTTGGGTCACAACTGTAAAAATGGAAAAATGCAAAGTAATTCTGCCTGTAGTATGGTAGAACATTCAAATGTGTGCTTTGTGAATGTTTTATAGTTGAGTGGCAATGTTCATGAATACCCAACTGGACATTAAAAAAAAAAGGAAAAAAAAAAGGGAAAAAAAAAAAAGAATAGCGAGCATAGAACACTCTTTTAAAAATATTATAAAATACATTATTCCAAATAAATGATGTGGTTGTCAGAGAAACAGTCAAATGCATCTTTGTTATAACAGTACAATAGCAGATGCTAAAATAATATTAAGTATTTTGAAATATTATATATTAGTATCTCAAAATCATTAGAAAAGTATGTTATCTCTTCTTGGCCTTTTGGTTAAGATCAAGTGTAGTGTAGTACTTTTGTTTTTTCCTATTTGGCAAATATATATGGTATTAGGAAGTGCTGGGTATAGTTTAAACTCAGTCCAATTGGCACAAATAAACCTAGCTTTTACAATCTGCACTGAGAACATTTAAACCAGAATTATATGAAGATTAAATTCCTTGCATGGATGGTTTTTACAAATGAACATGTACTACGGATTCTAATCAAAAGGAAAAATGTTTTTTCAATTTGTTCTTGGCAATTTGAGTCATTCCAAAGGTTTCAATTTTCCAACATGAATATTCTATGGTACGATTAAGCTTTGTGGTTAGCACTCTAATTGAAAAAAGAATGTTTTCTAGTTTACAAATAAATAAAATATAGTTTAATATACCTGAAACAACAGATACTGTATGAATGCATCTATAATTATAAGTGTAACTCAAACATTCATCAAGAACACAGAATCATTTTAACATAATGTAAGAGATGCTGAAAACATTTAAATACACGTAATCTGATTATTATACTCATAATGTCTCATTTCACACATATCGTAAATTCAGTTACAGAAAATAATTTAGCTAGATACACTAGTAAGTTTGTGTTTGATAATCTGTGTACTTGAAAGTATTACAAATAAGCATAAAGCATTTAGAAAGCATAGTTTTCTATATGATAGTCTACTACTATAGTCTCTCTTGATTGGATTGCAGATACCACAGGAAGCTCCTTGAAACTGGGCCAGATGTGCCTCAGTTATTCTTTGGTACATGGAGTAAAAGCAGCTCTGGCTTTTTAAAGCACTTTGTTTCTAAAAAGGCATTCTTTTACCTCTGTTTAGTTCATGAACTATGTGGAAAAACACTAACCACAAGAAAACCAAATTATTTATCAAAGAATTGTCACCAAATGGTCCTGTGCCTAAGCTTAATAATTTGTGTAATACTTGTCATCTTTGATGTATAGTTACTAGCATTACATAGTAGACCTAGAAAATGACATATTTAAAACTTGGTGAATGCAAAAAGCTCTACATTAATCACAATAATATATTCTGTAATATGAGAACAGACTGGAAAATACTGACGAGAAATATAATGTAATTCTAAATGTATTATTTAATTTTGGGTGATACACTAGAATAATAAAGTTTTTTTAATGTGATTTAAGAGAAGAGTTTGCTCTTTTATGTCTGCATTTTGGGAAATGGGAGATACTCAAATTTCAGTGTGCTTTTTATTAAAGTAAGAATGATTTGAAGCTTATGCATTGGAGGTATTATTTATTTGTGTGCTAATACTTGAACAACACTGAGCTGGAAAGAGTGAGCATTATTCTCTTCCTGTACCAACTGCTGGCAGAACAGCTGAATAACAGCAATAAAGGCAACTCTTAATATGTCAAATTGTTTCTTTCAGCTCATGAAAGTGCATTTTTTTTCTAAGCAGAGCTGGAGATCAGCTGTGTACTTCTACGCAACGCACTCTCCAAAGCCATTTTAAATTTGAGCTCTTAGTCATACAGTGACCTGCTAATGTTACAGTGTAATGATAGCCTTGATTGTACTATTGTCTTGATGCATGCAAATGAAGATTAAAATAATGTTACCAACTATTAATGATGCATAACTATTAAAACTGTAATGTCAACTGTAAAGCCTCAAACAACATTTTCCTTCTCCCAAAAATGAAGTAATCTGGGCTTAGTTATTTTGTGTTCCGTGGATTGTATGTTATGCTAAAATTTCTAGCACATAGCAAAACTACCACCTACACAGACAACCTAAAATGTAAGAATCTACACAGTTCATGTTTTGATTTGAGAGTAAAAAAAAACCCAAACAACCCAAAATACTGCAGTCACAGCTTTCAGCTAGCTTTTAAAAGATAAAAGTCACTGCTCTGTAAGAGCATATAAACGTGAATTTCAATTAAAGTCACCTCTGAAGAGGTAAATTAGCAAAGTGTACTGATGGACTATGGTCCCCAAACTTTCCAAATGCTAATGTACCATCCCATCCAATGACCATGGAAGGCTGCTCTTGAGATACTCAGCAGTTTTACTCTTGGTCTTCAGATGACAAAAATTTAAGGTCAGAATACGCTGTTTACATTGGCTACCAAAGACGGTACAGGAACAGTCTTTTCTTCCAGCAGAATGGTAACAGTAGAGACTGACACTTTATATACTACCAGATTCAATTAACAACTGAACTTTGATATGTACAGAATGAGGGGAGGAAGACTGAGTTCCTACTTCACAGTGAAAGACTTATTAACAGGAAGTGAGAGGTGACTTACTTCTGTTGCCAAAAGGTAGGGCAAATCCTTCCCTAGTAACAGTGCTAATTTAGGATTTGCCAATGGAATCCAAATCTGAGGTTTAGTGGTTCGATGCTTATATCTCTTCTGAGAAAAATGGCATAGATCCAAGTCCAAGAAGAGATGTAAACACAGCAATACTCATTTAGCAAACTTATTCTTCAGCCAAATATGAACCAACAACTTTTAACTGTGAAAAGCCACCATGGCAATTGCCTAATGCTAATGCAAGATAATGAGAATACTGTGCAGAGATTTGTTTAGAAGCACGAAGGCAGCAGCTGCAAAAATTATGCAAATATATGAAGGAATGGCTCCTCAAAGCTCTTATAAGGATTACTTATAAGGATAAGTAAATGATTTATAACGAGGAGGGGCATTAGCTAAGCTATGACATGCCACATAAGGCCATTTACAAGTTACATGCCAGTGAAAGTCCATGCTGGTGTCTCAGGAATCAAACCAAAAAGGACCCCCAGATTAAAATCGAAAGGTTGGTTTACCCTGTTGGACCTTTACCCACAAACTGTCCCCGCCTCAACCAATCCTGCTCTCCCCATCCTCTCCTCTTCCCTCCACAGCTGGGACATGCACTGTGCTTCCCTCACCCCAGCCACCAGCTGTCAAACGTTACTGCCTCTCCTCAGCAACCCTGAGCTGGTGCTGAGCTGACATAGCAGGGTTTTAAGGAGGTAGGGCATCCAGGCAGAATTTATGCAGATATAGGGCACACCATACCCCAAAGGAAGTACAAAACCCATTATTCTCCCTAGCTCCTATGCAGTAAAAAAAAACAAGGGAAAAATTCTACCTCTTGTCTCTCTCTCATTCCTCTAAAATCAAAGCATATGAGACTACCTCTTCCCCACTGGCCCCTTTTCTGAGAGATTTAATAATATTGTGACTTAAGTACTCTAATACAGTTATTAGTGATGCTAAGAGACTCCCCTGACATCAGTCACTGTGGAAGGATGCTGACTCATTGCTGCAGAAGAACACATTCCACCAACATCCTCTCTTTGGGAAGATTCAGTTTCTTATAAATAGTGCTAAGAGGCAGAAATAGATACAATTGTCAGGTGAAAAATATAATTACTGAAGAAACAGTGTAAGACCATGTTAAAACATTCGTGACATTTGTTAAAGGAAACATTCTGATGTTTCCATATTTTAATTTATACATTTGTCCACTTTTGCAGACTGGGCCTACTGAAGGCTAAAAAGCTCCAAACAAAAGTGCCTCACTTGACTCAGAATCATTTTTGTAACCTTTTCTATATGATTAGAATCATCATGGTCCATGCTAGAAATTGCTTAGATTCAGGAATATATATGTCTGTGAAAATTCATACCCTGTATTTAACAACAGCCTATTTTCCTTCATATAGCTGTTTTAAGCACAATGGTATTTAGTAGTGTCCTTAAAGTAATTTAATAAATGACTTTCTCTTCTTGAAATTAAGGTACTCATATTTTATGATGGCCATCACTTACTCAATGTTTCTACTAATTCTATAGGAAATAATTTTATAGATTTTGTAAGAATCAGGTAGAAGCTCAATATTCAAGATACTCCTTTCATACAGGTGCACTCAGTTGTGTCTGCCAGCTTCAGTTCCAACAGGATTATTTGCTGCATGAGTGATTGAGAGACACCTGACCTGAAGACCAACATGACTTTTCAGATTTCTGCCAAGCTGCATTATATTTTTTTATGCTTTATCTTGCCCTTTATGTCCCTGACAATATGCAGTTGCTGTTTCTGTGCTACCTCTGTATTTAGATTATGTTACATGTGCAATGCATAGACATTAATTCAATAAGGTTACCAAAACAGGAAGACTCTCCCTAATAAAATATTTAAAATACATCTATCAGAACAGTAGCTAGTTATGAAATGACGTAGATATGACATCCAATAAGCTTGTCTTACTACCTTGTTTTTTTTAAAGTTAGTAACAGCATACTAAAAAACACTGCTCCTTGGAAAAAAGCAATATAAATAAAATTCCCACTAGAGAAGAAGGCGGAAAATTTGCGTCTGTACACAGAGTATATTTATCTGTACAGCTTTTGTTGTTAAAATTTTGCTTGTTTAATGGTTGATATTTTCAAAGCTTTCTCTGCTTGAAGGATATTTTTTTGTCACTAACATTTAGATTTGGGATTGAAGATTGCTGTTCTATTCTCATAGTGAAATTAATTCCATTTCTTCAAAGAAAACTTTTGAAGTGTTTTTTATGTATGGTAGAAGTACAGATTGACAGCACAATGATCCTCTTCACTATTCTTACAATCAGCAGCTGTTAACCTATTTTTATCAACAACTTCATTGCTACAAGAAAAGCTTTTGCAAAATGTGAATGCAGCTGGTGACATCATTCCACATGAGCTGTCTTCTCCCTATGAATTTTTACAAGCAGGTTCCAAAAAAATCTCACTTCAAGAAGTAACCAACTGCCAAGCCGCCCCGTACAACACACAAGGCCTCCTTTACTTTCCACTCATGTTCCAGATATGCACAACCCACTCAAGGCATAGATGGGCATCTCCCAGACACCTTTATGTCATCCCTCTGGAAGCTTCTGCACCCTCCCTCAGGCCTTTGGTGTGCTCTACAGTATCCTGGGATGCCTCTACTGCATATAGAAGCCAAGATAAATGCTCAAAACTGGTTTTCCCATATCAGATGCAATCTCAGATGTCTTTGCTTTCAGATTCAGATACAAAGAAAAAAACCAAACCATTTTCTGACTGCAGCAAATACCTAGATCAATATCACAATGTCAGTGAGGAAAGGATGGCGTTTCCAAAGCAGAAGATGGTATTTGAAGCTCTACTGCCCTTTGAGTCTGGAAGCATAAGCAAAGATGACCCTGACTCAGCCTTGCCACTCTGACTTCTTGCATCCTTTAGACATTCACAGTCAGGACCCACTGTACATCAGATAAGTTGTGGGCACAGTGCCAAATTATCCCCCAAGAAATACCAAGGAAGGACCAAAAAATACAGTGAAACACTCTTGCTTCCAGTGAAGAAGAGAAGTGCTCAGACTGAGCACTAGAAGCCCTTGGCCTATGTAGGGAATACAGCTCAGCGTGCCACTGATTTCATCCTGTCTTTGTGATCTGCCATCTGATTTCACTTGTTGTCTGAGGATTCTCTGCTCTGTGATCCCAGCGAGGAACTTCAGAATTGAGTAGGTCCTCACCAGATAAATTAATATGGAATACAAATTTTTCATATATATATATATTTATGCTTTATATATATGGTATGCATACTGTGGATGCAAAGGGCAAGAAAGCAGAACATCAAATTCACTCAACTATTTTCTAGTTCTCATACTGTGTGTTTTTGCTAGTCACTGTTTCTATATAGAGCACCAAGAACAAACAGTACACATGTATGGATTTGATCCTCATGCAATGTATACATTTAATTTTTTTTTAATCTAACATGTCTACTGGGACTGTCTTTGATACACCTACCAATAAACCCTGAAGAAGGAGGGTTGGGCTGTATCTTCTCCTTAGTGTTTTCCTGAATGATGTCCCAGAGCTGCCATATAAACTTTGGATGGAGGATGTAGAATGGCTGGGTTGGATTCTTCCTGCGATGCTGTACGTAGGGAGTGAACAGATTGTAGTCTGGCTTCTTATACCACTGGGAGGAAAAAAGTCAGATTTTTTTAATAGTATTAAATGTGTTTTGAACACTACATGTACAATACCATAAACTGGCTTCATTTGGGTTCTGCAGAACAGAAGCAAAGGTAGCAAAGCAGCCTGCACTGGTGGATGCTTCTGCTACAAAGGCCTTCCTCACTCTGGGCTATTCTGTTTCCCTTCTTCATACAGAGACTCCCAATAAGTAATTGACAGCTGTGGGATGAGCCAAGACCCTTTTTCCCTCACAGATCCACATTAAAGAAGAGGTTCAAAGAGCTTTGACATGATATCTGGGCCTGGGGGTGAATCTTCCTCTGAAAGCATCTCTGTCCCTGACAGAGGCAGCAGCAGCACATGACGCAGGCTGATGGCAGCCTGCGTAGGAAGCAGGCAGCCTCTGGCATCTGTTGCTAAGGGAGTTCAGCAGATGAAGGCTTACTTTCTACTTTGCAGCCTGCTCAGTTCCAAGCTCCCTGTGCCAAAAGCCATCAGATCAACTTGTCTACTGGAGCTGCAGCAACAGCCAAAGTAGAGACTCCCCCAGTGACAACCAGATGGACATCTGCTGCTCTCAGTGAGGGGGTGGACGGCAGGGCACAGATGGCTGTGGGACAGTGGACATAAAGGGAAGACTGGTGGGGAGGAGGCCTGAGAAATGGGGAAGGCACCCAGAGACATTTTCACTAGGATGTTGTATTTTGTTTGGGAAGGCAAAGGGGAAAATGGGGAAAAATGGATGCAATTTTCCACCTTTCCTGATAAAACCTTCTTCTGAAATACAGCAGTGTTCCCTTCTTGGCAAGCACACAGAAAACTCGCTGTTATGTGAAAATAGCAATGTTTTACAAAACAAACACCATCATTCATCAATCCTAGCATCTCAGACAGTCCATTCCAGTATAATTGCTGGCTACTAAAAAGTTTTTGACCAATAAACCAATTTTGACCAATTCCTATAGACATAGCATTCTCCACTCAGATAAAGACAGAAACTAGGGTTCATGGCGAAAAGGGAGAACCAGGAGACTAAAGTAGTAAATTAATTTTCTCCAGTACTTTCAACTACTCGGGAAGAAAGGTCTAAGTGGATATCTTACCACATTCAGATTTGCAGAGTAAGGAGCAGGATCCCAGGCTACTAAGATAACATCTTTATACAAGGAACTGTCGACAAAGTGATGGTTTGGATTGGTGAGAATCTGCAAACACAGATGCAAAGAATTGCACAGCATTAAAAGCAAGCGGAATCCAGAAAAATGGCAAAATCCTTCTCTCAAGTGAACAGTCCTACCCACGCTGCTGTTTGTTATGCTTTAGTTCTGGTTGATTTTAAGCATCTTGTTTTGTTAAAAAAATATACAAAAAAAGCCTAGCCATAAACAGCACTCATGACAGTTTGAAGTAGCAGCGTGCTGAATTACTCTCCATCTGTGAGGGATGTGATGGGACCACTTGAGATGCTGCGTAATTGTGTATCAACATTACCGTGTATTCTCGAACTTGAAAATGAAAGCTACAGTATTTCAGATTGCCTGTGGGATCCTCTTGGATACAGAGCAGCTTTCTTTGAAGGGCTACAGCCCCCAGGGGTAATGTCTTTCCTTGCCACCCATCCCCAACCACCTTTTTCAGGGCTTTCTCATTTCAACAGCAAGTCAGTCTCATTTCAATCCAAAAATGCAAATCAGACCATGACTGTAAAAACTGGTATACCTAGAGAAACAATTCCAACAACAGGCACGTAATAGGGCTATTTTTGAAGTAACTGCCATTTTGCTCTAATCTACTGCTCTCATATAACTCCTTCCTGCATCTCCCAGTACTCTGCCTGACCATCCCACCACACTGGGACCCTCCACGTCTAACCAGATCTCTTTGATTCCTGGTGCATCCAGTGTCAGGCAGGTTCAGCATAGGTCAAAACAGCATGAATATTGTTCCAGCTGCTAAAATAATCAACATTCCAGACAAATAAATTCATAATAATTTTCATTTCCCTTTAGGATCCAATGAGCCATATTTGATTATGCGTCTTTTTCTTCAGAAAAATAATATTGTTGCCATAGCAATATTTTTCCTACCATAAACTTTGAGTTTAATGATTTCCATCAGCCTTCAACAGTAAGAACAGAATTAGTCATGCTGCTATCAGCATCCCCTACTTCATTTCTCAGAGCAATTTTCACCTCAGAACGTAAACTCATTTTTTGAGTATACAGAGTAAATTGACCAAAAGGTCAAGATTTTAAAAACTTGGTTCCACACTTACCACACAAAGGAGCTCTTACTTGCCTTTCAGTAAGCAAGTGTCCTCTGGATGTGTTGTCCACACAAATTTTGCTCTCAGTGAGCCTGCATTCATATGTATGAGATGAGTTTTTTCTGCAGTAACAGTATCTTTTACCACTGCACAGGCTTCCTTCATGTCCTTTGGGCTTTCACAGCAGAGAATATGAAGGAAGAAGGGGCCACAGCAGCCTTTTAATGAAGTGAACGCAGGAGTTTCCAACAGTGAGGAAGGCAGGAGGGTCAGTAAACCCGTATAGGTAACCCAGCTACAGTACTGGTAGGGAAAGCAACTTCCACCAAGTGGTCTGTGCAGATTTCACTCTCAAAGAGGGCAAGGCTGATTTCTCAGCAGGTGGCCAGACTATCATGGATGGCTTCTGACCTCTTTGAAGGAGCACAAAGGTGGTGGAAATACAAATACTTTTGAGGAAGCCATGTGAGCTGACCTGGCCAGAACTTCAGCCATGCCCTCTGTTTTCTTGAGAGGCTTACGGAGAGAAAACCTTATACAGCGCAGAAGAGAAGACCACGGGACCCTCCATTACCATCCCAGTGGGAACATACTGCAGCAGCTCTGGGAGCCAGAAGACCTCAGTGCGCCCTGCATGGAGAGCAGCTAATTTAGTCATTTAATCTCTCTGAATTTGCTGGGGAGTTAAAAAAGCTCAGATCCCTCCTTGAGAACATTCCTCTCTTCTACAGGGAGCCTATTGAGTCTAGTAATCTATAAAGAGTTTCTAAACCTTTCTCCTTGCCCAGCTCAGGAGTTCAGACATGGTTAATGTCAGGACATTATGGCTAACAGTAAGATTGAGAATCATCAAAGAAAAGGAAAAAAACCTCAACAAAACCAGAAAAAGTGAAATAAAATACATGAAAATGTATGTTCCCTGATACATTGATTGCAGCACTAAAGCCAGAATAAGATATTTCTGCTTTCTTCTCGCAAACAAAAGAAAGGGAGCATATTTAACCCAGATCACTTCAAAGATCTAGTATGTTCTGCAGCCTCATAAAGACCTACAAAATGAGCATGAAGGGAACGACAGAGACCAGTGCTCTTTTTGATGGCAAAGAATATGAGCTTATACACATAAAAAACACACCCACCAAGAACAGACTTAGGATGGGCAGTCACTTAAAGTAGAATTAAAAATGAACTCATAAAAATTACAGTAACTGAAAATTTTGCTCTCCTTCAACAAGAATCAATATGTGCAGAGCATGCTACATGGCCAACCATACTCCTGGTGTTGTTTAAGTAAGCACACCATTTCAGTATGTCATAAATTTTCACGGAAATTCTGTTGCTGATTTTCTGTCTGCATTTCATAAAGAGGAAAGAGGTTTGGTTTGCCCAAGACTGGAATGCAGGCAATAGCATCTTCAAAAGTGAAAACCTAATCTCAACCATAAGGTGTCACTGTAGCTCAAGTCACAATTATTTATTTACACCCATACACAGAAAATCTGATTTTCTCTTGTTTCCATTCAGATGAACAAACTCACCTGATGTGTAATACCCAGTGCACATTAAAGTTTTTTACTAGTTCTTTCCAAATTTTTAAGCAATGATGATTTGTCTAAAGTTACACAACTCAGTTCCTGTTTCTTTTGCCTTCCAGCAAGGAAATAATTGGGGAACTGGAAAATATGACAAAACAGCTTTGGGATCACCACAGCCTGAACTTTGTGAAGATCCTGGAGGCAGTACAGTCAAGGTATTCTGTACTGACAGCTCTGGCATCCTGAAGAGCCTTTACAGATCAGTTCACATGAGAAACTTTACAAACTGGTTCTCTGAAACAAGGCTATCGAGTAACTACCGCAACCCCTCTACAATGACAGCAGTGCAAACATCCCTGTAAGGGAAAACTTTCACCTTCTCTGCATCATGACTGTTGAATCACTACCTGCTCCCCAAATTACCCAACACTTTTTCAGAGGTTATTAACTTACTGTCATATGGTACAGCAGAGACACTGACTCGAACTCAGAAAAGGAAGATCTTACCTGAGAATTAATGATCCGCATGGTTGTTTTATTTCCAACATCTTTTTCATAGCCACGTGTTGGAGCAGAATTAAATCTTAAAACAGCATCATGAGAATCTAGGAGCATAAATGAGGGGTAACTCTTCTTTCTTAGTATACAGAACAGTAAAATAAAACCAGTTACCTAAACTAATACAAAACTTACACATTTGTCCTAATCTGGATATTTTAAGGATGATGAACATTCTACTACACACAAACAAAAATCCTCTTTCATCTGCCATATGTTATTAACATAAAAGCCCACTGGGAAAAAAGTTCAGAATCATCTATTAATTTAGCATGCAATGCTCAAATACTTCTCTTAATTGGATAGACTTAGTGTGGGAAGATTATTAGTATACCCAGTACACACAATTGCTCACGACTTCTATCACAAAATTTACAGAGAATTACTCCATGCAAAAGCATATGAACTGCAGGGATATCTAATTGCACATTTGAATGAATAACAATGCTTTAACTATAAGCTTGTGTTTCACAGTATTTTATAATACCTGAAAATCTCAGACTACCCCAAATCTATTAATCATTCTGTGTTCTTATTCTCAAGCTCAGTACAAATCTTAAAGAGCCTCTGCATGGAAGCCAGCCCACACATCTGCTCACACAAAGAAACCTGAGGATCCCTTGGTAGCTAAGACCTAACAGAGTTGAACTGTCAAAGTTTCTCCACAAGCTGTTGACCTTGGAGTCATGGAGAACAGAAAGCAGCTCTAGGTCAAATGTGAGTCAAAGGTAGACACCATGTGCAAGCCTCCCTTGGATAAGAGATAATTGCCCTCCCAGTGCTTCTTTAAGGGGATCTCAAAGCCCAAAATGTGTGAAGGAGAGCAAGACATTTTATCCACTGTCCAGAAACACACAGTCCCTGTACAGCTGTTCATCTCTAGTCACCTAAAATGTGTTGTCTGTAGCTCAAAAACTGGAGGAGGCAAAAGTCTACAAAGACAACAAACATGCCTCAATAGAGTCTCGGCCTGATCCTATCAAACTGGGATCTTTCATCTTTCCCCTCCTTTACTCTGCACTTCTTGTACTCCATAAAAGGAAACATTGTGGCATGCAGCCAGCAGTCTGATCTCAGACATACATGTTTGCATTAACACGTCAAGTCTGAAAAGACGAATTTTTGCCAGATGCCCACAAAGCCCAACTCCTCAGTACCTAAGGAGTGGAAGTTTTTCCTGTGTCTCCATGCAGGGACAACCCTAGCCTCAACACCTAGACTTCCTCTGCCTTAACACAAGCATCTTGATTGTGCAGGAGGTAGAAGAAAAGAACAGAAACTGCAGCTACTCCACATATTTGGAGAAGGAGAAGAAAAACAAGTTTGTTGTAACGAATTTAAGAACATAAATTTGGACCTGTGATTGACAACTTTTAGACAATCTGTTGACTGAGAACTGGGAACTGGGTTATGAAATAGGAATTGAATGGTTTACAGCTTAATTGAGAGACAGTGTGATGCATTTCCAACATCACTCACGCTGGTTCTTCGTATATAGATGAAAAATTTCACCAAAAATTTATGACTAGGACACAGCTTAACACTGATAATAACTGGTTTTGAATAAACTGATTCTTAGTACATATTTGTAGATCAGCATTTTAAAGATCTAAAAAAATTTGATCACAGATCCCCATTACTTCCAGTGATGCCAAAATAATAGGTTCCCTCAATTAATAGCATGATCACGATGGAAGTGTTTGCTATACTTGCACAGTATTTCCATGCCTACTTTCATTTAAAAACAGTCAGAAGGGAGGGGGAAGAGGAGGGCAAAAGGGAGAACACAAATTAACATTTTTGCTTGTGTTTCTAATAGGAACACAGAAGAGGGAGCTAAAGGCCTGTGAAGGGAAATGTCCTTCGCTGCTTCTTTCACAGGTGTTTTTCTTTCTTTCTCTTGGGAGAATAAACCATAGAATCACAGAATGGTTTGGGTTGGGAGGGACCTTAAAGACTGTCTAGTTCCAACCACCCTGCCATGGGCAGGGACACTTCCACTAGACCAGGTTGCTCAGAGCTCCATCCAGGCTGGCCTGGAACATTTACAGGAATGAGGCATCCACAATTTCTCTGGATGATCTGTTCCAGTACCTCACCACCCTCAAAGTAAAGAATTTCTTCCTAACATCTAATCTAAGTCTCCTCTCTTTTAGGTTAAAATCACTCCACCTTGTCTACCACTTCTGTAAGCAGTCACTTAGACCCCCACAATCTGGGCCAAATCCTCTCCTCAGTCACAGGTATCTGCCCACGACCTGAGAGACACTTAGAAAAAATCTTCTGCGATTCCTGGTGTCCCAACGCTTCCTTGCACAACACAGATGAGATCTGAAAGTTCTATGTAGGCTTTTTCAAACCCCATTTTCCTCCCTTTAGGCAGCATCAGATGACAATTTCCCATTTACATCCAAAGCTCTTCCATAGAAAATGGCATGAGCTTCTGTGCCCAGAAACTTCCTAAGAAAATGGGTACACACAGGAGCAAGCAAGCCCCAGGTACCATGTCAAGCACCCAAGTGCTGACACACCTGGGTTGCACCTGAGTGTGCAAATATGACTTGAAGCAAGCTGCAATATATAATTATGTAAATATGTCACAATGTGCTATGGATTCTGCAGTACAGCACTAATCCATACTGGTGTAAACTGGGTGTACTAGGGAACACTGACAGAAGATTCTGTTTCAGTCAAAAATAACATGGTGGAGAAGGTAGGAACTGCTAAGCTTTTTCACCCCAAAGATTTCTAAATCAGTGAGTCTTCCTGTGAAATTGGAGGTTACTCTGGTGTGATTTTAGCTGCAGGCTGGCTCAGCACCTCTGGTGTACTGGAAACCTACTGTAGTAGTTTGATAACCCTAGCAGCTCCAACCTATCCCACAGATTTAAAGGAAACTGTGTGAAAAAGATGATACAGTGTGATGAAGCACGTATTGGGATGTGAAGTCCTGGAAGATGGGGAGGATTAATGACTGAACATCAAAAGGTTTTTATAGAGAGCTGAAGGAGATAACTCTTCTTGTTCCAGAAACAAGTTTGAGACATACATTTCATCCTTCTTTCAACACTCTTAGCATACTGCACGTGTACTACTAAAATGAAGAACTACTGAGATGTTAACACAAGTAGCAGCACTCATTTGTGAAAAGAAAAAATAAAACTGACCTGGATTTAGTTTTATGGCCCCACTACCCTTTTCTGAACAGCTACCACAAAACTCCCACCTTGAGGGGGGGAATTCTGAGTGACACTATCTCAGCACACCTGCAATCTCACTGATTCAGTGTAGCAATGGGAAAACAATGGGTGAAGATACTTGAACTCATTTAAATTCCGTATCAGAAAAGAGGCCAGGGGACTTGATCTCAGTGCATGAAGCTACTCAAGGGTCTGAATTCTATATGTCTGTGAACTCTAAACATGCAAGAGATGAAGAGGACACTACTGCTTCTTGACATGGAGACAAATGTCTGGGACAGCCATACAACAGCAGTTTCTCTTGAGCCAATGCAACAACACAGCTTTGCAGAATAAAACCTGAATATGACTCTAATCTGCTGAAGAAATAAACACATGTTGCAGACAAATGTTGAATATGGCAGCTCTGATGAAACCAGTGCCTCCTTCATACTACAAGCTGTAATATGATAGGAAGGCATCATTGTTTTCTTTAAATTAGATTATGACTTGATGTCGCTGTTGAGCGCTAGCCAAGTGCAAGAACCAGACTGGATCGGGTGAGGCAGAATTCTGATTTTATTATTTAATTCTAAAACTTATACAGACTTTTAAAAGTTTCTCCGGATTGGGTCAATTCAAAACCTCCCCCTAGGCCCATAGGCCAGGTTGAACTGCCCATCTTTCCAGAAACAGTTTCAATAACATCCAAACCTTATCTTTACTTATAGAACACAGGGAGAAGAAGAGAAAAATTCCCATGGGAAAGAGTCTGTGCTACCACAACTTCAGGCTGGATTTTCCTTTCAGTTATATTGTTCTGAAAGGGAACAGCTTCACTAAAGTCCATTCGTTTACATTCATGCAACTCTGGTGAGAGACAACAACCAGATCTGTGCTAGAGAAGCATGAACGCACACATATACATACATAAACACACATGAACAGATGCATTTCACCCACCTATTTCGTCTCCTAGAGAGGAGTTCAGTATTGCACCAGCAGACATAACTACTGCACAGCTCCCAAAGCCATGTGTATATAATTTGCCCAGTGGAATTTGGGGAACGTGCTTTTCCCATCCAAGAGTGGAGAAGGGAGCCTCCTTGCCATCTATTGTTTTCACATTCACTCTTTCTTTTAGCTCACAGAATAGCTGGTCTCCTGTCAACTTGGAGTTTCGTTTCCCCTTGAACCGCACTCCATGCTTATTGGTACTCAAATAATCTTTCATCGCCTTCTGCAGTCGAGGGTTTAGCATCTTGGAAGAGACATCCCCTTTCCAAAGCTTGTAAAGAAAGGATTTCGACATTGTGGAATACAGCCCATCCCAGTCATCAGATTCATCAAGCATCTGGCCTCTCCTATGCTTTGTGCTCCTTCTCCTCATTCTTCTCTGATGGCTCCAGTTGTTCTGTAAAATACTTCCTTTTGGATTATTCATGTCAGCTGAAATGAATTTTTCTATCTCTTGAAGGTGGTTGTGTGACTGAGGCTGACCAGCAGCAAATAAATAATCATCATTCACTTGGTAGAAAGCATTTTTTGATTTTCTTCCTAACTGGGATGGAAAAAACTCGTCTTCATTTCTAAAGGCCTCTTCCAATACAGTCCATTTCTTAGAATTTCCAGTCCCTGATTTAAAAGTATCTAGGAGATCTTCATTAAGAAGTACCTCATTCCCATCAATGGTTTCAGAGAATGATGGGTCATGAATGGCTCCCATGATGACTCTCTGCTTGCCCTGAAGGGGCAGAAGTCTCTTAGTTTCAATGTAAGAAAAGGAACTTGGAACTGGTTCAGCAGTGTTGCTATCTGTAAAATAGATGAATATCACCAGGAAAAGCAGACCCCATGCAAAGATACCAAAGAGCATGAGTTGTTTCCATTGCTTCAAGTTAGGTTTCATGGCAATGCCTTTACCAGCTCCTCTGTGCCTTGAAGTATTGGTGAAGGAAAATGAAACCTGTAAAGAACATCAAATACTATTAAAGATTGTTCTAAAAATAAATACAATTTGGATATATCTTAACACATATTGATAGACAGTGCAGGTTTAATCTCCAAGCAGTAGCACAAAGGATTCAGTAGCAGAAACAGAACTCCAGAGCCTGCAGACACTGTAGGAGTGACACGCTTTGGCTGCAACCACACCGTGACAGCTGCTAGCTACAAAAGAAGCTGGTGGCCAGTTTCTACAGTAACACTGGATCCTGTCTTCAGGGAGATCATGTGCCTGCCTGCTTCTGCTATACCGAGTGTAGCATTAAGAGAGTAAAAGCAAAACCCATGTCTGGCTGCATGCACAGTGGGTACAGTATAAGCTGTCTTCTCTTTACCACTGAAAGTCCTTACGCAGGGGAACTGTGAGCAAGCCTGTCTCCAAAGGGACCAGGCAGGGAGCACAAGCTCTAAGCTGCAGCCCTCCTCTGCCCACAGCCTGGAAAGGATGGCATTCTGTGGATATCATTGGGGGTGAAGGGGAGAGCATCACACAAGTGGGTCAGAAGGGATCCTCCTCCTCAGCTGGTATGAACTGGCATCGCACCAGAGGCTACATCATTTGTTGCCTAGTACCAGACCCAAGTAAGAATGACTCCTGTACCTCTGCTATGGATGCTGCATGCACGCTGAAGTGGCATGAAGGAATTGTGCACATCAAGGTGGCAAGGGTTTTGTATTTTCCAAAAAGGAGAATGGGTGGCACAACTAGCTAAATACATTCCTTTAGGATAAGATAGAGATTTACATAAAGGGAGTGGGTAGAGAATGTCAGACCTAGACTTGGAAATATGTGCCCTACTAATACCTGGGGGTTTTGGACATTAGTGGAGGGGTGCCTGGTCCAAATGAAACAAAGTCTGACTGAGAGGGCTGTGTTCCAAGGAAAACACACAACACATTGCTAGACCATCGAGCACACTATGCCCTTACATGAACTCACTTGCTTAATCAAGTGGTGTGACTATCAGTTACAAGCCTGACTGAAGCAAATCCAGCCCTCCCCACCATAAGCCTTACCCCTGCATCACAGTCATTGTCAGCCTCAGTTGCTACACTGCAGTGTAACTCAGTGTACTAATTAGTGACAGATCACTTATCTGTCTGAATTAAAAATAAGCCAAGCCCTTCTTCTGGAGTTTTCTTTCTAACCCATTTGTTTCAACAGCCACTTAATGGTGGGACTTAAGAGCCACTTGTACCAGCCAGCTGTGATCAGCAAAGGGGAATGGGAGCAGGGGCAAGCGTGGATTTCATTAGCAGCCTGCGCCTCAGGAGCCACCACCTCATCACATCCAAACAGCACACACAGCTTATACGCCTCTGATAACACACTGCCTGCTCACACTGGCCATCAGGAGGGACCAAAACCACAGTCACCACATGCTATCACCTTTCTGCAAGCTGTTAAAGTACATCAAAGCTGAGTGCAAAGCTTAAACCAAAGCTGTAACTAAGACTGTGTTTTCACATGAAAAAGAACCCAGCAGTAACACCAGTATGAGACATCCTCATTCTTGCACTGTGCCTCTGCTGCTGCCAACACCCCTGTGTATGGAACTGATACAGCAGGGAAAATACATGTTAGAGGTTTCTCTTGTTTTAGTTTTGTTGGTTTTTTTTTTAACTGGGTCAGCCCCTTTATCCACTTTAGTGTGGTCACATATCCAGTTGTTTCAGCACAAATGGGGAAATCGCCTACCACAATGCAGAGGCAAGAACAAACCGCAGGTGGCATTAGCAGAGATACTTCAGGCTGCTTTTCTGCTGACCTCCTGAG
Organism: Aleadryas rufinucha; assembly: GCA_013397815.1. Lineage (NCBI taxonomy): Eukaryota > Metazoa > Chordata > Aves > Passeriformes > Aleadryas > Aleadryas rufinucha. The sequence continues at coordinate 65,445 of VZTH01018016.1, forward strand.
AATGTGAGACCGCACTATTACATTTCCAAACAGTCTATTTTAATGATCTAGACAAAGCCTAGAACATTAGACAAAGACAGCTGACTTTGGGGCTCAAGGCAGTGTCCAAACAGAGACAGGATTCATAAAGTTATGCTTGGATGACCAAACTTCATTGCAGTTTCTAATACACTGAAAAAAACCCCCCCATGACTGTGATAACCCAGTGCTCCACATTCGTTTGGCTTGGCTCACATAAACCACATGGAAGAAAGCTATTATTCCAACTGACCCATTTCCTACTTGCACTCTGCTGCTGCAAGATTGCTCTCTGCAGTACCTCGCCAATCCCACACCTTCCAATTTTAAATCACTGCAGGTGATGTCCTGTGGGAGTTGCCTTACAGTATATGGCTGTTGTGCAAGTTAGGTCTGCCCTGAAGTTATTGCAACCTGTCCACTCATCAGTGTTCAGATGGTTCGCATTTTTAAATCAGCATTCTTCATCCATCTGAACTGCTTTCATCTCTTTTTATCATTTTCCCTGATGTGTTTCCCCAGCACTTTTCAACACGTGGCTTCCAAACCACTGTGTAAGTTAGTCTTTGCTCAGTCAGATGTTTCTCCTGCTGAATATACATTTCTTACAGGATCTGCAATGGAAGCATCTTTCATATGATCTTTTTAACAGATAAGACTGCAGGAAGTCAAAGTTATAAAGGAAGAGGTCACTAATATTTTCCACTGAGTCACGTAGCAGGTCCAGACACAATTTAAAGATAATCTGTAACATAATCTCCATCCCCCACCCCACCCCCCCAGTTTTGTTGTATCTTATAATCAGAAGTTGATAAGAAATAGAAAAGTTTAGCCTTAATTCAGGCGTGAGACCACACAATTTCTAATTGTCCGTGATCACACGTGTTTGGCACAGCAGACTGCCTCAGCATAAGAAAATAGTCAAGATTCAGTATTCAGGTTACAATCTGAAAAAAGACCGAGACACATTATTAATTATTTTCAAATTAAAGCAAACTAATATCTGCCCCCTCAAGCCCCCACAGCAGTTATGTCATGAAAGCACACTCATCTTGCTCAGCATGTACATATAAGCATGCATGTGATTACCTTCTTTGTGCAGCAAAAAAATACCCACGTAAAACAAAAACCAGCATCCAACAGTATATTTGTCAACACTGCAAGCAAAAGGAGAGGCACCAGTGAGAATAAATCCAAAAAACTTTACACATTAACTACTGCAGAAGCTTATCTGCAATTCCTTGTTGCAAGTGGGGCCTCAAAAAGGATACCCAAATCTCTTGAAGACCGGAGCTATGCAAGCAAATCTCTGTGCTGCTTTAATGTTTTTTGCTCACAAGAAATGCCTTGTCCTCCAGCAGTACAGCTGAGCTGGAAGCAAATTCAAGGTCATTACTGTATTAGTTGCAAGAGGACCTCTACAACCTCACAGGATCTTGAATGCTGTGTGTGGAAAGCTGCACTAAGTTCAGAGAAATATCAGTTTATCTTATCTCCCTCTACACTAAACATCCAGTCCTCTCTCCCTCAGCCCTTGCAGCTTCTCACACTTCGCAGTCCCTGGATTTGAAAATGTATGGGAGGAGAGGGCAGCCCTTTCACATGCTCCCCACCACCCTCCTGCTGGCTGCAGACCCCTCTGCTGCTCACAGGGGTATCCTCCTCTGTACCATCTGCGGATGCACTTGGATTCACACCCTGTGCTGCCTTCAGCAGCACATCTCAATTGCAAAGAGAAAAGCATTTGTGCAGGAAACCAGAAACGACAATTGCGACAAATTACACTGGCTAAATAAACAAAAACAGGTGGCTTCACGGGTGTAATTACTGAAGTCCACTGGATGCTTCAGAAATAAGCTTCCATCTCTTTTATCTATGCTCAACAGACAGCTTTCAAACTGTTAAAGCAATTCTACACAAGTTTTTAAATTATCATCAGCATTTCTCATTGTCTCCAACTTCACCCCCCTGCTGTAATAATCCTCCCTACTTACGGACTGCTGGAGTCAAAGCTGCTGCAGAGGAGGAGCAGAGGAATAAGTCTACCCCTGGGGGAAACACCCAAGACTTAACCCAAGCCAGCTTCCTCTTCAGCAGAAGTGATAAGCCTGTCTGCCCCAGGGGCTGAAGACCTCATTTCCCTACGTATCTCCTTTCTGATGGGCTCCTTCAATCATTAACTGATTTAAGTTCCAACTACCATATGGAGAATGGCTTTTTTCCTTTCCCAGTATGGTCATTCACACAAAAGCCCTGGAAAACATAAGGCAAGGTACAAGCCAGTGAAGTGGGAAGACTTAACTTATTTGCTTAATAGAAGTATTAGCAGCAGCTATGAAAAAGAAAGGCAAACCCCCAATGGTATCTTTGAGGCATCCCAGGAAATAAAAGCAATTCCCCAGTGGAAATTAAAGGCTGATTTTCCAGAAGCAGCACCCAGTTGTGGGAAATTTCATTTTGCCATCTAAGATGCAAGAAACCAAAGAGTTCCCCTCCCTTTATAAAGCCCATTGTTTTGCAACAAGGAGCACTTTTCCTTTTTCTAAAGTAGGCCTCCTGACTATTTCTTAAATGAGAAGAGATGGATAAGGGAGATTTTTTTAATTCCTTTGAAACATTCCTTCCTTTCAACACTGTCTATTGTTAAAATTAATTTGTACAGACCCTGGCAGCTCAGAGGTCAGGATGGTTCAAGTTGATGTGCTAAGATGTGCACTGTTATGTTAAACAGGGCTTTTCTTGGCTGCAGCTTTGCAGCAAAGGTCACCACAGGGTTATTTGGGGTAGCAAATGTTAGCTGTGGGCAACCATTCCCAAAGGGCTGAGAATCAGACCAAGGTTTATTTGATGGAAAGCTTAGGCGGCCTGAAGAGATAGCAAATGCTCCGTTAGTTTGCTTCATCTCTTAGTCAGCTAATTCCAGAGTATTAAGAAACCGCTGGAATAGGGCAAGACAGCTGGAGGCTGCATTTCCAGGGTGGGGGACATACTCATCCTCTCATGTGGAAAGTGCCAAATTGGTTTTAGTGTTATCACATCATTTCTGCGGTGGAAGCCATACAGTAGGCAGCAACAGACAGGCAAGCCTGTGGGGAATGGTGACTGCCAAAAGATGTATATTAGTCTGTGGATGGCCTAGGCATTTGTCTTATTGGCTGTGATTAGGCCTCCTAATTAATGAATCTCTTTTGGACAACTTCCTTGTTAGTCCCGATAAATCCGGCTCTTTCCTTCAGAGGAGTCAAGCTGCATTCAGTATTTTTTGTGGCAACCTAAGAAACTGTCTTCTGAAATAAAGAAAAAAACACCCAAAGAAATCTGAAGTAGGATTATTTTTTTGCCAATATTGCCTTTTAAACCTATGATGGAAAGCTCAGAGAAAATTCCTTGGGAGGTATTCAAATAATGGTATTGCTAACCCGAATCGCCTACTAAATGTGAGCCAGGTGTCCCAAGCCAGAGCATTTGGAAAGAGCAGTCTCAGGTTCTTGCTTCTGAGGATGCAAGAAGGCAGTGTTCCTGTTCTTAGGTCCTCTGATAAAACCTAGGATTTCAAGTTAAAGGGGGTGGGAATGAAGCAACTTTTTTAAAATTTATTTTTACTAATGACCCATTTCCGGGAGCTTAGGCTGTAAGAAAATTGCCTAAGCAATTACTTTTTGCAGTAAAACTCACTCAAGCTGGCAACCCAGCAGCTGGAGAAATTCTCAGTGGGGTTTCTGCCAAGGAACGCGTCCTAGATTATTCTGTAGGAGCATGGGGGCTTAGATGCATCAATCTCTGGGGCTTAGTGGAAGGTCAAAGTTATCTTCTATGCATCTGATATCTGGCCTCCATGTTCCATCATCAAGTTCAAGCTTCCTGGCATTGAAGCCAGCTATCATTTTCCCAGAGCCCACAGACCACGTAAAGGTTGTCCGAGTGTGGGCTGACAGGAGGGAAGTAAAAATAGTCATACCAGCTCTTAGCCTTCACATGCAGGCTTTCCCACCACCAGTGGAAATGTTTAACACAGCAACAATGGTCAGGGAGAACCTGGTTTCCCAGTGACTGACTGCACCTCGCAGGTCAACCTCCACCTACCCAACCTGCAGCAGCTTTTCTCAGGAGCCACGAGAGCAGCTCTCACTCTGACATGCCTCAAGATTCACCACTCTGACCAGGATTTCCTCACAAATTTCAGGTCAGGGGAGACAACTGAACCTCTCTGGCTTTTCCAGACTGGTTATGAACTGACCACAGTCTTGTTATTCTAACTGAGGGTTTCTATTGAAATGTACTACATACCACTTCATAAGAATTTCAGTACAACCTCAGTGTAAATCACTTCCAGGCTCTTTAATCAAAACTACAAAGGGGCAGAAGTGTCACACAGTTGTGTGAAGCAAAGCAGTTTTCACAACATAACTCAAATCATCCCCCAGAGCCTCTCAAGGAGCCGTTCACAGAGCCACATACTACCTGCACTCAGCCTTATCTGACACCTTTTTTTACTGTTTGCTCTTGCCACACCTTTGCTGTGTCCTGGCCCTGATCACAGCAAGTTGCAACGGTTCAAGGCTGCTTCAAGTTGCTGTAAATGCCAGCAGAGCTTGGTTCCGCCAAGGGACATGAGTGCAGAAACCACCACTTGGGCCACAGTCCCTAGCATGCCCTCACACACAGTAAAGAAGCACATGAAGTATCTTTACTGCCCTTGCAGATCTACCAGCTGGGTGTTTTGGATGGATTTCGGTCATATTTCAGCTGCCACAGCACTGTCTCTTGATCCAAACAGCAGGGGAAAGAAATCCACTCATATCTACATCAATATAAAACCACTGCAAATATCCAGACAGTGCAAGTCACTTTTCCAAAGTGAAATTCAGTATGCCACTGCATAGTCGTGGAGGGATCCACGTTTGCACAAACACCATCCCAGCAGGCTCCACTCTTACACCTCAGTAGTTCCTCTGCAGAGCAAACTGCAGAGCCGCATGTGGTTTTTCTGTGCTACCTTTGTGCAGCTCTCCTCCCTCTCACAAACTGCAGGTTGCAGAGGAACTGCAGTTGTTCCCAGGGGATCTGACCACCATGAAGGACCTAGGAAGATGAATGCTATGCAGACTGAAACATCAAGCTGGCTGGAGATAAAAGCCAGCTGTGGAAACAAGGTGACCAGACTGATGGCCATCACTTACATGCACATCCTCCACTCATACATAACCACCTTATTAAGGTATTTAGTTTTATTGCTGCAGTGAGGTTAATGAAGAGGAAGTGAGTTGTACACCAACACAGGGAGGAAGAAGCAGGGGCTGAGGGAGGCTGGGGCACTGGGCCAGGAGAGAAGGAAGCCTGGCTTTAGGGCAGCACGGAGGGCAGGAAGGCAGAGAGACTGAAAATAAACTATGCCCATGGTGCTAGTGGAGGAACAAAACAACACCTGCCAGAGGCAGTGACACCTCAGCACCACAGGGATGAGAACTGGAAGCGAAAACTTCCTCCCACCAGAATGATCACATCCTTCCCTTTGGGAAAGCACCATGAGAGCCTTGCTACTGCTGAGGGAAGGCTCGACCTGAGCATCCTACTCTATTCCTCTCAAGATGGGAAAGAGGCCACCATTTCCTTCAGCAGATGGGAAGCCTGGGTGAGCAGCAGGACCCACACTGTGTCTTTCCCCCTTATTCTGGTCAGCCAGTCCCAGGTCAATGTGCTGTGATGGATCAGCACCCAAAAGAGTTGCACATAATTTCCTCTGTGAATGTTACTTCACACCCCATGCAGGGATGCTCCATAATACAGGCACGGATGGTGCCTGAGGACACACACAGCACAAGCAGGAGTTTATGCCCATCTTCGGCACAGACTGGCTTTCTGTGGGATTTATTATTACCCACCCACAGAATGAGGTTTTAATCCCATTCCCCCCCGCAAAAGCAGAGTTCAGGAGCAGCCTATGCTTATGTTCTGTTTTCATGTGTAACTGAACAGGATGGCAGGAACCTCTTAATGCCCCAAAACAAGACAGAGAGGCACAGAGAAATGGATAATACAACTCAGTGTCTAATAAAACAGAAGAAAAAAATCCAACATATATAACTGTATTTAGTTCCCCTCCCTCTTTTTAAGGGACAGCTTTTGATACCATATTTGCAAAAACACATAATTCAAAAAAGGAAGGAAGTGCTTTGAGGGTTTTTATTTAAAGCTTGACAGGATAAATGAATCACAGTCTCATTAAATCACACAAATCTCAGGCTGCACACAAGACTAAACCACGAGAAATAGGACGCTACAAATCCTCATGCAGTTCTACACTTCCAGCACAACAGCTCATTTTATTTCTGCTCTTGGCAAGGTTAGAATAAAAGGCTTCTTTTCTTTGCTCCATAAATGTTTTTAGATGCTATGTTACTTGAACTTAACACAGCAGTAATTGCACTGAAAAAGGGCAATTTGAATTTATTCCTTAAAGAAGGAAACATTTATACTAACACACACATGAACAGAGAGTGCAGTTCAAAAGATCTGTTTCAATCCCATCACAAAAAACTTGACCAAATTCACTAACTCTTCCAGGCAGAAGTGATTGGAGAATTTTGATTTTCCAGTCTAAAGCAGCAACATTTCTGAATACACTGATTATCCACATCTCTATGTAGCAGTATATTTTACATCTGCCAAGTATGTTCTTACTGTATGTTTCTAACACTGTAAGAACTGTTGTGCTTTCCTTTTAATTACTAACTTCTTTATTAGACTGTAGTTTGTCTTTTTACATTTGTTCCAGAAAGCAAGCAACTCAGCCCTTGTTTAAAAACTCTCATATAGAACAATATAAAACAAATAGTTCCCTATTTCTCAGCTCTATCTCAGTGCCAGTTCCCATTTGTTTATGTTAGCAAAGTAATTGTAGGAGGATATTTAGAAAATTATGATTGTTAACATCTCATTTCTATATATTCATATATATACATACAAACAACATGCCTTCTACGTGCTTATTTGCCTTAGTCTAAAAGCTTGAATGAAAAGTTTCGCCCTGGAAGAAGACTTGCCAAATTGAAGGATGAAGTCAGTCTAGCCCTTGTTACATTACAATCTAAAAATGAAATTTCCTGTACTGAAACAATTTTCCCCTCTTTTTTGTATATTTTAATACTTAACATGACTATGCTGATAATAAGCCAACCTACACTAGCTGGGATATTTTGGTTGGCTTCCTAAAGCAAAATGAAGTGGTATTAGTATTTTTTTTTCCCTCTTTCTTTCCTTCTCCATTCTGGCACTGTTTTATGCATGTCCATGGGCAATATTAGTTTAAACTATGACTAGAGCAACGGAAATCTGTTCTGTAGGGGATACAGCTGTTTATAACCTGACATGAACCACTGGAACCTGAATCCTACCTGTCTGGAAATTTTACAGATAAACAGGATCTCTAACAACTACCAATATAAAACTAGTATGAGCAACAGTGACAAACCAAGGTTGTTGGCTGGGTGCTTCATAGCTTTCCCCTTTGTCAATCATTGATGCCCATGTGCAGCACACAAGGAATCTTTTCTCCCAGCACCTGCCATTCACCCCCTACAAATACAACTGATTTTACAATATGGAAGATAGCAGAAAAAACATTAGGTTCTCTGAAAGCTCTGACACCATTAAAACAGTGAGAAACTGAGGTAAGGGAGAAGCAAGACAGAGCTGGCTAGCTCCCAAGATTATTTGCATTAGTTGTTTTTGTTATAAAAGTTAGAAGGATGGGATAAGATTGAGACCATCCTCACTAAATATATCTGTGGAATTATCATTTGATGGTAATTTGATGGTTAATTTGTCATCATAAGAGACAACAAAACCTAAAACCTTGTATTTTGAGATCTACAGGCTACTACAGATACTGTGAAAGAGTAAGTACTTTACTTTCCAAGATACTTGGTAGAGTTTTTGTCTAAAGTCTCAATTTAAATACTGACTTTGAAACCTGAAGCTAAACAGTATACATGTAATATATTCCCTTCCTTCAATTGTTCCACAGGTGGGATTACCAAAATTTTCATTAAAGTATTTCTTAGTATTTCAAATGCTGGCTATGCATTTCTTGGTTTTCAGCCAACAGGAAGGCCTTTGAAATATCACCGATTTCATTAAAAAGCCCTCCTTCTAAGACTACCCTTAAGTAGCCAAGACATGCAAACTCCTGCCTGTCTTTTGCACACTCTGTTTAGAAGACGTAGATGCATCTGCTAAGAAGGTGCTGATGAAGCGCATCCTCTTGCCCAGCACAGAGAGTAGCCATCCTCTCACCAAGATGTCAGTAACCTCTGAAACTCTCCCTTTCCTCTCCTCTCTTGCTGCACACTGACAACTCAGCATCCATGGGAACAGACCCCCTCACACCTGTGGCAAGGAGTAGCTGCGCTGTGCCCACACTGCCCTACCAAACCCACCTGCTTGCTTTCCCAGGGAGCCTCTTCTGAGACAGTGCTTGCTTCTCTCCTGGTTCGTGCCCTTCCCAGGAAACAGGAGTTTCTCCTCACCATGGCACCATTTACTGTTTAGGAAAGCTACTGGCAACACTCAAACCAACCACTGAAAGAATCAGGAAAAAAGTTTGCAAGGGTGGTGATGAAACTTTTACGTGATTTTGACCCTTGCCTAGGATAATACAACCCCAAACTTTGCCTGTAGCTTTTAAGTGCTAAAGGCACAAGAAAAGTAATAAAGCCAATTCAATGCTCTAAATCAATCAGAAGAAGGTTTTCTCTGTCAACATGAAAAGAGACTATTCTGAAAAAGAAATCCTTGTTTTTACACAGGTTGATTCCTTAGCAACACCCAATCCTGTCAAACATATTCTGCTGATGGGGTTTAGTCTTCCTTCAATCCCATTCAGACACTAAATAAATGGGGAAAAAAGTTAGTCTGACTTAAAAACTAACGCTTAACGTTTCTAAAATTTTCAGGATTCTTGCTTTTATTTCCTGATTTACATTTATACTTCTAGTCAGCATGTTAGTAGTGATGTTTTACTAATAGTTAAAACTTCTACAGCAGATATAGACTGTACTACACAGGATGACTGCAAGCAAAGCAAAATTTTCCTACTTTCATCAGGCTGAGTTGTTGGGGTTTTTTTAAATGTTAGAGAAAAATGTATTGAAGTTCATTCTAAAGATGGGTATAAAAATGCAAATAGATATATTAGCAGTAATCATAAATGATGTCAAGCAGTGACAAGACTCTTGTTCTGGTGTTCCGCTGTGTTCAATCTGCTCCAAACTCTATCTATGCAAAACAGTCTGTTGTGCTTGCTCTGCTCTAGGAAAAGAGTAAAATTCTTACAAATCAGTATTTGGACATGAGGCAGTACAACAAGGTGCTGGTAATCTACCTGGGAGGTAGGAAATTCCCTACCCTGGCAGGTAGGACACCTGCCACTAGCAGTAAACCTATCAATCACCAAACCAAGTTTGGTGAATTGATTAAACCAAATTTACCATTCCAATAAAGCAGAAGGAAATCTATATAGGATCAGTATATATGTTTTAATCCATTTTAATGCATTGTATAATTTCATAGTACTTCCAGTAACTGTAGTGACTTTTATTATAAAAAACCCTCCAAATATGAAACCTGATATCACATCTAACAGACCCTGGAGGGTCATGAGAGACACCAGGTTATTCCTGGGGAGTAATGGCAGAGCTCTGTGTGTTCCCATTATCCCACCTGTGCATTGATGCAAAGCTACAGGAGAACTCTGTAGCACCTCACAATCCTGAAGTGACATTTAAGTAGAGGGATACAAAGATTTTAAGATGAATTTGTGAGCAGCTGTTGACTGGTCTACCTACAAGCCACATTTATTCAAACATATCTTGTACCTCAGATTCTGCTTTTCCACTAAAAGAGCCCAAAGCTATGAACAGTAACAGCCACATCATCTGGGTTTTTTGACTTCAGCATAAGAAAATGAGCACCACTGAGCTTTTCTTAAACAAGCAGGCAGATAATATGTTATGCCCTACAAGAACCAAGAGAAATATTGTTTAAAGGTAGCTGGGGAGGAGTGAGTACTCACACCCACAGATCTGAGGTTCAGCTCTGGACCGAGAACACTGCTGATGGCATTTGCACGCAAGCAAGAACTCACTGCAATTCAGAATCTGGATACTGTCAAAAATTAGTCTAAAGATGCTGTGCTGTTACAGATTTTCTTCTATTTTAACTACTTTTTCAGATTTTCTAAACCTTTTCAGATTGCCCCAAAAGCAGCAGAAACTATTAACAGTGAACTAATTTATGATGAAATGGACTTATCATACTGACTAGAGATAATTTTTTTAAGCTTTAATTGTTCAGACTTGATACAGCTCTTTAAGAATCCTATCCAATGTGCTTTCAGAAATCTCAATGGATAGTATTTATCTGACTTATTTACTAATTACTTCCAAATTACAAGTGTCCCTCAGGTCTGAATCATTTTTGATGAAAGAATAAGCAGACTTTTATACCATGAGGGAAGAGAAATTAAAGGAGAAGAATTTGTATGGTTCAGATCAGGCTAATGGGAAGTTTGATTTCTTTAAACTGTCTTCGAACTTTATCACCACATGCAATTAACAATTTGTATTTGCTAAGTCTTCTATGCAATTGCCTTACATAGATCTCCTAGGGGTTTTTTAGTAAAAGGAGATAATCATTAAAAGCTATGGCAAAAGCAGTATTCCAGACTGCAGATACTGTAAATGTCACAGTCTCCAAAAACAAACTGAGCATGGACAAGCACATGAGGAATAATCAAGTATTTTCAAGACACTTAAACAGAACATGCCCAAGGGCACACTGCAGAGGAGCCCATGTTTCCATAGGTGGGTAACATATACAGTCTCCTTTCCAGGAGCTGAAGAATCCAAGTTTATGTGAATTCTAATATATCACTTTTCTGCCAAGCACACTGTTGTATGAAACAGGCACACTGGTGTCTTTAGTTTAAAATCAATTCACTTGGCTTGGGCATCAGCGAATCAGGGAAAAAACTGACTTTTAGTGTATGACACTAGCTCTCTAAAAGCACTGTCTTTCTTGGAAAATATAACACTCTTAATATAATAAATACTTTATGTACTCTATTTATTTTCTCTACCACTACTATTTCTCTGGCATTTCAGCCAGTGACTGATAACTCCATATTACAGTTGTGTGTCTCCTGTGGCATCACCATATCACTATCATCACCCCTTGATTTCCAAAATTCAGAAGTAGTACCTCTATTCTGAACTGTCTCCAAGACCAGTGAATCAGTTGCATTGCTGGAAGTCTTGACCCAATTTGTCTTTCTCTTGATGACACTTTTATTTAGCGTGCCTGTTTCCAAGTCACTTGACATTTTCCCTAAGTACTTTTCATACATGGGACTTTCAACTGTCTTCTTTTGTAACCTCACTTCAGATTGGCAGAAAACAAATGAGGGGAATCTTTTGCTTAAAAAGATATTACATTTCAAAGAACAAAAACGTAACTTTTTTGTTTAGCAACTGCAAATGAAAAATTCAATTTCAGTTTA
>VZTH01018016.1:77034-89797 GCA_013397815.1 Aleadryas rufinucha
GGTTCAGATCAGGCTAATGGGAAGTTTGATTTCTTTAAACTGTCTTCGAACTTTATCACTACATGCAATTAACAATTTGTATTTGCTAAGTCTTCTATGCAATTGCCTTACATAGATCTCCTAGGGGTTTTTTAGTAAAAGGAGATAATCATTAAAAGCTATGGCAAAAGCAGTATTCCAGACTGCAGATACTGTAAATGTCACAGTCTCCAAAAACAAACTGAGCATGGACAAGCACATGAGGAATAATCAAGTATTTTCAAGACACTTAAACAGAACATGCCCAAGGGCACACTGCAGAGGAGCCCATGTTTCCATAGGTGGGTAACATATACAGTCTCCTTTCCAGGAGCTGAAGAATCCAAGTTTATGTGAATTCTAATATATCACTTTTCTGCCAAGCACACTGTTGTATGAAACAGGCACACTGGTGTCTTTAGTTTAAAATCAATTCACTTGGCTTGGGCATCAGCGAATCAGGGAAAAAACTGACTTTTAGTGTATGACACTAGCTCTCTAAAAGCACTGTCTTTCTTGGAAAATATAACACTCTTAATATAATAAATACTTTATGTACTCTATTTATTTTCTCTACCACTACTATTTCTCTGGCATTTCAGCCAGTGACTGATAACTCCATATTACAGTTGTGTGTCTCCTGTGGCATCACCATATCACTATCATCACCCCTTGATTTCCAAAATTCAGAAGTAGTACCTCTATTCTGAACTGTCTCCAAGACCAGTGAATCAGTTGCATTGCTGGAAGTCTTGACCCAATTTGTCTTTCTCTTGATGACACTTTTATTTAGCGTGCCTGTTTCCAAGTCACTTGACATTTTCCCTAAGTACTTTTCATACATGGGACTTTCAACTGTCTTTTGTAACCTCACTTCAGATTGGCAGAAAACAAATGAGGGGAATCTTTTGCTTAAAAAGATATTACATTTCAAAGAACAAAAACGTAACTTTTTTGTTTAGCAACTGCAAATGAAAAATTCAATTTCAGTTTAAATCCCTAAACCACAGCGGAACTGATGTGGCATTGAATTTTACTTTCTGAAAAACTTGGGCAGCAGGGTAATGAGGAACTCTCTTGTTGCTCTGCTGCTGCTGACCACACTTCTGCTTTATAACCAATTCCAAACAGCTGAGGGGAGATATCACATATAAAGAGGCTGACTTTAATTTGGTGGTAAGGTAAGGAAGACTTCACACTCTATAACATATACTTACAGGGTAGATTCAGCAGTCATAGTTTTGAGTCACAAAACCCCAGCAGTGTCCATCTAAAGTGTCCATCTAACAGCTTTCTTGCCCTCGCACGGTTGTATTACTGTCTGGCTGTTAGCATATCTGCCTCATTTACTTAAAATGTTAAAAGCCAGTAAATAAGGAACTAATATCAAGGATTTATGGGGATATTTTAATTAGAGTATCATACTTTTAAAACTATTCTTTAGAAAATAAGTGAGAAAATTTAGAAAAAAACAGGGTTTAAAGTGTCTCAATCAAAAAGCAAACTGCTGTGGGAAGATGCCTTTACTTTCTTGAGCTGGATCAGACGTCTATCTTAGCCATGCTGAATTTCTCAGCAGCCAAGGCTATGAATTACTATTGACTGCTTGACTGATTAACCATGGTGCTGGTATGCCTGAGACCTTCCAAACACAGCAGGGTTACTGCGGCAGTAGACAATACTGTAATATTGCAGTATTACAGGCTTTGCAGTTTTCTATTCCTTCTCTCAGCTTGTGCAACGGGTTTATGACACTCCGTGGAGACTTTCATCTGGGAGCATGGGATGGAGCAGCACCAGTAGTAACTCAAAGCTTTGCAGCTCTGCAGCCTGAAGAGTGCAGACATACTATTTCTAGAAATATCAAGGAGATAAAAATTCTTTGAGGTGACCTCCTCCTTTGAGGCCCTGTTTACTGAAGAAATCATGCAGACAGTCACGATGCAGGCACTCCAATGCCATGCAGTGATAGCTGAGCTAACTCAGGAATCAAAAGATGCATCCTCATATCTACATATTTTGCTTTGCATTTCCTCTTTCATGGATTTGGTTTTGGCACTATCACCATGTGAAGAACTCTCAGGGCACTTTCAACTGCAACTAGTCATTGTCTAAAAAAAAAACAAAGAGCCTGGTATCATACAGGACAGGAGCAAAGTTCCACATATACACTGTGCTCTGCCTACTGCTAGTGTCTCTATTTAATCTCATGATGACCTTGCAAGAGCAATATATATTCCAGAGACTGCAAGACTCTATTATTTTAATTCCTTGGTCCAGGAGTTTTCAGTAGTGTTTCTCTCCTGCTTGAAGCTTTTGCAGACTGTAGTGGTATATCTGATCACTGGTTTAAGTAGCTGTGATCCCATTACCTGCACCCTGCACCCTTCTCAGTGGTCCACTATATAGAGGCACATTTTTAGCTGACTCTGTTGGTCTTTTCAGCGCTCCTACTAATAAAATGCCTGAGCAACTAGAAAACCTACTGCTCGGTACTTTACACAGACACCCTTTTACAGGAATTAACCCATAGTAACTACTGTAACAATTGTATTTTTGGTGTGGGGCGTGTCAGGCAAGAAGCAGGAATGTCCCTGTGCTACAGCTGCTAGCCAGTAGCAGCACAGATGGCAAACAGGACAAAGACTGGCCTTACACAGACACACAGAGCACCTCCTGGCCTCATCGGCTGCACAGTTTGCAGGTGTTGAGTAGTCCTGCCTAAAAGACAGCCCTACCAAACAGTGGTGCACAGCACCCTGTCTCTTCAGGAGCAGCACCTCCTGACTTCTGCCAAGTCTCTTCTGGAGCTTTATAACTTAAGCCCCAGAAAGAAAAATACAGATGAGCAGTGACTTCAAACACTCTCAGCCCCTGCCTCAGGGTGAGGGCTCATTCCAGCCTGACATCTGTTCCAGCCCTGCTTGCTCTGTCTATAAAGTGGCTCAGTCAAACTAACTCAATGTCTTGAAACACAGCATATTTAGAGACCTTTGCTCACTTGGCTCCATCTAACAATAGCAAGCATCTGCAATGGCATGCTGTGGTCTTCACACCATTCAGAAAACAGCACTCAGAGCAGAGGAAAGGGATGGTGCACAACCAGGTCTCATCCCTGTACAGAAGTCACTGCTAAGGTGCCTCTAATTTGAAAAATAAAAGGCACTTCCAGGCCCACAAACATTTGCTCTGTTTTCTAATGCTTATCTGAAATCTTGCAATTTTGGAAGCTACACATTTCAGCCTACAGATATTTAGACACAGTGAAGAGCAGCTAAAAAGCACACATGGAGAATACTGATCCCCATCTTAGGTCATTGCCACCCTCACAGCGTTCCACAGGAAGAGCTGACACTAGGGAAACCCTAAATGCCAAGCTGGCCATCAATCAGAGACATTTTTTGCCTGGAGGTGAGAGTCTGGAGGCCAACAGAGACACTCTCTTCTACCAAGTAGAGAGGGAAAAGCTGTACTAAATAGTGATCTCTCAAACCAGACACTCCAAAAAGTGATAGTATGGTGGGAGTAGGACTCCAAGTGCAAATCCTTCTCCAGCAGTTACAGAGCTAATGCTTCTGTCTTACCACATATGCCTATAGCCAGCCATGCACAGTTTGGCTCCAATCTATACTGCTCTGAATTTATCCTTTAAAAAAAACTGAAATAAATAGTAAAAATACAATCAGTCTGAACAAGCAGTGAACAATTACAATGGAATGAATATTAACTGTGCACAAATATTTCTAATGGAGAGATTAGCTTTCTATAACAAACTCTGGTTTTAACCTTCATAACTTCAACAAAGTAAAACCCAGTCACATGAAATTTCAGACTCATGGTCTCATGCCAAGGAAAGCTCCTCTGGAAAGTTTGAGGTAGATCAGCCAAGGCATCTTTAAGATACGAGAGTTCCTGAAAAGTGAGGTGTTCTCCATTTCTTGGACTGTTCCCTAATTTTTTTTGGCTCACCATAACTTAAAAATGGTTGGCTTAGACATTCCAAACTTGCTTGGCTACTACTGGTGCCTTTGACTAGTTGCAGGCTATTTTATTCCTAAATGTGGGTTTGTGCAAATTCTGAGCGCTGCAGTTGTTAACACCACATGTTGGCTTGTGCGTGCCGCAGGCAAGCCAGCCTGGCCCACTGCAGGCTCCTCCATCACCTCATCAGCTGTGCTCAGGAGGCAGCACTGAAGCCCAGGACCCTTCCCTCAGGTCCAACTTGGTGTAAGAACTTGGCTGGACTTTAGAGATTCCATGGGGAGACATTCTGTCAGGCTGGAGAGAAATGGTCCTGGGGTGCTTCCCAGCCTTGCCAGTAGCAAAGTGCCTCTCTCGGAAAGGTAAGCACACACCAGACAGAGGATTTCCTCCCCTGATTTAGCACTGTCCTCTTCCTACTCCTTCAATCCATACTTAGCCTTACTCTCTGATGAACCCCAAACATTTTCTCAGTGAACATCCACATAACTCCCAACCCTCTCCTCCATGGATTACTGATTCAATCTATTTTCCATTTATATGGTGACTGCATAATCTGTGCTGGGGTCTGGGTGCTTCTACTGCAACAGATTCCCCCTCTCTGTTCCACTCTCTTGGTCTCCAAGGCCCTCTTCTAGACTAGGAGCCTTGTACACATAGACACAACACAGGGCATTAGACCTCTGGACAGGAACACCCAGGGGGAAGATTTCAGCCCTCAAGAAGCAAATTTGCATCCCTGAGCAAACTTTAAATTTGTCTGATGAACCCTGGGGATACTGTGGGTAAGGAATTCATTCCTGATGGGGACTGCTCTGTTCACAATCTTGATTTTGATAACAGATACTATGGCAACCACATGTATCACTTGACACAGCTTTCAACATGGTCAACTACTTTAAACAATTCTCCTTAATCTTTGATATTTCCTTTGACAATGACTATCACCTGCTACCTTGCCAGGAAAACAAGCAGTGCACAGCTGCCTAGTGGTGGGAAACATTAGGCCATTAAAACACTTCCCGGTGAAGTATGTTTCTACACGGAAACAGTGTTACAAATAGACCTATTCTTTTTGAGATGCACACATGCATGACTCCTATTCACAGCAGCTATGCGAGTGAATCCAAAGTAAAATAGGCTCGAAAGTGTCTACATTTACCAAACACTGATCCCACACAGAAAGCACCTTTTAAGAATGATGTATCCTTTGACCTTCTGCATCTTACTTTTGCTCTTCAGAAACAAAAGACTTTGCAATGACCACGTTCCCTACATTAAAAACCAAAACTGGTACTATAATCACCAAAAAAATCCATAAAATAAAAATTATCTACCTAATAGGCAGTAAGAACAGAAGTTTCTTTCCACATTTCTTATCCAATTGGAGCTTTATCAGAGCTCTTTTATTTGTACCAACTTCAAATATCTGTTCTGTCACCTTTAAAATGCAGACAATCTAACTCAGAGATGAGCTCTTCTCAGGAGAGACCACACAATGCTCAATCAAGTTTTACAAAATACATAGCCCTGTGCTGGGTCAGCACAAACCTGCAGAGCGCCAAGGAAAAGCTCCAGGAAGATGACTTCTCGCAGTCTCCCACAGAGCTCCAGCCTCCACTGCCCTTTGGGAAGGGTGCTTCCCAGCTCCAGCCCGCCTGCCGCCCTGTGAGCTAATGAAAAGAGCATGAGGAGGATCTGCAGGCGCTTTCCTCCCCCTCTCAATCCACAAAGGGCAAGTCACAGTCTGACCCTAACTTAACACTCGGGCTGTAAACTTACTTAACACTTGTAGAAGAATTTATTTTTTTCAAACATATTGATGGCAGCATATGGCCCATCGACAGGTTTATTATTATAAGACACTTTTTCCACCAGGTTATAGTCTTTTTTATAAACATATGTTTCAGCACATAATAAAACCCCTAAGAACTGTTTCTGAAATGTGCAGGCACAGAAACTACTTGTCAAGGTTTGTCAAGACAATGAAAGAAACAATGTTTAAAGATACTTCAATTTTTCTAAAGGTCTTTCTCTAAATGTCTTTTAAATCCAAGGGTACTTGAGAGTTACGCATGTTTAAAAAAAACAAAAGAAAGAAAAAGAAAAATGAGTTGTCTTTGTTAATGCCACATTATTCTCTATTTTGTCAAAGCAATCATTTTTATACTTAGTAAAACTTCCACTAAATAGACCTTTTAACTATGCTTTAAATCAGGACATGTGGTTTATGGGTGAATGATAAGATTCTGAAAATTAGGTGGCATATTGTAAAGAAAATGTCAACACCACACTGCTACAGTCACGCGAACTCATCGGTGCAAAGCCACCCTTGATACTTTGTGCCCTTCAGCTCTGCTAATAAAGATCTGCATGTGGAGTCAAGGTGGTTTGATCACCAACTTCCATCCATCTGCAAGACTGTATCCAAGTTAAATGTCTAAAAACAAGTCACTGCTTGATTTTCCTGTAGACCACATTCGTGTTCTTAAGAAATAAGGCTTCTTGTCTATGCAGCTGTAACGTAATTTCTGTGCTAGCACCACAAC
Source organism: Aleadryas rufinucha (assembly GCA_013397815.1). Lineage (NCBI taxonomy): Eukaryota > Metazoa > Chordata > Aves > Passeriformes > Aleadryas > Aleadryas rufinucha. Next base: position 83,583 of record VZTH01018016.1, read on the forward strand.
CTTTAAGGGGAAAAAAAGCCACATAGTGTATACTGCTTTATTTAAAAAAAATCCTACACTCCTCTAATTCTGAATGCTTTCTCCCTAACATCTCACAATATATTTAGCCCAAGCAGGATTGGTTTTAAAAGCAGCTTCCTCCATACATCAAAATATGACCCAACTCAGGTATGTTTGCTAGCAGCTTTGTTTTCTACCACCCAGGTTCAGGTCTCCTGTTGAAAGGAGCCTGCAGCTGGAACACAAACTAGGACTCACTGGGGTCTAGACCCTGAGCCCACTTAAAGGCGATACAAAACCTTTCACTAGTTTTATCGGACTGGATATTAGATCTGTGGTTCACTGAAGACACCAGAGGCCTTACAGAATGTAGGATACAATATATTAAATACTCTTTAGCACTAGAAAAGAATTTTGCAATCGCTTTGAACGTTTCATTGGTATTTAGGGTTTTTTGGGAAAGAAAGAGCACTTTTCTATGTGTGTTTGTCCCCTTCTCCCGATGATACTACCCACAAAAGGCAGATGTTTTAAGACACTGGAAAAAATAATCATACACAAGCAGATTTGAAGCCTAAAGAATAAAAATCTCTAATTTTATCACAGGTATACTACTTTTATACATAGGTTATAATGGGCATGCATGAGCTTGCATTCAAAGAAAACTCATTTGTTAAAATTAATCACTGACTTCTCAGCCAATTTGCCAGTTAACTACTACCACGTCTGGACATGATTAGTTAGCTTCACTGGGAGATACACGGTGCCCTCTACAATGCTTCCACAGGATGAAATCCTACACCCAGTGAAGCCTTTGAACATTTTGCAAGCAACTTATTCACACGGAGCCAGGACCTCATGGATGCTGCTGTAGGCTCTACTTTTTTCTGCTTTTACAGATTAAGCCTTTCTAGGAGAGAAAGGCCAACAGCTTCAACAATAAACACGCTCTTTCTCCACCAGCAGACAGAGCAATCACGGGTCCCTGGGCTGTGTTTGGAAACACTTAACTGGCGGGATCAGTTTGAGGCTAAGATGAGGCATGATGTATGAGGCTTCTGACAAGGGGGCTGGCTCTGCTCATCTAATTGCGGTTGCTGCTCCTATGATGTGGAAACCTGTCTATTAGAAACCACATTTCACAGGTGACTGAGCAGCCATCAGATGGTAACAGCTTTCATTTGTTACTGACCTCCCTTCCCTGATGCAGCATAAGGGTGAATGGCCCGACATTCCATTGTCAGTCCAGAGCCAAACACCTCCTGCTTTGTAAAGTGAATTATAAAATACCTACGTTTTTCAGACTGTGTTGAAACAGCACTCTCAACTAGCATTTTCTCATCTAGGCATCTAGCCTCATAAGAGAATGGCAAATTCTTCACTACTCAATTATGCAAAGTTTGAGAGCATTTTGGACTATGATTGTAGAGTACATCACTACATTTTTATACACAGAAGGTATTTACTCAGAACATCACGGGCAGACACGACTTGGTATTTCACAGAGACAGGATCAGAGCCTTTGCTGAGAAACTGGTATGACAGTGACTAGACCAAAAGTATTCCTTATAGTGATGGACTGAAAGACAATTCTGCTACCAAAATTAAATACAGAACTTAGCACAGTTACTTTAAACTGAGGGTCCTATAAAGAGACCTCATCAAATTTGACACCCTCCAGACCTCTGGCTCCATCAGTAACATAACGGAGTCAGAAAGTGACAGAACAAATCTCCCCACCTTGCTAAGCCCTCTCTAGTTGGCCACATATCTTCCAGCCAGACAAATACCTATCACATGTGAGGAGGAACTTTCCTTTCCAAAGTTAACAGCCGTTTGGTTGTTACAAAGATTTTGTGTTCATAACTCAGATCACTCGCAGTCATTTCACAACCCCGGCTGTGTAACACCCTACTCTCAGACAGCATTCCTACAACTTAATACAATAAACAGTGGACTGTACAAAACCTGTGGTGAATCCTACTCTGATGACAACTGCAGAGCTATACAATGAATAACATTTACTTTTAATTTACATTCAGATTTCTTGAGCACAACCTTCCAGAAAGCACAGTGCACTAAAACACACACAACCAGCTGTACGGCTGCATCTCTAACGAAATATAACAGCAATCCAGGCTACCACACCTCACAGCTAAGCTCTGTTCCACTTCCCCAGCTCCTCCAAGCCTCTGGCCATCTTCAGCAGCATGGAAGAACTGGCCTCTCTAAAGTAACTGGTGTCAAAGAGGCCTTTGAAGGTCTGTAGACCAACAAGGTCTGCCAGAGCATCTGTCAGGTGCAAACTCCCAACGTCAAGGACCCTCATCAAGAACACTGGCAACAGCTCCCTGATATTTAACTCTTCAAGAGTTTATCCTTCTGAAAAGAGACAATCTCTGAAAAACGCATGCAGCAAACAGAATGACTTTGGCACGCTTTGCCCTCAAGGCCAATTATTGAAGCACTGTTTCTAGTCTATGTAAAATTTCCAGACCAGATAGAAAGAAATCTGAATTTCTTTACAAGATTGGTTTTTTTTTTAGAAGTGTTATAGATCAAGAAAATCAGTTTTCTCTGGTTGCACCTTAGAAAAGATTGGATTTAAAATACAAAACGTTCACAAACCCAATAACAAGTACCAGGGTTTTTACATTATTCTCAGGTATAATATGGGAGGTGTATTCAGCTTTTCACATGATCTTGCATTCTAAATATGTCACCATGAGTTCTACTGGAGGAAGATGGCATTTATTGTGAAATTAATTATGTGTAATTAAGCACATGAAGAAGGGTTTGCTGAATCTGAACCCTATACTGCAAATCCTTTGTGGTGCAGATTTTATCCCATGCCATTCCTTTTACATTTTTAACATCATTTTCAATACATATAATGTCACTGGAAGAAATACTCAACTTCAGTAACCATTTAAAAATTTTGAGAAAAAAAATAATTATTACAACTTTCCCATTTGTGTCATGGATTGATTGATACCTAAATATGAATTAGAGAATTTTAAGGAATCTCAAAACACATTAACATATGAATGGCATGCAGAACAATTTCTCTGAAGTACTACCAGCAAAATCAAAACACAACTGCTTTTAGTTATGCAAACTGAAAATGTAGTGTCAGGACTGCAAGCGAGAGCCTAAGAAGTGCAAAGTTCAGGGAAAAGCCATGTATGCAGCTGCTCCAAAAATAACCACAGTCAGATAAAAGTCTGAAAGCAATTATTTGGGGTGAATATTGTACACAGACCACTGCACTAAGCTTCTATAATTAAACAAGGCAAAAGTTCAGATGGCACCTAATAAGCCATTTACTACATTAATTATATTCAAGTGTGGCAGTCTAATGCTTGGTAATAACTAACAACAAGGGAAATAATTTAAAGAAAGTATCTGATGTTGTAAATTTCTCTCTTTTTCATTCATCAGTACCAATGTTGCCAGCCAGCCTTTCTCACACACTTCAAACACATGAAAGGGATACTGCTTAGTGTCAGGAGGAGCTATTTAAGGGTTGTAAACCTTTAGGCTGAGGAAGCCAACAGCCTTACTCAACAAAAATGATCTCTTCACTACAAAAGTAGCAGCAAAGTCAGATTTTCCATTCCTTGAAGCAAGTTCCTATGTCTTTGTTCCAAAGTTATAATGCCACAGGGGCAACCAAATTTTTTTGTAGCAACCAACAGCATCTTAGCAGACCTTTGCAGATCAACAGATTTCCCACTGACCTCATTCCCTGGATTTGCCTTCACACTGATCACACAGCCTTTGTACACATCTGTGATTTTAATAGTATTTTCAGCAAATTCTTAACAAGATAATTAATATTAGAGAGGTATTTAATGTATTTTGGCTTATTTTAATGTCACTAGTAGCTATATACATGGAAAATGAGCCTATACCATATGCCCAAGTACTTCTTTGTAGACTGCTAGCCAATTCCTTAGCAAATACAAAGAAGTTTCCAAATCACAACCTGAAAATTACTGCAGAGAGATTTGCATACTGTTTCTGACGGGCCAGTACCATTTCAACAACTCATGTAAAATCCAGCATGCCCCAATAGTATATGCAGTAAGCAACAAAAACAGCATCAATTCACAATGCAATTGTTAGGGTGCTATCACCAGGATGCTGTTCTATCTTATTGAACTAATCTGCAACAGAAAAAAAATCAAATTCTGTAGTATTACAGTTATTTTTAAATTTTGCTTTCTTGATTTTAAATCAGGAAACAAAATTGCCAGATTTTACTTATGCACAACTCTATGTTTAACCTAAGGGCATATAACAATCATTTTGCAGATTTCAAAGAACAAGAGAGAAGATGAACACACAACTTCATCCATGACATCTTTCCACTAGGACGTTTACAAATGCAACCCTAGCATCTCTTTAAACCCCCTTTAAAAAGGTTTTGTAACACTTTCCCTATTGTTTGGCCTTTCTTTTCATTTCCTTGGTAGAAAACACATAACAAACCACAGATATAGAACTCTGTAACCTTGCAGCAAACCTCTAACATTTTGTACACATCCTCCAACTCCGAATGTGCAGTGTGGACAATGCTGGGAAATCCTGTCCTCTGCCCAAACAAAGTGTAGAACAGAAAAGAGTTCTCTGACTACCACACTATGAGTTTTAGATGTCCTAAACTCAATTAGAGAAGACTTCTGCCAACAAATAGTTTGAAGTCTTCACTTACAAGATCTCAAATCCAGCACTTCCACAGCAAAAGTCAAGAGGAGTCCTGCCTCCTACAGCAGAGGTGTCCACAAAGTTGTCAGCTGCAGAAATCAGTGCTGAGTGTCCTTGGGTTTGTATACAAAGATAGGACCTCACCTCCAGACCCTTTATCACAGCTTCTTATTCAGCAAATATAGCACATCTTTTCCCAATAGTGCAGCAGCTGGTCTTAGCAAGACACACACAAATCCAGTAGGTATCCATGGCAGGACTACCAGTCAAACAGTACTTTAATCAGAAACTGCCCATGAAAGAATAATACCTCTAAACTGTACTTCAGATTTACAAAAATAATAAAACCCCCTTAAAAAAAACCACCCCCAAACCAACAAAAAACTGCAAGAGCTCCATCTTTAAATGGAAAAAATGTAGCAATTCTTTCCCCATACCCAACAGCCCCACACTATCAAAACCAGCTGAATTATTTTCACCTAAGTTTTCCAAACAAAAAAAAGATATATACATCCATATATATGTATTAAAATTACCTGGATGCAGACACCACGCCTGGAAAGTTTCATTGCAAAAGGGTTAAAGTTCAGAAAGTTTGCAAGACTGAAAAAGGAAAATCAGATTAAAAAATGTGCAAAAACTGAAACCTTGAGGTTTGCCGCTGCCTCCTGCCTTTCTCTTAACATTTCCCTCCACATCTGAAACGAGATGACTAAACGTTCCTCCACGTTATCAACTAAATTACTTGAATGAGTAACCCAATCAACTTTTTTTCTAGTACCAAATGAAACACGTTGCCATAACAAAATAAACTAGAAATGGTAGTTGAGTATTAGACTATAACATTCCCAATAAATTACAAAAAGAAGTGATCTACACCGTTTAGTAGAGGTGAATTCGCCAAGACTTTCTTTTTTCCTTTGAGAATATCGATTTTTATATGCTACCACAGCTGCCTAACTATTGATAAGAGCAATGTGCAAAAGCAAATATAGAACGAACAGAACAGCCTTGAAAAGCAACCAAAAAAAAGGGTCTCATTTAAATTCCTGCAAAGCACTGCTTCTCTAAACGTATCTATTCAAGCTCTCCTGAGCAGGCGAGCCCTCCTAAAACACACCCTGAACACTCCCCGCCCGAAAACTGTTAAGCCAAGAAGCCACTAAGCCATGCCACTGAGAACCCATATGGTTTCACCTACTGGGTATTCCTTCCAGCAAACGCTACACGGTATAAATCCTCCCCTTCACCATCACCACCCACCCCCGAGGGAAAAAGACCCAACAAAAATAACAAAAAAGAGAAGTGTTCTCCGCCCGGGGTCGCCCCTACGTACCGCCGGGCGCTCAGGGCTCTCTGGGGGCCCTGCCCCCCGAGGTGCAGCAGCCGGGGCGGCGCGGGCGCTCCGCCTCGCCGCGTCCCACGCGGTGCCTCTCCCCCCGCATGCTGGTGGCCGCCGCACGCACAAAGCGCAGGGCGCGGGCAGCGGCCGGGGGCGGCGGCAC
>VZTH01018016.1:89877-188328 GCA_013397815.1 Aleadryas rufinucha
CTGGAGAAGTTCAAAGCGGCGGGGAAGGGTGGGAGGGGTGCGGGCGGGGGGCCGGCAGCCTTCTCACCTTGTCTCTGTGCCCCCGGCCTGCGAGCGCAGAGAGTTCCGGAGCGTTCTGGCCCCGGGACCCCGCGGGGCGGCTACGCACCCGCGGTCTCTCTGTCCGGTCCGGCAAGTTGAAGGCATGGTCCTTTCCTCAGCCCTCCCCCGGGAGCCGGAGCGGGGGGACTCCCGCATTCAGGCGGTGTGGAAGCGCCGCAGCCGGCTTTGGCTCTTTAAGATTAGGCTCCGTTAATTAAAGAAATATTTTAAGCTTAAAGGTCTCCTGAGAAGAAACACATTAACTCGCTAATAAAGCGGGTAGAAAAACAATGCGATACAGGGCTGTTGAATCAGCGATCACAAAGGAAAGGAGAGATCAGAGGGATGCTACCGGAGTGCGGTAAATGCGCCCTCCCTCCGCTGGACCCACACGGCACTGATCGCTCCGGTGGAACTTCCAGTGTCTGTCCAGCGGCACAGGAAAAGGGAAATGCTTTCGGTGCAGTCGTTGCTGTGCTTTCTCAGTGTGCCGGCTAGAAATACCTTAAAGCATATTTTACTTTTGGTTCAAATTTAATAGTAGTTTACTTTGCAAATAGTCTAGGTAAGCCGTCACTTACTACTAATTAGGATAATGACAGATAACCTTTTTTTGTGCTGAATCTATGATCCAAGATAAGCATCTGTGTAAATGCATCTGAGACTGTAGCTTCTTTGTGCCCATATTAGTAAGGTGTAAGATGATCGGAGCAGCATGCCTGCAAAAGGCACGCCTTCTAAGCTGCGAAACAAATGTTGAAATAAAAGCCATTAGAACTAAATAAAAAAAGGTGCCATTTCCTAAACTGAGTGGTAGCATCACAAGGATGTGAAAGACAAAGCACAATCAAGAATAGGTAAACAGGTTAAAAACTATGATTGATTGAAGTGATAACACAATGCCAAAAGCAAATAATGTTTCTAAATTCTAGGTAAGTTCATCCACTTACTTATTCCATTTTGAGGAATTTCATGGATTATAAAGCAATTAATGAATAAAAAGAACATATTTTCCCCCAGTCTAGGGCACTCTGAAAGCAAATTTCAAACCTAATTTCTTCAAAAATATAATAATCCTTGTTTATCAGTGCGATAGGAGAAGTTGTCTTACATACATATAGACAACAAAAATTCTATTGAGGGGAACTGTGATGTAGAAATATCCACAAACTGGGTTTTTTTGGGAACACTGCTGCTTGAGGAATAGTCCTGTTTAGCATTAATTCAATAATCTAAATTTATAAAGATAGTTAGCAATTAAAGGATGGATATTTTCCCAATATTTTTTTTTCCCAGACTTGCTGCATCTGTCTATAAAATGATATTACATTGTATGCTGGCTCACAGAATAAACTATAAGCACGTGTTTCAAGAAACAAAGTGAAAGGTGGATACTGCTTACTCAAATTTTAAAAATTATATAATTAAAGTAGGAATCTAAATCTCTACAACTCTACAGACATATCCATCTGTTACTATTTTAAAAGGCACTGTTCTTTAGTACGCTCATTTTAATACACCAGTGAAATAGAACTTCAATTTGGAATTGAATGTAAATGAATAGAATAAATTAGGTGAGTATTTCAGGGAAGCCGGTAATGCTAAGACATTCTATGTGGGAATCTGAGATAGTTTAAACACAGTATCAAGAATGCTTGTTGCCTGAAGACTCCCCTTTTTTTCAGCAAAGTACTTACAGAATGGGCAGTTGGATTGGTGACAAATAATGCTGGATGATGCAGTGGGAGTCTCCCCTATGCATCTAAATGTAAAATTTATCTGCAGAAGGCAGGAGGAGTTATTCTGCAATCCAATAAGGTTTGCTTCAGCCTTTGACATTCTGCTTTTGGCTTAGACTCTGAACTCCAAAATGGAAGAACTCTGCATCCTGTGTATTTCTGATCATTGGCCTAATTCTGCCTTCAATTTCAGCAGAGTAATAAAGAACAGCTTCTCTGGAAGCCAGAAGGTGAATTGGGATAAGGTCTGTGAGATCAACATCGGGTCCCCGTGATGTGGGAGCTGCCTGGGGAAGGATTTGAGATCAGAGGACAAAGTAATAGCTGGCAAGTCCAGAACGGTAAAGAATTTACTTTCACATGTTTGCAGCTTGAAGAATTTGTCTTTTATATAAATTGATAGCAATAGGGTAAAGTTACACACAGTTGCTGTTGCTTTGTTATTGAGTTTGACGACTGGTATAGATGCATCTATCACTTTGGTTTGTTACTGTGTTAGAGCAGTGCATATAAATAAAGGGGATAAATAACCTAATTTACTATGAGCGCGAGTCACAGTATATTAAAAACAGTGACACAGAGAAAGCTTTTGCCTCTCCTGGAAAAAGTTTTATAACAGATCTTTGTAGTCATCATTTAAACTGGCAGGTACAGTACACAAAGATCCTTAAAGCCCAGGCACAAGCTTATTTAACCTTTTCAGAATATATTCTTGGCTAATACGGCTCTACTGATGGAAAAGGGAATTTTTCTATTGACTCTACCAAAACTCTGTTTTATCCAAGTAATTACAATTTTATTTCAGAACTGTTTTTGTTTTGAGCAAATAACTGCTATTAATATTACATGAATGAGTAAGCTCTGGGTGTCCACAGATTGTGCATCTCCCACTTCTCATGGTTCCCTGAGGTATTTTTCGGTTATTACTCCCAAAGGGGACATATTAGGTGGGTTTCCACTGTCTCTGTGCAAACCCTCAAACAGCCTGGGGAAGTGTGCTTTCCCTCCTTGGGGCAGGGAAGGAAGGAACATGCTTCAGACTGGTCCCTTTAGCGCCTCATAAGGTGGTGAATCTCCTGGCTCTCTAGCAGTGCTGCCTCTGGGTTGGGCTCTTTTGGCCTGGCATTCCTGTCCTGCTGTACCCAGAGGGACCTGCCGTTATCACATGCCATGACTTTTGTTAGTGCAGGCCTGCATTTTGTTTCTAGTCATCAAGCAGATTTTTAATAAGCTGGAGATACTGTTGTTGGCTTCTGCCCACATCAGAGGCATTTCAGTGTTGCAGTTGTTCAGTTGCCGATGTGGATTTAGGATTGGAGCCTACAGACCTCAATTAACAGCTCTCCCTTAGGAGAGAGAGTGGCCTGGTTTCTTTTTCTCATATCATCTCATGGCAGATGATTGGCAGAATTGCCTGCTCTCCAAAGCAAGCTGTTTCTCTGCCCTTCAGAAACATCGTGACAAAAATCCTCCCTGACTCAGTGGTGAGGTGGTTTAGTTTCAGATGTGTATGTACATTTGGCTGCGCTCACAAGGCTTATTACATCCTTGCTGATGGATACTAGTGTGTGTGCACAAAGTTTGTCAAAGGACTCCATTTGCTTGCAGGGAACTGACAGGGGAAAAAAGAAGGGAAGAGGGGAAGAGTGTTTGCCAGCATGGCATAGATCATGTCAGGAAGAATTCTGTGTGTATCCTGTTGCACATGTGTCTGAAGAGCCAGCCCAGTTGCTGGCTAATGTTCTTTGTGTCTTGGCAAGTAGAAAACAGAATGGAGTATGAATCTGAACCCAGAGTCTGCCGCCAAGTGTGATGCCACCATCTCTGAAGCAGCCCCGGGACTCAAAGATATAATGGACACAATTTCTTTCTCGTTTTCTCTGGTCTTGAAGGAAAGTGCTAATTTACTGCTGACCTGACCTGTATTAATAAGTAATTCTTATCCTTCAGTGCTGGCTCAGATGTGGAAGCCAATAAGCAGAGTCAGAACCTATTCTTTGCTTTCCTCTCCCTCATACTTGTGTTAGGAAGGAAACATGGACTTCCAAGTCTATAGCATGAACTTTCAACAGCACCAGGGTCACCTGTCCATTTACTCCCTTGTACATGCGAGTCACCTCTCTGACTTCTCCTCATGAAGAATTCAGTTTCATAAGAAACAGTAAAGAGCTGAAATGAAAAGACAAAGGTACCAGAGCTACCTTCAGCTTGGGTTTTTTTGCCAGTTGTCACATTATTGCAGAAGTCATCCCCAAGTTGTGAAAAAGAGTGGACTTCAGCTGCATTTGTAAAACAAGGGAGAAACGGGGTCAGGACTTCAATGTGAGCAGGGCTGGGAGCTCCCTGCTGTTCCCTCTGGTGCTCTGTCCCACTGACCTCAGCAGTCATCCTCCAGCCAGTGTTTTCATGGCACTGCACATGCATTATAGGCAGAGTCACATAGTTAAAGTCACAAATGTCATAAATCTCAGTTCTTCATGTTAACAAGATCACAAATCCTACACAAGCAAAAGACTAGCAGCACCCTAAAGACATGGGCAGTAAAATGCTCCTTAAAGCTGGCTGGTTTGATGAACTTGAACAATGTTCTCATCCTCTTTTCTTCTGAAGCACTGGAACTTTCTGTCCATTTTTCACTCTGTTATTTATTACTACTAGCAGCACTCATTGGGTACTATGTGCCTTGACTCCTTGTCAGCTTCTAATGGAAGTTGAAGATGCTAAAGTAATCTGTAGTGTTTGGGGAATTTTTATTAACAATCAGTGCCAAACTTCACTGGAATTCAAACCCTGAATATTCTGTATAGGTAAATAAATATCTAGAGATAGATGAGTTTTGGAGCAAATTTTATAGACAAAATTACATTGAATTAATCTCTGCCTGCATTCTGTGTGGTTGTGATATATGGAGGCATTACTGATGAGCTGCAGTGAGCTGGCTCTTTGGGTGAAAAGGTTATAACTGAAATAAACATGGGTTTAGGTAGCAGGGTTTTGAAGAAAAAAAGATATGCTTCATCTGCTGAATCATCAAGATGGCAGAATTGAGAAAAAAAATGTGTTTGCAATGACAGTTTTCTCAACGTGCGGTAGAATACTTCCTTCCATAGAAGAAATCATATTTGCCTGGATGGTGTTATCAGTAAGGAGACAAATACATATTCAGTCCCTGAATCCTTTGAAGGCAAAGAGGCTGTTCTGCCCAGGGCAGCACACGCTGGCTCAGAGGCAGCCCAGCCTGTGCAGAGCAAGGCCAGGGCAGCATGCAAGGCCAGGAGTAATCCCTTCAGTCCAGGCAGCATGTGGCAGCACAGCACAGTGTGCACCTGCATGGAGGAGAAGGCCTCTCCTGTTTTGCCATCTCATCCCCTTCTCTGAGCTCCTGCTGACCACTGTGGAGGTCTGATTTGGGGCATTTGTACCTGAAGGCATCAAGAAGATCCTTCCATCTGTCCTGATGACCACAACCAGCCTTCATCTCCTTAAATTAAGGGTTTATCAGATATAACCGAAAAGTCAAAAAAGAGTACCCTGATACCATTTGATCAGAAAGCACTCAAGAATTCATCCTTAGTGCCTGCTCCCACTGCAAGTGTCCCTCCTAGTGTTGTCTGGCCAACAGCATTTGCAGTTCCAGGGCCACGTGAAGTGTTCCTGTGGGCGGGATTCATAGCCTCAAGTGGGATTACGGCTTTGCAGAAGTCCCATATTCTGGTTTCTCTTGGTTAGGAACTGCTGAAGAAAGTTAGTTCTCTTACAGGAACAACTTTTTGCTTTGAAAATGGGTCATCATTTTCTTCTTGATTTAAAATGCAGGGGAGCTTTCCCAGGAGTAACTTGGTTGCTGGTTATTCATTGCTCCAGAGCTGGTTATTGCTGGTACACTGTTTCGTGTAACTTTGCATCTGGCCTGGGAAATGCTGCCTTGCTTTCTGCTGTACACAGCCTAAAAAAACCCCCCGGCATCACCTCTGCTGCAGGGGAGTGCAGATAGATCAGTCCAGCAAAGCTGCTCTCATCGTGCATACTTTCCAAATGCTTTAAGACAAGTAAAGAAATATGAACTGTGCTGTGGTTTAATGGTGGTTTGCATACATATAGGCTATGTATCATACTTGAAATATGCAGATGCATTTTTTCAGACAATTAAAACCACAATTAAAGTAAGGGGAGGTAATGCCAATTAGTGTCACAAAGTGAGTCAGCAATTTTTACCCTTAACTGTTAATAGGAAGAGTTGGCAAAACCTGTTCCTACTTTGCTTTGGTATTTTCAGTTCAGAACTTTACAGTGCAAACAATACCTGGTTTGTTTAAATAATAAAGACAGGAGTTCTGACGCCATTATGGGAAAACAACTCTTAGGCTGATTGATTTTGTGTTCCCCACGTTTTTGGATGCACCGAATATACCATAGAATTTTATCCTACTTTACAAGGCTCTTTAAAATGTGTTGCAGCTACTTTTGCAAAGATGTTAAATATATTGCTGAAATTCGTAAGTAGAAGCTATTGTATGAAAAATGAGAAAGCAAATAGAGGCATATGAGAAAAGCTGTGTTTTGAAATGGTGTCACTTTTCTGCAAGGAATAGGCATTGAAAAGACAACTTTAATTAAAGTCTTTATTTTCCAGCATATTTCACAGTTTAAAGATAGTAAACAGCAAGCACTGTTTCTCATTTGGTGGTAAAATTTAGTGTTTCCTTGAAAAAAAAATATTATGGCCACTTTGTGCAGGGAACCTTCTCCTCCTGTAGATAGCACTGGGTATAAACAGGAGGAGGATTGTCCTGTTGTCAGAAGCTAGGTGGCATTTGGGCACCTGTCACCATAGCTGTAAGATCACGTCCCTTTTTCTGTTTCTCTTGCCCATTTGATGTTGCCTCAGTTCCTGTCCCACCCAGGTCTTTCTGCACAGAAGTGAACTTTACTGTTTCTGCTTTCTATGGTCTCGTTGAAGGAAATGGAAGCCTTACTCTCTCTCTCAATCCTCCCCTCCAAACCTGCCCCTTTAATGTTCCAAAATTTTCTGCAGCTTTCTTGCTGTGCTGGTACCCTTCTCAAATTTGCAGTTTGCTCCGAGACAGAAATATCTCTGTTCGTAGCAAGGGGTGGGTCAAGTTGCTAAAATCTTACTGAAAAAGTTCGAGGTCAATGCTTGAGAAGCATTGTTTTATTTTTCCCGTTGTTCATAAGGAAATTGCTCAGATAGAGGCACTTATGGTTCCAGAGTATGGGCCCTCTTCCATCTCCCAAACATTTAGTTTATCCACACAGAAAAGGTGGCAGAGAGTTGGGAAAGGAAAATGAATGTTAGCCTTTGCTGGAAAATAGAATTTTGGTTTGAAGAAAATAAAGGGAAAATGTCAAGACTTTGTTCTTAACTGAAGTGAAACAGCAGCTTTTTGAATAGGTTCAAGGTAAAACATGCTTCCAGAAGAGCCAGTCATCACTGTACTTCTCTGAGCTGTGGAAGATTTCAGGTGTATATTCTTACTCTTCCTCAAGGATCATACACTTGAAACCCATATCCCTTCCACTTGGACAATTTGTGGCTTCTGGCTTGCCCCTAGTAAATGCTTCTCTTGCCCTCTAGATTTTGAACAAGAATCTTGAACTGAAAATGTAAATTTCATTGAAACTGATGTGTTTCTATTTTCATTAAATTGTAATTTCCTGGCAAAAATAACGGTTTGGAAAATTCTGGCAAGATCCACTGACAGAGCACATATAGCTCTCAAAACAGAGGGGATGCTGAAGACAGTTTTTTGCGTCCAAACTCTGCTCTTGGCTTCAGAGGCAAAATATGGGCGCAGCTGAGGGCACACACCCTTTGATTTGCCAGGGAAGTAAAGCATTTCTCCGAACAAGTGAATTGAATATTGTGTCCCTTTTAGTGCAGTGATGATTACACAACTCTGTTTATTCTCTGGGTTTTTTTCAGCTCATCCATCATTCACAGCTCAGATTTCTACAGCGATTTCACCAAGTTGGTTTGCTGTATGATGCAAAATGGAAGTCAAGTTAATTTCGCGCTCTACCCACCTCAGTCTGATTAACTCAAATTAAATTTTGTGCTAATAAGTCTGTGTGTGTGACCATAATTGGGAAGCCTTGAGTTCCTCTGACTGCAGGGAGAGTTCTGTTTTCCCCTGCATCATGAAAACATTTGAATTATAACATCTGGGAAATTTGCAACAAACAATGGTATCAGTCTGAGACCTCCATACAAAGTTTTTTATGTTTGTCATCAGGGACCATGAATACATATCTGTATCAGATTGCAGCTTAGAACATTTGGCCCATCTGCCCACCAGAGGAAAACTAAAGAAGCAGGGACACTCACCTAATAAGAGGAAACCACGGAACATCTGTTTTTCTCCATTATGTGGAAATCCTCTTGGCCTAATAAGTGACTGCTATATTTTAAATAACTGGACAATTACTTAAATCTGTTACCAAAGTCTGAACAGGTNTAAGGAAAACTTCAGCATGGTAAGGAAAGTGTATGGTGAATGTGAGTTTGAGTTTATAGTCCTATTCCATTTAGACCGATATCCCTCTTGTATTTGCTAAGGCAAAGAGCTACTGTTTTTCTTAACTCCAGAAAGACCTCTTGCTCCAATTGTCACCTGCTCCCAGAAGAAGAAAATCGTAAACCTAAAGTAAAACTACAGCAGGTGGAGTTTGGGAAAAGGTAACTCTATGTTCTGAGAAATTCTGGTATGCAAGAAGAAGACCAAGGAAATGTGCCCAAGTACTGATGCCAGAGATGATGCAGGAGCACACTGAGATTTCAATAATGTAGAAGCACGTAAATCCAGTTNTTTTACGTCCAAACTCTGCTCTTGGCTTCAGAGGCAAAATATGGGGGCAGCTGAGGGCACACACCCTTTGATTTGCCAGGGAAGTAAAGCATTTCTCCGAACAAGTGAATTGAATATTGTGTCCCTTTTAGTGCAGTGATGATTACACAACTCTGTTTATTCTCTGGGTTTTTTTCAGCTCATCCATCATTCACAGCTCAGATTTCTACAGCGATTTCACCAAGTTGGTTTGCTGTATGATGCAAAATGGAAGTCAAGTTAATTTCGCGCTCTACCCACCTCAGTCTGATTAACTCAAATTAAATTTTGTGCTAATAAGTCTGTGTGTGTGACCATAATTGGGAAGCCTTGAGTTCCTCTGACTGCAGGGAGAGTTCTGTTTTCCCCTGCATAATAAAAACATTTGAATTATAACATCTGGGAAATTTGCAACAAACAATGGTATCAGTCTGAGGCCTCCATACAAAGTTTTTTATGTTTGTCATCAGGGACCATGAATACATATCTGTATCAGATTGCAGCTTAGAACATTTGGCCCATCTGCCCACCAGAGGAAAACTAAAGAAGCAGGGACACTCACCTAATAAGAGGAAACCACGGAACATCTGTTTTTCTCCATTATGTGGAAATCCTCTTGGCCTAATAAGTGGCTGCTATATTTTAAATAACTGGACAATTACTTAAATCTGTTACCAAAGTCTGAACAGGTCAAGTCAGTCGGAAGTCTAGCTAAGGTTGCAATCATTCACTAGCAATTTGGAGAAAAAGGAAAAAAACCCACAGAAACGAGAGCTGAAAGATGGGAAGGGAAGGGAAGGGAAGGGAAGGGACGGCTTTGATCTAAAGATAAGGAAAACTTCAGCATGGTAAGGAAAGTGTATGGTGAATGTGAGTTTGAGTTTATAGTCCTATTCCATTTAGACCGATATCCCTCTTGTATTTGCTAAGGCAAAGAGCTACTGTTTTTCTTAACTCCAGAAAGACCTCTTGCTCCAATTGTCACCTGCTCCCAGAAGAAGAAAATCGTAAACCTAAAGTAAAACTACAGCAGGTGGAGTTTGGGAAAAGGTAACTCTATGTTCTGAGAAATTCTGGTATGCAAGAAGAAGACCAAGGAAATGTGCCCAAGTACTGATGCCAGAGATGATGCAGGAGCACACTGAGATTTCAATAATGTAGAAGCACGTAAATCCAGTTGGATTACAAACAGAGAAGCCTAGTGAATGTCAAACAGTATGGAAGTAGTTGTAAATATGCCTGCATTATAATGGAACATCTACACCTCCTGACAGGAATTCATGGGCGTGTATATCATCCACGGGCTATCTCCCATAGCAGCAGGAACATCATGATTGCACAGCAAGTTTATTAAGTATGAAACAAGCCAGCAAACTCTTTAAAAAGCGAAGTCTCTTACAGCATACCATCCTAATGAAGGGTTTGAGAGTCAGAAGTGTCAGCACTCACTGGAGAGCTGTTCAGCAGATGTTTTGAAGTCAAGCCCTGCTCTGTAACCTTGGGATCAATGAGAATTTGCTATTATTTTCCATAGAGGTAGGATCAAATGCAGAGGCATGATGAAACACCTAACTAGAAGGACTGTGGCACCACTTCTGCATCTCTATCGGGTCTGACTTTAGTTTTAGCAATACAGAATGGGCCTCTCCTGTTTGTCCTCTGTCTCTCCGACAAATAGCCTTATAAACAAAGCATTCGCAAAGCAGAAAGAACAGATTGTATATGGCTCTAACAACAACATGGTTTTGGTCTGACTGCTCCATAATATAGGAAAATCAGAGTACAAAATAACTGCAAATAAGACAAGCTAGCCTACTTGTACGTCATTTCTATTGCAAAATGAAGCAATGGGATCTGGGCTTGTGTAGCAAATAGCCCTAAATTTCTTCCCTTCCTGCTGCCATGGGAGTTTAATTTAGCCAGGGAGTATTTCTGTATGTGACATCATCTTGAAACAACAGCTTTAAACATGGAGACAGGTAATATTATCCATTAATTATATTCCACATCTGTAAAGCATATACAGTGCACTGTGGATAAACAGCGCAACCTTTGGCAGGGAATTTCCTGAATATCTATAGCCAGATTTCTCATTTAGAGTTTTTCATGGTTTTGTACAATGGGAGCAGATTGGTGTCTAGCAGTGGATGGGGAAGGGTAGGATTTTAATGAGGTATGGGCATGAAACAAATAAAGGAGGCTCCGTCTCCCAGTACTGTGCATTGCCACCTACCTTAGTGGAAGTCAGAAGTAAAACCTGGTGCTTGAACACATAACATACACCCAGTGGGCCAGCACTCATGATGGCATCTTTTTTCTTTTCTTTTTTTTTTAAATGGGTATTGGGGAGTATTTTTGTTTTAGCAAGTAAAAAGCATGAACTGAGATCACAAGGATGGAGTTGCTATACCAGTAGTTGTGGATTGACATGTATATGGTTGGTTGTGGTTTGATTTAGGCGCCTGCTGAGCCCTCACTTTAAGTCTTGTGTTTGGCTGCAATAGGATAAAGGCACAGAGAAATCTGTTCAAGAGCTAAAGATCTTACCTGAACCATGGGACACCCTTAAAGCATAGAGATTTCCTTTTTGATGGGAAGGAGGAGGTGCTGGAAGAGAGGGAAGTGTGCTTTAGCTTTAATTTCTTATTATTTTCTTTTTACTTTTAATTCTGTTAGCAATAAACTTTATATTGTAATCGCTCAAGCATATGCCTTTTTTGCCTTGTAGCTTTTCAGTTTTCCTCAATAATCTCATCTCCCCTTATGAAGAATAACAGATTTCATGTGCTTGACATTTAAACCAGCGTCAGACCACGATGCTTTCTAACATCCAGGAGAAAATAGGACCCCAAGCAAGGTGCCATGTTCTCCTATTGATCTTAGTAGTTGCTGTTATTCAGCAGGCTGCTACAAGCTGGTGGTGCTGTCTCAGAGCCTGCCAACCCGTGCCAAGTGTGGGCTCTCTCCCACATCCAGACTGGCCTGAGAGAAGGCTCCAAGTCACGCTACTCTGCTCTTTTCCAAGTGCTCCCACTCTCTTACTCCTCACACTCTTCGTGCCAGAGGATGAGGCAAGGGTAGACTTCAACCCACTTAGGCTGTGGTATGCTTTTGAGTGGTTTGTTTGGCTTCTACAGATAAGTCACAAATTTTCTTGTCATTGTGACTGGCTCTTGCTATATTATCAGCTTGAATGTTGCTGAGGGCTTTTTGAACTGGGGATGTGACTCGGCTTTTAACAGTCTGTGGCATATGGGAATATACATTAAGCCATTGAGAATATTTCATCACAAAGGAGCTTTGGAAAAAGCACGTCACATACATCTGCCAAGAAGCATCTCAAATAATCGAGTTGATGATAGTGGAACAAGTAAACTGTTTATGAGAGAGTGGCACTGCATCCAGCACACAGAGGACTAGCATTATAATTAGTTAATGCTCATAGATGTTTCCTTAGCACAGATGCTATGGTTTTCTGTACTTCATCTTTGACAGCGGAATGCAGGAGGAGTGAAAATGCTCTGTCATTTTTGTCATGTCTTCCCTCTTGTTAATGCCTCACACAATTGGTGGTTTCAAGGTCACTTTATTTACTGATGATTCTCTGTCACTAGCAATACCAATTTTGTGTTAATCAAAATATGTTTATTGTAACACCCTCAAGATCCCTTACTTTATCCCCATTCCGAACAGTGGTAAAATAACAATAAGGTAAGTTCAATTAATATAAAAATAAAATTTGCTTAGAGTATGTCTTTTAGAGCCCTGGTATTTAATGACAAGCCACATTATTCAAATAGGAATAAAAATATTTATAGATTGTGTTTTTCAAATGGGTTTGCAATAGAGCCAGCATGGGTAACATATGATGAGATTCCACAATCACATTTCTCCCACACACATATTGAAGGAAACCCTCCCAGCCAAATACAATTCCATACATCTCTTTTTTCAATCTGTGCATAAGTTATTACTGTAGAGGTGGAAGAGCTGCATACATAAACCACTCACTGCCCTACCTGCATTAACAGAGCCACAAGTCATTGCTTAGATGCATCCATCTAAATTTTTATTATTTACATTATTGGATGAAGGTGGATTCCTGCCAGCATCCCATTGAAACACAATCATTAACAGCTCTGAGTGTTACCAAGACTTCTGAAAAATAGGGTGAAAACTTGGCAAGACAGCTTGCAACCTCTAATATCTTTTTAAGTCGAATATGCAATAACAGTAGCACATCTTTCTACCAATTTTTTAGGGTTATCCTAAGCTGAAAGAACAGGATGAAAATGTTTTACTCTGATGATGCACTTGTTCCTTTCTTAGGTGTCTGGAACATGATGTAGATTTGTGTCATGTTGTATCCTGGCAGACTGAAGTTCTCAGGATTTTAGTACAGGAATGGCAGTTTTACACAACCTGAATGCTGTATCCATATGTGCTCAAGTATGCAGTGTCCTTGTGGACACACTTAACATGATGATTAGCAGTTCTGTCCTTTATAAAAAATCTCTGGCTGACAATTGTGAAAGGTTTGAGAGCTGTGACTGCTTATGGACTTCTACAAGCATTATTTTGACTGGTGCACTGGAATTTTGTGTGGGCTTTGCAGTAGCATTCATTTTAGGAATAATATATATCAGTGACACCCAGTCTCTTACTGACAAGGTGACATTAGTTCTCATGTGGTCTTTACTTTCCTTAACTTTCTTCTTCATTAAGGCAGCATTTTTGGTTTATTTGCTACCTGTGTATTCTTTTGCATTGCTCTCATTTTGAAGACTGATTTTTCTTTTAATCTGGCAGCATAATTTCCTGTGACAGCCACCCACTGTGTTTGTGGGTTCTCATTCATTTGCCACAGACTTTTCCTTCATTTACAGGTGTATAACCTCCACATAAGATGCAAACACTGACAGCTATGTTTTGACTGGAAATGGATTTTATCAGCACTTTCATCACCCCAATAGTTTTAGCAGTACTTTTTGCTTAGTTTCAGTCAACCTGAATTAATTCCTACTGAATTTTTCTCATATATTACTTAGTATTGGATCAATTTCATCCCTATAAGTAAACACAGAATCCTTCATTAGCAAACCTGTCATAAACCACTCTGTGGGTTCACTTTGGATCTTGTTCCAAGTCATTAAATTCATGGCTTGCCAATACTGGATGAGCTTTTTGGAGAGAATAGTTTAGATATTCAGCTAGCATCCAGCCAAGCTCTATCCATGTTGCTCTCTCTTCTTCCTGCTCAGGTTAAACAGAAAATGTGTAGTTCCTTCTTTATTGTGACCTGCAGTGAACTGCAAGCCAAGCTTTATCTGTTGCTTGAAGTCCTACTGCTTGTCAGAAGAGCTGCCTTTCTGTCCTTTAGCTACAGTAGGCATGGACTCCAGAATATTCTGTCCTTTCAGGGAGTGTCCTGTCCTTTGGCTTATGTTAAGCCCTATCATATGCTGCACTGTACTGAGATTTGGAAATTAGGACTCTGTACAGTGGGAATTATGGCAGTGCAAAGTGCTCCAAAATGTGTTGGAAATTGTATATACGAGACCAGTGTCAGAATTATTTTCTATTTGCTTTACTATATGTAGGTGTAGTAAAGAAGGGCAGTGAAGTCAAAACAGAGCAGTAACAATTACAGTATAACAGGAGAATATACTAAAACATTCTTTACCGTTCTTGTGACAAAGAACTGTCTCAGCATCTTTAATGAATTTTGCTTCCGGGGATATCCTGTAGGCATCAGCTGTGCCTTTAAAAAAAAGATCCAGTGAGAAAACCAGCACCTTTTCCTGCTGATCTGATCAGCTTCCAAGCATAACAAGTGGAAATAAGCATATTAGAAAGAGCTGAGCAGACCTCGTGAAATGATTTACAATGGTGTCACAGGGTGACTCCCAATAAATTGAGCATATGGTAATTGTTCATATCTGACTGTAAGCTTTCAGATGTAAACTAAAAAGAAAGAAACAAACAAAAGCATGGTATTCTTCTGGCCAATAATTATAAGTTCAGCAGCGTTCAGCAGCATTCAGCACAGCATTAGCATATTAATTACATGGTAATCTTGTAACAACAACGCAATCATAATGTGTTGCTAGTTACTATCTTTGGGTAGCATTCTGATAGGGGCCTTCATGCTTTAGGAGCCAATGCCAAGACAATAATCTCACTGAAGGTTACTTAAGAAATTTTGAGAATGCTATTCCATGCTTCCCTTGCCTTAAAAGCACCCTTGATCCTGATGTTATCCTTTTATTTGTTATTACTAATGCTGTAGTTTTAAATGAATTTATTAGTTGGTTTCTCATGAGCTTTTGAATGTGTCTGGGAGTCTCTCGCAGATTGCAAAGCCCTACAGAAGTTCCCAGGAATGGCACTGTCCTGTGGCACGGCCCTTCCGACCCCATATGTCCTGGGAGGCTCAGGTTGATGTCTCACACCTAAGCCATCGGGTACAGTTCCACCACTAGATGGGAGCATCGGTTATTTAGCCTTTACTTTGAAGTGGTGCTCTCCCAGCCTTGGAAAATCATATTCCCTCTTGGCTCTTGTTTCAAACTTGCAGGAGGCCTGACCCTCCTCCCATTGCTGTGCAGCACATTCCAGAAACACTGGCTAACACTGGGTCCTAGAGAACATCCCTCTCAGCTGATGCCCTACATGACCAGCATTCAAAGTGGTCCCTACTGTTTAGTATGGAAACACTCAGTTACTGCCCAAGTCTTGAGGGACATGCTGGGAATTGCAAGAATGGTCTAGTAAACTTGTTTTATGGCTTATTGTTTCTTTGGGAAATGGAGCATCAGTAGTTTGCCAATTGTCTTAAAATCACTCTGATCACCAGAGAAAAATGAAAGAAAAAGATAGACAGACTTGACTTTCATGGTTCAAAAAACAGTGGTGGAGTTGCTACATTTCTAGAAAGATGCACAGAAAGAAAAGGAAACTTTATAGGCTAACCCAGCTGCAGGACATCCTCTCCAACTCCTGCAGCTGTTGGGATGCTTCCATAACTCTTTAAGGTGAGATCCAATGTTTAAACAAGGTCATGGTCCGGTGAATGTCCTTCACCAAAAGGATCTCCACCTAGAGGCATCTCTGATTCTTAGGGGCTTTGTTCAGCTAAAACATCCCCTTCCTCACCCAAGCCATGTTTGTAATGCTTGAACTTGATGCAGATACTCTTTAGCACCTTTTCCACAAAACTATTGCCTGTCCTTGCCTTGCTGCTGCTTGAATGGGAAGATGGCAGACAGAAAACCAAGCTAAGGGCTGTCCCTGGGCTCGGTTTAACTATAAACAAGCTGTTCATCCATTATGAGGGGAAATGCTTCCTACAGAAAAAGGATGGAGTACAGACCTCAATGCACAATATCTTTTTTGAGAACTGCATTGTCTTCACATATGCATGACTGACAGCCACACTTAAGAAACAACCAAGAAGAATAATGCATGTGGACAATTACTAACTCAGGACTGAGACTTGGCATGAGTGCAGCCCAAAAGCTACTGGGTGGTAAAGGGTTCATTGTGTGTCTCCTGCCCTGGGCTATGAGCCTTATGAGAAACAGGATCTGCAGCAGGCAGTCGATCAGCTTTCTCCCAGGCAGCCATTCTTTTCTGAAAAAAAAATCTGAGAAAGGACATGTGGCCAAGATCTTTCTATGAAAGGTAAGGATTAAATTCAGCATTTATATGAGAGACAGCCTAGAGATTTCAGCAAATGGAAGATCACAAACTGAGAAGGCATGAGGGTTCAGAATCAGGCTCTGTGCCTGCCAGCCAAGTGAAGATGAGCAGTGGAGGAGATGCAGCAAGTGGCTGCGGTATGGACAACTGAAATTTGCAAATCAGAGGGGAGAGTGGGTTGCTGCAGGTGGCAGGACACAGGGATAATGAAGTGTCCCAGGGCAGCCACTGACTGTCAACATTGAGCTTTGGCAGGAGATTGTTGTGGTGCACGTGGCTGTCTTAAAGGCAGACCAAAGTCCAGAGTCCTGGTGGACAGGCACCAAGGTCTAAGGATCAGCCCCTTACACCCAGTTTTTGCTCCACCCCATATAAAAACCCTAGACCCTTTTCCCTCCTGGTCTTTTGTCCTTGGATTTTCCAATTGCAATAAATCAGCTGGAATCCACACAAAAGATCACTTTCTCATCCTTTGCCTCTGCTGACGCTTCCTAACCACCTCTGTTTGGGGCTCGCTCCTTGTGAAGGAGCCAGCCTTCTCCGTGTGCTGCAGCTACCAAGGACGTCTGCAGCTGGACGCTGTGAGGCCTCAGGCAGCCCCCAACAGCATCAGAAGATATGTGCCAGCCACGAAATAGCTGGTGGCATTGGGCTGCTGCAACATGAGGCATGGGGTGCACTTAGGAGGCATGACATGTGGCTGTATCAGGGGAGTTTCACTTTTCTCCAAGAGCCCCTCACTTCCGGCTTCACAAAAATAAGACTTAGCCTCTGCAGCTAGGAAGAACCTCTTGAAAAGAGGAAGGCTGCTATGCCTTCAAGACCCTGAAAACTGAAGGCAAATGGAAAACACAAAACTTGGGGGAAAATGTATTTTTAACACAGCTGTGATTTTCTCTGAGCATGACATTTTGGATGGTGGATGAGAGGCTGGACATGAGCTGACAGTGCATGCTCACAGCCCAGAAAAGCAATCGCGTCCTGGGCTGCATCCAAAGGATGCAGCATGGCCAGCAGGGTGAGGGAAGGGATTCTGCCCCTCTGCTCTGGTGAGACTCCACCCAGAGCGCTGCATCCAGCTCTGGGATCCCAGCATAGGAAGGACATGGACCTGTTGGAGCAAGTCCAGAGGAGGGCCATGAAGATAATTAGAGGAATGGAGCACCTTTCCTATGAGGAAAGGCTAAGAAAACTGGGATTGTTCCATCTGGAAAAGAGAAGGCTTTGGTGTGACCTAATTTCTGCCTTCCAATACCTGAAGGGAGCCTAAAAGAAAAATGGAGGGGGATTATTTGCAAGGGCATGTAGTGACAGGACAAGGGGGAATGGCTTTAAACCGAAAGGTTTATATTAGATACTGGGAAGAAATTCTTGTCTTTGAGGATGGTGAGGCGCTGGAACAGGTTGCCCAGAGAACTTGTGGTTGCCCCATCCCTGTAAGCATTCAAGACCAGTTTGGATGGGGCCCTACACAACCTGGTCTAGTGCAAGGTGTCCCTGCGCATGGCAGGGGGACTGAAAATAGATGATCTTTAAGGTCCCTTCCAACCCAAGCCAAGACATCCTATGATTTTTTCATGTCTGAAGCTGATGTTATCACAAGTACCCTTCTGCTGTGCCAGAGGCTCTAGCTAGAAGTGTCTCATTATCTTTCACTGTAATGACTTGAGCCTCCTAGCTGTGTCCTGACAGCCTGCTTTTCCAAGGCTTGATGCAGAACCACCTTCCTCACCAGCTGCCAGCAGCAGAGATGAAGACACGCTCTGAAGTCTGGGATGTGTGAGGAATTGTATTTCCTCCTCATTAGCACTGACAGCGCTTCAGTGTGCACACAGCAAAGACTTGCCGGTCCTGCAGGAGCCCACAGCCCTGTCTGGGAGCACAGGAGTACACACCACACAAACAGTGAAATGGCATTGCTGTTTATTGCTGCCTACCTGATTAAAGTGTGACAAACTGTTGAGCCCCAAACCACTCAGATTTGCTGTAACACAGATAGTGTGTTGAAACCAGCTAGTTTTTCACAGAATCATTCAATTTGTCTGCATCCTCAAAAGAGATTGCAGTTTATTGACCAAGTGAGTAGCAAAGTGGCTGAGTATCACATTCAGTCAAAATTATGTAGGTTCAGCTGAGAGTAAAATCTGTCTTCAGGTTAGTTTCTATGCAAGACTGTGATGTGACTAACATTGAGATCAGATTTCATTGGCAAATCAAGTAAGAAGCAAAGTGAGGTGCAGAGAACTCATTTAAAATCACAGCTGCAATAATACCAAACATGCAAGTGAAAAAATTACTGACAAAGTTAATTGCTTTTCTTCCATATTAAAATAGTTTCAAGTTTGTTCCAGTGTGAAAGTCACTTGCAAAGACTCTAGAGCATTAAAATTAAGCTTTCTTCTTTTGATTTAGCCCAGGAATTAGCTGCATTAGAAACTCAGGCAGGGACACCAGCTAGAAGAAAATCAGAACTGTCAAAGATATGAGATCTTGCAAAGCTCTCAAAGGCAGTACATTGACTATTAAGTTTCTCACTAATCCCCATGATACATGTGTGCTTATAAACTTATGGAAATTGTGTTTGATTCTTTTTTTTTCTAAATTAGTAGCTTATTTCTCCAGATTTTTATTAGACTTTTCTTTTCTTTTTTCTTTCCTCTCCTCTCCTCTCCTCAACTTCGTCTGTTTGAATATGGTTTCTCTACAAGGTGAGCACCAGTTTAAGCAGCTGTTTAGGACTCTGAAAATATTTGGGCATGCACTATTTGGTACTGTAAGTTTTTTGTGCCAGGATTTGCTTTTGGCATCTAGATTGACCTTTATGACTATGACAAGATCAGAATTAAACAGGTTTTTATAGCACATGGACCAAATTCCACCTTATTTATATATATGTAAAGCCACTTTAATGAGGTTGCATAGTTAATATAGCTACTTCTTTATAAGTAAGGCCCATTCTGGATCCTGTTTATTCAATAACTCACTAAAACACATTAGTTTGTTTTAAAGCATTCTAATCTCTAACTACTTAAAATGCAGCTCATGGGATTGATAAATATGCTTGGCTCAGGAGGAAAAATATCACATTTACAAAGATGCATACCAGCATTAAGTATGGAATTTAAAAGTCCGTAGAAATGTTGGCTTGACAGAGGAAGATGGAGTATCCACTCTCTTCCTCTGAGGCTAGGTAACTTCATTAGTGCTCAACTTAGAGTGGGTACATTGCCTCTTTCACCACTCACACTTTCACTCAGTCTTTCAAAGGGAACAGTCTTCCTTTGTAAGCAAAGGCTCACATATTGGATGCAGTGCTCCTGGCCAGCAAGGGCTCCATAGGAGCATTTAAAGAAATAACTCTTATATTTTGCTAACATATACTGAACTTCTGCAGATTACTCTGCTCAGTATCCATAGTTCAGTGCCTTGGAAATATTCCAGAAAAGCAGCTTGGTCCAACATTGAAAAATAGTGCTGTCTGATGCTTGAAAAATTCACAGGAGAGGGTCAGCTTTGCCAAATCTCCTCATTCACACCAAAGTAGCTGAAATCACCTCTAGAAATTTGTTACTTCAAAATAAAGTTTTCCTATCTTATGAAAAAAGGTGAAGATATGCTTGAAAAAGTTGTAATAAAGGCAAAATGTGAAAACCAAAACCAAACATTACAATTAACTATTAGCTGAAAGCTTTTGGATAATTTTTGGGGCTTTTTTTTTCTCCAAAAAAACCATTGAAGTAACATTTTTGAAGTAACTGATTTGGGATAGAAATGTGCTCTTTATACTAAAATCTCTTTTAGGGCAAAATGCATATGGAGTTGTGTCTCCATGTCTGAGCAAATAAACTGGCCACAGAGAACTCAAAGGAATGTGGCTTGATATCATGCCGGAGAGCTATTCCTTTGGATCGTAGAAAGAAAAATTCACCTGTCCTTTGGAAAGGAACAAATGAACAGAGGTCTTTTCTCAGGTAACCTTAAAAAGAAAGCTAATTAAGGAACTGTGTAGAAAGAAATGCAGGGATATGTCATTCCCAATGGAAGTGAGTAAGAATCATCTCTGAGAGAAGTTATCTATGTTTGTCATATAACTCGAGTGAGCTTGGCAAGTCTTACCTGGAAGGGACCTCTGTGTTGAATGTTTGCCATTAGGGAGATTCTACACTTCAGGACAGCCTCAGCCAGTGTTTTAATTGTTTCGCAATGAAAATTTTTTTTCTCATATCCATACAGAATTTCTCTTGATGAAACTCTGTGCATGATTGTAAGGAAATCCATCAACTCTGTAGCTGCATTTCAGGTATCGAAAGACTGTGACTATATCACCCTGGAGCCTTTCATTCTCTAGGACAAGCAAACCCAATTTCTTCAAAATTTCTTTGAATTTGGATTCTGCAATCCTCTCATCATCTTCATGACCCCTCTCTGGGTCCTCTCCAGTTTTTCAATGTTTCTCTCGAACTGGGGCATAGTGTTCTATGTATGGCCTAAAAAGTGCCAAGTACTATGAGATAATCACTTTCCTTGATCTCCTGGCTGTACTCTTGCTGGTACAGGCTCAAGTATGGCTTGTTGCAAGGACAGACTCCTGGCTCATGTTTGGTCTGCTTCTCATTAGGACCCCCAGCTCATTTTCAGCAGAGCTGAACCTCCCCAGCCTGTATCCTCAAATGATGACTCACGTTCTATTTATTGCAGCTTGGACTCCTTCACCACAACAAAGGGCACTTTTCATTTTTGCATTTTTCTGCACCAGATCTGTTCAGTACAGTTCTTCTGATCGGGGTTACTTCAGTACCATATGAGGAAAAAAAAGAAGGGTCTGAGTGGGTGGTAGACAGGATGAGATTCATCCTCCTACCTAGTTCCTCTCTGAAATGTGGACCACTGGGACTGGCATTATGTCCAGCAGCAGAAATCAGCTTGGGTAAAAGAGCTTATTGGTATATGACCAACAAGTCTGAAAGGTTTTTTCTCATGGCCACGCACATGTGGGTCAACCAGAGGGTAGTGAGTTCCTCCTACTTTGAAGACATGCTGAAGGGACTTCTATCGGACCTCAAAAGAAAGAAAGATAACACATCAAGACAGATGCCGATGCCTCAGGAAGAGAAGCGTAAGGAAGGAAGCACATTATCTGAGTCAAACTGCTCACCTCCTGGTGCCGTACAGTGAGAGAGCCTTGAAGCCTCCTTTGCACCTCTGCTGCACAGGGGCACCTTCTTCTTAGTGG
Source organism: Aleadryas rufinucha (assembly GCA_013397815.1). Taxonomy (NCBI): domain Eukaryota; kingdom Metazoa; phylum Chordata; class Aves; order Passeriformes; genus Aleadryas; species Aleadryas rufinucha. Next base: position 111,477 of record VZTH01018016.1, read on the forward strand.
TATGCTCCTACCTCTTAAATAAAAAAGTACATATTTTTCCATATGACTTTATTTATCTTGTCCATCCCCAATTAGTACTGGCTACTTTGTCCAGTCTGTTTTTCAAATGACCAAAGCAAGAGAACTTCCATTGGTTTCTAGAATTCAGTGATCCATCTGTTGGTTACAACAATGTTGCAAAAAGCTTCCAGGAGTTTTGTCTACATTTCCTGTAATCAATGCCACTCTTTTGTTATTAGCTATTCCTTAAATCATTTTAAACAAGGTTTCTCAATTTCTTTGCACCTGCAGAGGCTTTTATGGAGTTATCCTATTCCCCCTTAGTCAGTTAGTGGTACTGAGCTAAACTTTTATTTCTTTAATCTTCTCTAGAAATTAATCCCTCAAGTCCTTTCAACAATTTTTGTTGCCCTTTTCTGAATTTCCTGCTGTTTGTTGGAGCCTGTCTGGCAAAGATGTGCATAGATTGGGGAGCAATATTCTACCTGCAGCTTCCTTGTTTGCTCCTCTCTGCACCTTGTCTCTGGATTCTCAACTCTCCAGCTGGGGAATCAGTGGTACAGCCCTCAGCAGCCCTTGAAAAATGTAGCAGCAGCCAGAAATCAGCTTCAGCAGCTCTAATGGTGTTGGAACTGAGCCCTCTGTATGGTGTCTGGCTGAGGCAGAGGAATACAGATGCTGCCAGTCCTGAGAAAGCTGCAGCCCTCCTGAGATGTGTTCCCAAAGCTTTGCATTTTTACATAAGATATAAATCAGAGTGCTTTGTAACTGAAAGCACGTGCATGTGTAGTAGGCAGATGGAGGCAGTGATCGTATGCCAAAATGTAGTTTTGTGGAAAAAAAAAAAAAAAAATTAAAGAAAACAGCAGAGTGTAGTGCATGTTCTCAGCCAAAGTGGAATCCTTCTTAATATAGGAGCACAGGCTGGGAGTTGGGGGACATAAAGATTGCTTTGCAGTTTTCACTTCCTGAGGAAGAGTGTATAGAGATTCAAATCCCATCACGAGTTTTAACACACAGCTTCCAACAGCTGTTGGGTATCACATGAGGAATTAGCAACTCTATGGCAGCAACTGCGACTGGCCACATCCCTGGCAGTACCACAGAGCTGTAAGAGATGGAGGTGATGCAGGTACTTTTGGGAGGCATTTTCCACTTGGGTTGTATTGAAACAGAGCAGCTATGGTGACAGAAGACATTCAAGACCTCCCATGTTACTTTTTCCAACAGAGTCAAAAGTTGTTTGTTTTTTTTTTGTCTATAAAACATGGTTAACAATTTATGGTACTGTATACCCTAAGTCAAAATACAAGAGTTCGATCTTCACAAGAGAAAATACGTTTTGAAGTCAGAAACATTCTATTTCATGCATGGTCACATGATTTTAGAGGCAGAGCTATGAATTACACTTGCGGTGTAATCATTTCAGGTGTTTTATTTGCATTTGTCCCCGAAACAAGATGAACACGTGAATCTGAAGAAAGGATGCCCATTCTGACATGTCTGAAAAACTCACGTGCTTTTCCATCCGTGTTGGTGGGGAAAGAATGCAGCCACAATGCAGCAGTCCTCTAGGTGTGTCTTTATTCAAAGCTGGATCAAAGAATAAGAGTTAACTGTATCTGTTCCATGACCTTTGTTTCTGTCATACTTTAGGGCATTTGAGCATTACTATTCTTTTGTAATAGACAAGCAGCACACAGTAGAGAGAGAGAAGTAATATCTAGCCAGAAAATCAGCAGTGTCCTCATATAAGAGAATTTAATCCCTTGCAAACATCTTACCCTATCCCCTAGAACAGCTGGTGGGTTTTTTTCCTTTCTCTGCCCAAAGGAACAACAAAGAAACAGTCTGTGTAAATGGCGTATTTTTCACAATAACAGCTCACCTTGCTTTTCAAATTGTGAAAGATCTGACAGGGTTAAGCCTGGATGTGGGCCATATACAGGTTTCAGTGCTTAATGGTCAGGTCAAAGAAGGGAGTGAATTTTTTTCCCTGCTCTTAGAGCACAAACTACTGAATGTGCAAGATTAAATATGAGATAGTAGGTATTTCTGTGAAACTAGTCTGTACTTGCAGCAAATTCAGTGGCATCACATATGTTCCATAGGGAACACATACATATTCCATATGGAACAGGATTTCAGGGAGTGTGGTGTGCAGTCACTTGGGAGTGGGTTCTCTCTACTCACTTCATCTACTGTTTCTGATTACTTTCAGAGTCCTCAGAGATATAATCCCCCTCCATATAATAATGTCTCGAGACACAATTCCTAACGTATTCAAAAGAGCTGGACCAGAAAATGAGTATGTATTTACAAATATATTTTCATACAGGAGTTGAGTATCCATTATAATGGAACAAAACTTGTAGTAATGAATGAAATTAAGAAAAGCAAGACAGATCACCTCCTTTCACTCTGGAGAGTCTATCCTGAGACTTCCAGAACATCATGCAGAGTACTTCAGATTTGGACTTGATCTCCAAATACTCCAGACACAGCCCCTTCTCCCCTTCCCCCAAATTCTGAAAATTTTACTATTCATTTAAGCACTGAAGGACTTGCAAATCAGTTATCATTGATTATTTAGCTATGATTTAGATATGATTATTTAGATTAGATATAAGGAAGAAGTTTTTTTACAGTGAGGGTGGTGAAACACTGAAGCAGAGTGCCCAGAGATATGGTAGATGCCCCATCCCTGGAAACATTCAAGATCAGTTTGGATGGTGGTCTGAGCAACCTGATCAAGTTGAAGATGTCCCTGCTCGTTGCCAGGGGATGGGATTAGATGAACTTTAAAGGTTCTTTCCATCTCAAACTCTTCTATGATACTATGATTCTATTATTCTTCTGCTAGGAACAGGTTTCTGACACTTTTGGGAAAAAAAATCTGTGAGACTATATGCTTGAAAATCTTTAAAAACTATGTTCATGTGTATATAACTGAGCTTCTCAGTCCTGGAACTTCCTATCTTTTCTCAGGTATCTTAAATAAGTGCCCACATCAAATGTTGGTTTCTTGACTTTTGTAGTAATTTTGAATCTCTGGCATCCACAAAATTATGGTAATCCTAGCTAATTAATGCTGTCTCTGATAAGAGTCAATAAAAATGTCTATAACTGTTGTGTTCAGTTTGATTTGACCATGTACTTATCTCCTTCTCTATCTCTGTATACTCAGTGGAGTCTGGAAGGGATTCAGCTGACCAGCTAATAGGCATTTATTTCAGGATGAGAGAAATCTCTCTCCATGTTGTATCATTGTATTGACTAGCTCTCCACTGAGTAGGGAGGCTCCCAGAACCCAAATCCTCAGACTCAAGCTCTGAGAAAGTGAAGAATGTGTCAGAATGTGCCTTAGGCTGGCCACATACATGTAGCACTGACCTGTCCCAAGCCAAGCTGCCAGGCACCATACCCATATTCAAAAAACCAAGCAAAAAGAATCTTGAAAGCAGAAAAAGCCACGAGAAAGGCATCATTCTACCCAAGAAAAGTTATTCTTGTGTAATTAAGTTCGCTCCATTTAAAGTAAATCCTCTCCTGTCTGTTCTCTTTATGCGGAGGCACTGTGCACTTGGCAAGGCTCTAGCTGAAACAGTGTCCTTCAGAACGTGGGCAGACAATTTTCCAGTGGTTGTAAGGCAGCAAGAGAGTGTGTACAGTGATCTGGGGTAGTGTGGAGGGAGCTGTATGCTGAAAGAGGGCTGGCAAGCTCAGGCCATGCTTGCAGAACAAGCTTATTTCCAGGCAGCACCCAAAGGCTCTATTCACACACCAGTTTAATCAGGGTTCATCACCGTAATCAAACTGGTTAAAAATAAACCATTGTTGCATACCATGACCACTCCACTTGTTTGATACTCAGAAAGAAAGCAGATGTATTTCTGAAATTTTTGTTCCAAGGAAGTCTGTGCATGTGGATATATGTTTATGACTCCTTGATTTTCTATTCCATCTCCCTCACTGCAGTCCATGTCACAGTGAAAGACCTGAGAACACTGGGAGTGTAATGGATGAAAACAGCTGGAGTGGGAAAAGTGCATCTAAAGTCTTGTTTACATTAGCAGGTCTTGCAGTCTTTAGCTGCACCAGTAAAGAAACCTTTCTTACTTCCTTGAGACCCAATGCAATCACTGGGTCATCATCATCAATGCAGTTAGAGGTGCTTCTAGTGGCAGAGCTTGTCCTGCTTCCAGTTGCAAAATGAGTTCCTCTAGTACAAGTGGTCCTTTCAAACCTATATAAATGACACATAAACTGCAGCTTCCAGAAACAGATGTAAAACACACATAAAAAAGGGCCTATATCACTGTGTGTTAGTGAAAATAACTATAGCAGGATAAAGCCTCTCTAACATGGGCCAGCCCTAAATGGCAGGCGCAAACATGGTATTCTGAGTGGAAATGACACAGAGAGACTTGTGTAAACTGCAAGCTCTAGTCAAGGTGTACAAAATATCTCTGCCCCACATTCCTTCTATATTTAGCCATGCAAAATCTCCATCCCTATCATGTGCATCAGCAGGAGAAGGAATTGACTGGGTAATTTATGCTGAAACTCATTCACTGCATTCATTTAGATGGCTGTGTTAAAACTCTCTGTAGATTTTTCATAACACATAATGCAGTGCTATTGATTTATTCCCCCTGGATTCTTCTTTCTGTGTACCTCAGTACTGCTGCCAAGCATCCAAGCCTTTGAGTCCTGTGCAGCACAAGCTACCCACTTCTCCATTCCACATGCGTAAAAAAATGCCCTACAGTGGTACTCAAGGGTTTTTTGTTCTTATGAGTTCAAGGGTTTCTTTGCATGGGGCTTCCCAAGGCTCCTCAGAGCCTGCTGTTCGCTTAACCTGTTCACCAGGGAAGAACTGACACTACAAGCCAGATTTTGCAGTTGGCACAGCTGTCCCTGTGCAGGACAGTCTTCCAGCTGCCTTCCTCTTCCCTAAGCTGCAGCAAAAATGAACTAGTAATAACATGGCATGCCAGGATCTGAGGCAAGCAAAGACAAATATAGATAATTTCCCTGCTTCTACTATGCACAATGTAGGCTGTTTTAGCATAGCACTTCATGAACCCAGCCTTAGGGAGTGTGGCTTGTCTTGTTTGCGTGCTGCAGGTGACTCTTCAGTATCTATAACTTGTTTCACTCTAAGCCTTAAACCCCTTTTGACTCCTTCTGCCCCCCCCAAAGTTGTGTGGATTGAGTGTACATACAACTGTGACAGACTGGGGGTTCAGATGATGCAAGACAGAGTGCTAACACCGTCGCCTCTGAGTATGTCCAAGGCTTACAGGCAGCAGACAAGCAAGTTTGCTTACTTTTTAATATGTTATTGAGCTACAAAACTATACTTAAAATTCTTTTTCTTCTGCTCCCCAAAACAGGCTTGGAGAATACATACCAGGTGTGGAGGGGTTCATGGCTTACTCTAATGACAGGGTAGAATATTAGGAGGAAAGAGAAAGACATGGGGATAGGGCCACAAACCCTGGGACAGAGATGCCTGAGGGTATGATAACTGCAGCACACAAATTTTTCTGACACAGTAGGTCAAACTGAACAAGCATAAGATTTACATTGATTTGCATGTGTACTGCTTTTCCTTGGTCTTAAAATCAGAGCCAAACACAGTTAAAAGGGAGAAGGGATTTACCTCAGTATTTATTTAAGGATCCTTAAGATGCACTCTCCGCGCTGAGGAGCACACACCGAAATGCACACACATGATACATCGCATATGCAGTTATAGGCCTTGGGAATCAGCACATCTATCAAAGATTCCCCAATGAGAGGCTGGAGTGAACCCCTCATCCCTAGGAACCTTCCCCCTGGATCGGCCTATCTCAGTTTACAAAATGTGTTCAGGAGAGGACCTTAGTGTCTGGGGCTTTCTGACCCTCAACTGCGAGGCTTCCAGGATGTTTGGTCTCCTGGCTTAATGGAATATTGGGTTAAGGAATTATAAGTATGTGGGCTAAAAGCACTAAGGATACATAAAACTACATAAAAGGGTATATAAAAGGGGTGTGAAAGGGGTGTATGAGGAAGGCAAAAAATCATCATGGCATTATGTGGAGTCTCTGCAGTCACTAAAGTTGTACCTATTCTTGTTCAAAAGCCCTAGTCCTGGCCTCCCAGAAGAAGTCAGCCCTTTCAGCACAGCCTGTAGGGATGTTTCATGGCAACCAGGAAGGTCCTTTTAATTCTAAATATGTCTTCCAATAGGTCTATACTATAGCTGAAGCCTACACTTAAGGCAGATCAAAGTTTCCCTGTGTGGCATAGTAGCTGGCATCTGATTTTAAAAGCACAAGCATACTCTTTAAAAAAGCAATGAAGTGAAACCAACTGACACTATAATTTAAATAGAAATGGTGTTTAGTTTACTTTTCTTGTATCACTTCTAAAAATAGATGCTGCATACACTCTCTGTATTTGCATACATATATGCATACGTATAGTGGCTGTCAGTCACTTGGTAAAAAGCGCACGGCTTGAAATGGAAGTGTTTGCAACTTAGGAAATGAAGAAATAATATAAATCAAGCAATCTGAAGATGAGTCTGTCTCAACAATCATATGTTCCTTAACTTTACAAGCAGGCATTTCTTTGCCCTCACAGGATATCTGCCCCTTTCAGGGCATTGAGCAGCCCCGGTGGTGATGATCAGGACTGTGCAGTAGGAGAATCAGTTGGCTGCAGGACACGTCTCATACATCAAGCCCAACATGAAAAATTCCAGCTCAGATGGTTGTGATTTCTGCTATCCATTGACCAGATAGTCTTAAATCTTACAATGGAGAGTATTAAGAATTCTTTTTGTAAGCCATGGAGCTGCTGATCTTTCTGATAAAAAAATAAAGCCTATTCTTTCAGGATTTGCAGTTCTTACACTCCCTTCCCCTGCTGGGCAGAGCTGAGTAGATACTAACTGCATTGGTTAGCTCTTCTTCCTGTTCTGCCACTAGTCTCATTTCAGACTTCTTCAAGCCTTTTACACAGTCACCTTACAACCAGAACTAATGCTCACAGACACAAACCATGACAAAGAGCAGTTAAGAATTCAAACATCTAATAACAAAAAGAGGAGAAGAAAATACATTTGAGAACCATTCAAGATACTTTACCATTCTTCCATAGAGCTCCTGGCCTGCCACATCTGTTGCTTAATTTTTCCCACAAGAAATAAACTAGAGCACAACCAGTAAATTTTAAAGGAAAACATTTATAGCTCTGTCATATCTCCACTAGTCATTTTGAAGTCTGACATAAGAAGACCAGCTGCAAAGGATATGTTTACAAACATGAATTTTTTTAACGATTGATGGCCACATGCCAAACCATAAATGCTGAGTAATAAATTATCCAGAGTGCCTTGAGAATCACAAAGGCATTTCATCTTTATGTTTAGTTGAACCCTGTTGCAGGACATTATCAAAGTTGTATAAACCAAGTAAGCAAGAAAAAAAAATAAGTTCCAAAGCAATCTGAAGAAATAAGACAACTGAAAAACTCCCCCAAAACAACAAAGCAAATGCATATAACTCTATTTAATCAAAGGCCAAGGTATTCTTTAATATATTAATCAATTTCTAAATTATAGATCTGTTCTCATATCTAGGCATGCATCTGATTTACTGCTTCTGACACCCTTCAGCACATGTAATTCTTCTTGCAATCAATGAGATTTTGTCATACAAGTGTAGGGAAGCTTTCCTCTTTATTATCTGGAAATGTTTGATAGCAGAAGGACTGTGTGCATAAGATCTAAGCCCCGAAATGAAGAAAACTGGGTTTCCAGCTCAAGGCTTCTCATTTAACATTTTGTGTAAAGGTCTCCAAGTTAACAGTTCCTTTTACATCAAAGCTGCTATTAAAACTTTCCTATGTCCCACATCTCTTGTGAGGATAAAACCACTAGTAATAGCTAGGTTGCAAGTCTAAGGGTGGTGAGGGTAATCTAAGTACACACTATATTTCATACACACAAACAGGTCAAAGCCTCTGTCTTGGACATTTCAATGGAGAGGAAATTGTCTTTACAAAAATCAGGCTAAGTTCAGTGGAAGATTTCACCAATGAAATTGGCAGCAGCTTTCTAGGGAGAGGAACTGCTGGAGGGATTGGTACTGGGGGCAAAGGGACATTAAACACACTCTGTCAGCTGCAGACTGCAGACTGTGCAGTAGCACTCCCACTGAGAGCTAATGGATGATGAAGAGACACAGCCAAAATGTCTCTGCAATGCTCATGAGCCCCGGCTGTGCTCAGGGAGAGATTTCTTCCTGGAAATCCAAAATCCTGAACCCTCCTCCCTTGGAGCAGAGCAAGAAGGAAGAGCAGAGGAGGAAACTGCTTTGAATGAAAACCACATGCACAGTGTGTGCGAGGGGGACATGACCAAGGGAGTTATGTTTTATACTTTATGGAAGCAGCCCCTGGAAAACTTCTCTTTGGATGGTTTATGAATGTAATATTTGTTCCGCCATGTGCTCAGCCATTTTATCTCTAAGGTCTCTGTGCTGCAAAATATAGCCCTGAACAGAGTGGTGTGCTCTTGCAAGGCTCCACTGACTCAATGGGATTCTCACCAGTGCACAGGCTGCATGCAGCCTAAAATAAAACTCCAAAGGAGTTAGTGACTTGTGCACTTAAGACTTTGCATGCTGCGTATTAAATCTGTCCGTAGGTGGTGTTAAACTTAGAGTGTGGTCTGTCATTCGGAATGCCAGTGCACTAAAAAGAGATTGTCAGAAAGGTGTTGTCTAGGAATATAAATGTCATGTGTTAAGTGCAGTTTTCATTTGAAACCTAGGGGAAAACATTTATTTGGTTACTGTGCTGGTTTTTGTTTGCTTGTGCTATTTCAAAAATGTGGCATTTCATGTATTGCACTCCAGCAAGTTTGGAGCAATTTGGTAGGAATCCTGGAAGCGCTCTTATCACAGTAGACCACTGCACATTCAGAAAATCTGTCTATCATTTGAGTGTTTCTATAGCAACAACCTAGTTCCAGCTGGAAAATACTGGTCCACTTCTGCCTGCATACTCTGCTCTACAGGCTTGCTTTCTCTCATGGAGCAGCAGCAAAATGTCTTTTAGCATTTGAGACATAAAATAACACTTGGGAAAGGAAACTCCATGGAAAGGACACCGCCCTACCCTCCTGGCATGCAGTAGTAAGCAACTCTTTTACTTTCAGATGAATAAAGTAATGCATCTTTAAAACAGATTCCTGAAAATTATTTCCAATTTTGTTGCTGAACTCATCTCTATAAAGAAAAGCAGTTTCACAGCTTTTTAACCAATTAAACACTTTTCTTAGTATTGCTATAAATCAAGACACTCTTTTCTTGGTAGTTATCATCAGTTCTTCTCCAACTATTGGAAGTGGTATATGCTAACCTACTAGATATAGTGATTACAAATGATCTCCATATGGTGGCATGACAGGCCAAACTGATGGCAAATTTAAATCCAAATGCTTATCTTCCCAGTCAAAAGCAAGGAATTTTTTCAAAATGTGCCTGAGGTTTCCCAGGAGGGAAGAGGCGGAGGTCCCTGTTTGGACTCAGGAAGGACCTGTCCCGTGCTGTTCCCAAAGTCAGGTCACCACTGACCACCACCACTGTTGGTGAAACAGAGTGCTTTAGCAGCATGGGATGTTTCTTTAGGACAGTATGTTTTGCATGCCCCAGCTGTCACAATTGTCCAGGCGTGAGGACAGTGTGCTGGTAACATGCCTGCTTTCCAGGACCAAGTAGAGTGGTTTAGTTTAGTCCATCATTTTTTCCAGCAGCAAAATTTCTGCAGGCAAATGGTTCCCTGATGGACACTCCACAGTTTGTAGGTTCTGTCAGTACTGGTCCAAGGACAGTCCATTTTAATGATGAGACCTTTGTTCACCTTTTTCTTTCCCTGCCTTCCAATAAAACATTTTCTAACTCCTTTTCTGCAGATCGAGCCTACAGGAAGCAGCAGGGTTTGTGTCTACCTTGCTGAGGAGAAGGAAAAAAGAAAGTAAAGGCAACAGGTTGCTGTAAACACAGTTGATCAGCCTATTAATGTATGATCTTGACTTTAATGTACAGCGATATCAAAGCAAAAAGCAAAAAGGAGGAAAAAAAAATCTCACAAGTTGATCAAGTCAGATGCCAAGCTGTTTGCAGGACTTGGAGTTCCTTAGCCTGTTTTGTTCTGATGTCCTCAAAGGATGATTTCAGTAGGATTCACTCTGAGTGAATTTCAATAGGATTTACTCTAAGTGTTCTTTCAATGCCTTTGGCTTCCTTCCCCAAATTCTCTGGCATAGTTACTTGTATGAGTGGGAAGAATGTAGTGAAATGTCTTTATTTTTGAAAATTAAGTAGGTAGAATCTTTTTGAGGATCATCTCTGAATATCTGAGATATTCAGATCATTGGTATTATACACACCAAAGGCAGAGAAATGATGCTCAACTCTCCTTCTGTTACATACATTATTTTGATCTTGTACTCTGAACCCAACAGACACCACTTTTCTGTGATGTCTATGTCTCTGCCAACTTCTTAAAAGTATTAACCTTTTTTTTACCCCATCAGTGAACAACACAATTGCAATTTTAACAATGAAGTTTGTCTTCTGCCTCCCTCAGTTCAGGCTGGTAGTGTGTTGAGGTTCAAACTGTTGAACTGCCTCATCATGATAATGATGCAGAGATAGTTGCTTAACAAATTTCATCTTCAAATGATGCACCGAGGAATAGAAGGAGTATTAATGCAATCGGTTTTGCAGCTTCCATTAGAATGGAGCACGTTTCACTTCTCCCTCCTTTGTGCCTTAATCCTCTTTGGAGATCTGTCTCCTGCACACAGCTCAATGCAACTTGATTGGAGCAGGAGCACTGTGGGGACAGCCAAAACAAGAGGCCACAATAGGATGACCTTGCCTGGAAGAGTTTGCCCAGAGAGGCTGAAACTGGTCAAAACATCTGGAGCAGAAACTCTGTGTGTGGAACCCTGTTCTCTTCAGTTAAGGTTCCTAATATTTAGGATGGGAAAAAACTGAAATCTCGATGCTTTTCTCAGAACATCATTCTGCTTTCAGCTCTGGTGGTGCATCTATTTCATGCTTGGAATCCTTGAACTGCTATACACTATAACATCTTTTATCTCTCCTAGTTCCCTCATGTTCTTCACCCATAGCAAAATCACTAGGGTCATTTATGAAGCTAATACAATGCATAACAGGCTTAACTTCTTAGTAAATTTTCCTCTTTCCTATGTCATTTATTCACCTATGCATGTGGTCTTTAGGGATGGGTAAGCTTCCTTGATAGGGAAGGCTGAGAAATATACCTTCTAGTAATGGCACAAGGTACTATTTAATTTGGTTTTTAATGCGATTTTCAAGGCAGCATGGCCAAGAACTTATCTTTCTGGTTGAAAGAAGCCACCATTCTTTAACACCTGTTAGGAGTTTTTCTAAATTAATTTAAGCAATCACATTGTTGTGAACATCTCCTATTGAAGGCTGCCTTGTTGTCCCACCGTGGGTATGGGGTTTATTCTTCCAACATGCTGTTTTGCCATTCACTCATCCCTTTCTGAGCCTGTCTGGCCTGAGAATCCAACCTGTCTCTTGCATATTAAATTGTGAAGCTCTAACCATAGCCCAAGGGAACAGTGTTGAACAACATGATTTTTTAATGAGCACACTCAGTGTGGGTTGCTCTTGTTTAACATAAAAGAAAATCATAATCCCTGCTCCAAGCCATTTGCAGTCTAAGGGCTGGATTGTGGCTCTAAGCAACATCCAGCAGTGGGGGGAAGGTGCAGAGGGAGCTACTCCTGAAGGCATTTTTACCAAGTCTGTGGGAGCTTGAAGAGTAGTAACTGCTGCTACTCTCATGTATAAACATGGGGATCATGACTGACACAAATTGGTAGCTCAGCTGTCACTCAGGGGGAAGCATGAAGCTTCTCTTTATATCTGAATGCCAGCAGTGATGCAGAGAGAAAGGTCCTTGTCTCCGCCCCATTTTTTCACTTGTGCAGAATCACAGCAGAAGTACGTACAGGGATGTTATAGGAGATTGCAGCAGAGCAGACACATTGTTCTCAACAGCTTTTTGTCACAAACACTGATGAGGCTACAAAAGCAATTTTCTTCCTGGGCAAACAGGTCGCAGTTGTCTAAACAGGAAGGGCAAAGAGACTTATCTTCAGCCAAAAAAACTGAAGGTAGGCCAAGAACAGTGCTTTCCAGCCATGGATGGCTACGCAGATTGAGCAGAGATGGCATCATGAACCATGTCACCCGTTTGCCCAGCATATGACTCAGAGGTGGCTTCCTCTTCATCACCTGCTTTTGGAGACAGTAACTCACAAAGGACCTTGATCTGAAACTTTTTACAGAAATGGACTTCTTGAATCAGTACTGTTTCAGTCCTTCAGAGGAAAAAGCACTTGCCCAGCCAAGGAAGGAAAGCTCTCATTGCTACACACAAAGAGCATCTGTTCCTACACAACCAGCTGTTTCTTAACAATTCTTTTCTGCAGGATATAAAACCAGGAAAAAATAGTTTGAGTCCTCAGACTGGCAAACAAAACCTTCCAGGTAAGAGCTGATACTACAGATTCAGAGATTTTATTTTCTTCTTGACATCAGAGAGGCATTTTGCCAAGAGAGAGGCGATCAGAAGTAGGATGTTAAGAAAGCAGTTGAGGAAGGCATTGCAAAACATGGAAATCTGCCAGGTGTCAAATGAATAGCTGTCTAAGGAATTAGAACAGGAAGCAAGAAATAGAGAATGGGGAAAAGAGCAATCAGGAAGATGCAGGACACTTCCTGCCCTTCTACATTTGTATATAGTAAAGACAAAATGGTGGAAAGAAGATTCATGGAGACAACAGCATATGAAATGAAGCTGACTAAAAAAATGGAACATTTTTAGACCAAAGGAAGAAACCAGTGGAAAACTGATGCTGACTAATGTCAAGTTAGCAAACTCGACCTTTTGCAAGCGTGTATGACTTCAGAGCCCTATTCTAGCAACAGAAGTGTGCACTTGTCCTTAAAACATGCAATACACTGCACATCAGAGAGCCAAACACAAAACCTGAGCAGTTGCAACTCTGAAGTCTACAAAAGATGTTAGGAATGCATTGTTTAGATAAGTCTGATATAAAGAGGTACAGTTTCTCAGTATGGACAAAATTGCCAGTACCACTTCCTTTGTACATAGAATCTATACAAATATTAATAACTCTTTAGCCTGACATAATTGTGCACAGAGTAAGAGTTATACCAATATTACTATCAAAAAAAAAAAGAAAAGAAGTAATTTAACTAATTTAAGCCAGTGAAAACCTGGTGTTCAGAATAGGTTAAATCAGGACTGACAGACGGCTCAATATCCCTAATTTTCCAGGATACCCATACTTTGGGAAGAGTATCAAAGAACCTGCAATGGCACCTAAACTAAGACCACATATGGCAGCACAGAAGTCCCCAGCCTGGGATGAGCTTGCAAAAACCCAGCAAAATCTAGCAGATGCCTAAATACGAATCTCAGTGCATGTTTGGACAAAAGACTGGTGAGCTGGATATCTACCAGAGGCAGAGCCTTCTCCTTAAGACCTCTGGTCAGATATGGTCAGCAGTCATATTATAGAATCATAGGATGATTTTTGTTGGAATGGTCTTTAAATATAATCTAGTTCCTATGGGCAGGGACTCCTTTCACTAGACCAGGGTGCTCAAAGCCCCATCCAACCTGGCCTTAAACACTTCCAGGAATGCAGCATTTTCAGCATGTACCTAGTGTGCAGGAACAGCAGCAGGTCCAGGCTCATTTTAAAACACCTCTGAGAAAGGCAAGTCCCTCTTTTCTTGTACAGTGACTAAAGCCTACATATGAGATAAGAGGAAGTGGCTTCCATCACCCCATCAATTCCCCAAATATGCAAACCCACGTCTGTCTCCGTAAGTGCTGTACAAAATAGATGACAGACGAGGATGAAAGGGACACTGTCCCAGTCTTCTTTTGGAGAGACAGTGTAGCCAGGGAAGTCACAGGCACATAAGTGTAATAGGGCAAGGGGTGCCTGATCCAGCCATGTGCTAGGACAGAATTGCCTTTTCAGATGGGTTTTTTCAGCATTAAATGCAACCACCCTGAAGCCTGTATGGACAGTACAAGAATGTAACCTTTTGATGACAAGCATATGCACCACGGATAACCTTATCAGACCTCTGCCCAGGCACACACAGGTTGAAAAACATTTGGCATGACAACACAGATTTTTCTTGCAGCCTTGCCAAGCTTATCTGAGCCAATTCAATCAAACAGAACAATGTATTGTCAAGTTATGAGTTTCCTAAAAAAGGCCAAACTCTGTGTTATGCCTCATAGGAACAACTGTGTGAGTAGTCCTTTTGTGCACAAGGCTCTACAAGTTAATACGATTTGAAACCAACATCACTTTCATTTGGCTGTAGTTTCTTTCCAAAAGAAAGCTGGTTGTGATTTTGCAACAGTAAATGGGGAACTCTGCAGACTTTTAAGCTTGGTTATTTTTAATTACTGGTGCAGGCATACAGGCACATGAAATAACTGATGAGAGGTGGGAGCCACACTTCCAAAAAACTGGTTCCAGCTCCCTGTTATTGAAGGCAGTCACATCTCACACAATTTTTAAAATATTTTTGTCCAAACATAATTATATGTATGTTAAAGATTATGGTGGCATTATTCTGTATTTAAAAAAAAAGGAATAAATCTTTGACCTACTTAAATAAATGAAGCTCAGTCTAACCTCCCTGCTGGAATACTGAGGTTCTCCTTGCAGGTCTGGCAGGGATACCATCAGTGACTCTGCACACGGGGCCATATGCAGGTAGCATGTAGGGAACGTTGTGCTATTGGTTTTCATGCATTATCCTGCCAACAGAGCAAAATGTTTTCAACACCTCAGAGCTGTCACTGGACCCTTCTGCAGGACAAAGTTTAAGAGTTTGTCCATACTATCTCACCTGGGATTCTGCTATGGGACTTTGCTGTCATTTAAACAGTGGCTGGAAGTTTTGTTCTTGTTTCTGACCTGTCTTTGATCACCATGGAGCTGGCCTCAGAGAAGTCTCCTGCTGCCGATCTTCCTGCCATTCTCAGCTATTCTCTCCCCCAAGGACCAGCACACTTTCCCTGTCCCTTCTGTTGCAGTGAGCCCAAGGCATAGTTATCACTTAAACAAATTAGTAATTTCAAAACTCAGACAGACAATGGCAGCTATTATGCGAGGTTTAGATACAAACCATAGGTCAGATGAAGTCTGCACAAATATGCCATTTTACACTATTAGGGAAACTGGTCCCATCATTCATTATTTTATTAGTGGTTGCCATATTATCTTTTGTCTCCCCATCTAGCAATTTTGTTCCTTGCAGGAATGTGATCATAGGAAAACAAAGAATGTAGGAGACTGGATAGACAGAAACACTTCACAAAGTCTGCCTAGCAGTTGCAACCAATGTCCTGATGCACACATAGGGATGTGCAAGGAGTTAGAGCCCACTAATGCTTATGAACAGTCACGCTCTCAGGTCAGGTAAGCAGTTCACAGAATCACAGAATCACAGAATCACAGAATCACAGAATCACAGAATGGGTCACGTTGGAAGGGCCCATAGTGGATCATCTGGTCCAGCCTCCCTGCTCAAGCAGTGTTACCCTAGAGCACATTGCACAGAATTGCACCCAGATAGTTCTTGAGTATCTCCATGAGGAAGACTCTCCAGTCTCTCTCTCTTTAAAAATCTGTCCCAGTGCTCACTTACCTGCACACCAAAGAAGGCCTTCCTCATGTTCAGGTGGAACTTTCTGTGCATCAGTTTCTACCTGTTGCCTTTTGTCCTATTGTTTGGCACTACCAAGAAGAACTTGGCTGCATCCTCTACACCCTCCCTTCAGATAATTATATATGTTGATAAGGTCCCCTCTAAGTTGCCTCTTCTTGAGTTTGAACGGGCCCAGTTGCCTCAGCCTCTCCTCACAAGAGAGGTGCTCCAGTCCTCTCATTGTCTTTGTCCCCTACCACTGGACTTCAGTAGCTTCTTGTCTTTCTTGCAGTGAGGAGCCCAGAACTGGACATGGCACTCCAGACGTGCCTCACAGGGCTGAGTAGAGGGACAGGATCACCTCCCTCAACCTGCTGGCAATGGTTTTTATCCAGGTAGTTGTTTCATCATAGAAGGCAATCAGGGTGCTCAAGCATGATTTGCCTTAAATGAATCCATGCTGACTACTCCTCATCACCTCCTCGTGGATGGAAATGGCCTCCAGAATGAGGCATTTCATCACCTTTCTAGGGATTGTGGGGGGGCTGACTGGCTAGGAGTTCCCTGGTCCTCCTTTCTCTTTTTGAAGATTGGGGTGACATTTGATTTCTTCCAGTCCTCAGGCACCTTTCCTGACTGCCATGACCTTTGAAAGATGATTATGAACTGCCTCATTCTGGTGTCTGCCAACTCCCTCAGTACTTGTGGATGCATCCCAGCAGGGCCCATCAGCTTGTGGCTTTTGAGTTTGCCTATGTATTCTCTAACACAATCCTCCATGACCAGAGGATGGTCTTTCTCTCAGTGGCCCATACTGTCTTTGGAGCCTTCTCCAAGAGAGAATGGAGCCTCAGAAGTTGTTTTGTCCATCCTTCTTGAGGCTTCCAGACATGTCAGCGATACTTCGTGGGCAATGACATCAATCAGCAGCTACAAAAACTCAGTGAAGACTCTTGATACTCATCTGAAGAGAAGGAAACTAGACACAAGCCCTACTTTTGCAGTATCTGAAACTTACTCAAGTATAGCCTAGAAAGCTGCAGGTCAGGACATGATCATCAATGATGTCACACCTAACCTCACACTTTGCTGAAGTTTTCTGTTAAAAATGTTGTTGTTGTTGTTATTTTTATTGTTATTATTAATTACCTGCTCATTTCATGATAAAGAATACAAACAAAAGAAACAGTGAGCAGAAGTCGTACAAGAGTATATTCACAGTTAATGGAAACTTTCACCATGTCAATTGCACTACCTTCAACACAGTTGAGATGGTTCAGTGTAAAATCTGGTTCATAATGCTGTGGGATTCTGACACACGTTTAATAGCCATATTCCTAGCCTCTTCCCTGCCTAACCCTGTCCCCAAACATGTAATTTCTAGCTCAATAATACAGGAGTTGTTTTATGTGCAACTGGGTCTCAAAATCAGTATTTTCTACCATGAGTAAACTCCCTAAATTAGAAGATTATACTTAATAATCAGGTAATTGCCAGACACATGGCCATTAGGACTCTAAGACACCTCATTTTTTCATGTTAGGTCATCCACACAGAAGATATTGTGACACAGCTTCCTAGTGCTACCAGTTTTCTTTCACCTGGAAACACTAAGAACTCCATTTCATGCTTTCGGGCACTAAGTAGGTGGGACTCTGCAAACCATAGGATCTGTGACAAGCTAAAGCCCCCACATGTAAGAGCTGATTACTCTTCTTGTTCAAAAAAATTTGAAACCAAACTTATCTTGATTCAGCTATAATCCAGAGCCACATGCTGGCTATCTAGTCCATCTATAGAGACAAGTAATTATCATTTGTCCAGGAGGTGTGTGACCAAGATGTCAAGAACACTTCTCCCAGTTAATTCTTTAAAGATTAGATGTCTGGTAGCCCTGGACAATGAGACATGGGAAACAGTCCCTTTTTATCTTGATCTTAAGCAACACTGTGTTCCCAATTCTAATGGCAAAATTAGAAATTATTTTTATTCAATGAGATGCTGTTTCAACCAGCAAGAAAATAATTTTATGAGTGTTGCTCTTTTTATTATAGGCATACAACAACTGCCTTTCACGTGAAATAATTCTTAAACATTTACATTTGGAAAATAGTACTGTAAATGATGAGCTGCAATACCTCAGGGAGTGAGGATATAAAATCATGGCTTCTAAAATTAAGTAATTTTTAAAGCTAAGCATGGTCACAACGTCTTTCAATAGATGTGAGGGTAGCCTAAAATAACATTTTTTCACCTCTCTAGTTTTGAAGTGTGACTGATTGTATTTAAAACAAAAATTTGAAGAATTTTTTTTTCTGTGCTGTGGTTATGAATAGCAAGTTTCATTCCTGAAAGTTGTAAAATGACCGAGATATAAATCTTGCAAAAGCAAAGTTTAGAATAAGCACAATAATTCAGACCTAACTGCATGGTCATAAATAGGATTCTTTAATGTATAATAGGGTTCAAAGTTTCATAAGTCTCACAATAAATCTTGTTTTGGTCTGGGGAAAATGGCAGGGTCATGCTCAGATGTGCTCATTTAAGTTTATAATTTCTTTTAGCCTGGTTCATAAGACTATTGGCTCAATACCATTAGTGAGTTTTGTAGGCAATATAAATCTTGGATGGAGTTTTCGCAGAAGGCTAATAATTTGTCCAAAAAACTCATGGTTGTATTGAATCATTTTCTCACATCATTAAATTAATTTTGTTTTCTCTCAAAGTCTATAAACTCCTTTCTCACAACATTCTAGACATTTCAACCCTGCATGGAAAAGAGCCATATAGAGGGATTTCACATTAAGGGACAGTAGCATTAATACCAAAACAGGAATGACTAAACAGAACAAATCAGAGTCTCCAGTCCCATATTCAGTGTGTATTACCAGTAAAAATCAGATGTACTGACCAGTGAAGCAATTTGCAGGCAGGAGTTAGGAATGAGAAAGCCCGGGATTTCCTGCCAGCTGCATCACAGAGTTCCTGTCAGATGCTGGCCTCATCATTCAGCTCTTGCAATGCTGCCAAGCCCCAATATGCAAGTTAATTAACCAACTCTTCACCAGCTGCTGAGATTAAAAAAATATTTCTGCAAGTGCCTCTTGTTTCTTTGCTTTCTAGGCTGGTGAGGGTCCTGTTTTTCAGGTTCTCACCACTGCCTTCCAGAACTGCACACACAGCCCATTTTATTCCTGAATAGAATTTATATTCTCACACAATCTCTTGGTTCCAGGAGCTGGAGTGGTCACAGGATATGTATCATGAGGTCTGCAGTGGAACCAAGAATTAGTAACTAATGTCCTTGGTGGGTCCTCCATGCAATGAGAGTTTTCTTCCACTTGTTGCATCTATTTCACATGGATTTACAAAGACTTCATTCATGTTTGCAGGTCTCTGAACTGCTCAGGAGAAAGGTGCAGAATCTGTGCTGTGCACAAAATGTGGAAACATCTAGCTTTGAAGTCTGCTCAACTATTGGCCAGACAGCTGATGAGGCTTATCCAATTTCTAGAGCCCTTCATCTGCTCTATAAAATGGAAAATAGCTGTATTTATGTAAATAATAAATGAAATGCCAGGAGGTGGCACTTGAAAATATTTACTATGTTTCCTGTGCTTTATTAGGGCCAATAAAAACATGTTACTGTGTACTGCAAATGGTTTCCTCTATGCAGCTCTTCACATCAGCTTGTAACAAGAGGGGTTTCAGTTCCTGTGCTCAGTTGTATTGGTGCCTGTCAATGTAATACCATCTCACTTTCTGCAGTGGTGGTAGTGAAAAAGAAGAGCCACGTTCAGCCCTGCGTCTGTCTCCTGCATGTGACTACTTCTGGGCTCCAACACACAGGGGGCTTTCCCTTAACCTTCACACAGACCGAGCACCCAGCTTTGGGAATAGTGGCTTGCAGTGGAGACACATTTTTTATAACACTGACTTTCTAGAATTGTATTCTTGTAAGATCTAACTGCATACAAAACAACTGTTAATAAGGTCTGCTTTGATCTTTGCACAGACTTCCACGCTTATTTCATTTTACTGCACTTTGAAGTAATTGTAGGCTATGGTATGGAAATATAAAGGAAATATCTCTAGAGAAGCATGGGGAAATTACTGCAGTTGCAGAACCACAGAAAACTGAGCTACAAGAGACCATGAGAAGTTATACTGAAAGCATTTGATTTAACATGGATTTTGAAAGATTACTACAGTATAACAATGTCAAATCAATTTAAAATTGTTCTTTGCAGTACTATTGTGTTAAAAAGGAAGGATACTTGTTTCTGAATGCCTGGTGAAATAAAGTAAGTTGAACATTTCCTATTCTGAAATAGTTTTCAACATGTGGATTCTGACTTTCTCCCTGCTCGAGGCATTCCATGGCAGTGCAGTTTCAAAAAGATATTGCACTTGTAGTTAGTGATCTCTTCTCAGAAACGCTAGAGAGAGTAGAATCAGATATGGCATACCACAAAATTTTATGTGATGGTGTTGTAATGAGAGAAACAATACTTCTTGAAGTGGAAGGGGAAAATGGTCCTCTGGTGAGCTTTTTTACAGCAGCCAGGAAAAACTAGCAATATGGTAGAAAGTAATTTTATGTTTTGACCTCTCAAATTCCTTCCAAAGTGCTTTCATGTGCTACAAGAACTTAGCTGTCACCAATTACTTGCATTCTCTAATCTCTTTCCATTACTCTGCGAAATATGAGTTTCTTAATCCCTTCCCTTCCCTTATTGGAGGGGAAAATCTGCACCCACTGAGACTGAAGTGATATTAAAAGGCTGAGGAGAGAGCCCATGCACTCGTTTGTCTTTCAGCAAGGCATAAATCGTAAAAGTGGGAAACTGCCTTTGAGTGTTAAGGAAAAGAAAGAAGATGTGACACGGGAGTGAACCTGATTCTGTGTGCCCTGTTTTAGTCCATAGGTGATTCTGTGTGCCCTGTTGTAGTCCATAGGTAATTCTGCTGAAGCAGCAGTCACTCGGGGCTCTGTGACACCAAGAGCAGAGTTAGGCCACTTCAGCATGTCTTGTCTCTATCACAGTAGACACATGTGAGGGCCCTTTACATTTTATTGCATTGTAGATGTGCTGCTCTTCCTACACTACTTAGAGTCAGCCAGTAAAGATCTTACAAGCAGCAGGAAAACAAGAGAAGCAAGCAGTAACTTAGCCACTAAAGCATATGTCCATAAGCATCTAAGCATTGTAAGATGATGAAGAGGTTTTAACCCTTTTCTTACTTTTCTGAAATGTTCTTTGAGCACTCAGGAACTGCCATGATGAACTGTAGCACTCAGAATTTCTCATACTTCTGGGAGCCCAGGAAAGTTTTCTGCTTTAACAAAAAAATCAACGAAAAACTGGCCTTTTATCTGGAGAAAAAGATCACTGCAAACCAAATCCTGTCGCCAGGAGGAATCCCTTTGCGGTCAGCAGGCCTTCTGGTTCACCGGCAAGGTTAAGAGGACACCCACCTCTCCCCCACCACACACTTTTTTTTTCAGGAAAAGACAGATAAGATTGAAGTAAGCATGAAGTAACCTGTGTGAACCAGCAGAGGCTATCAAGTCCTGAAAATGGGAAAGCTGATTTTTACAGCCATAGCTGTATTGCAAACTGCACAACAGTCTCAGCACAACTGCCCCCCATCCCACCCTTCCCGAGGGTCTTGGGCTAAATGAGACACATTCCCTCTGGTTTACAGAAAACAAGAACAAGATGTTGGTTGTAATAACAACTGGCAAGTTGAAGGAAATAACGCCTGGATCTCCATAATGGACAAAAGCCGCTCAGGGATAAAAAATGAACTATTTCCTCTAGCAAGGGCTTCCAGACCACAGTACATCAGCCACTTCAAACTGGCCTGTGCCAAAACAGGACTTGTCTCCATTAGCAGTGTTTTGGTTGTCAGACTTGCTCTCAAACTCTCACTGCCAAGGGCTTCTGACCAACACAAAGTTGACTCTGAGCTCTGTATCCACCTGGCAACTGGCTCTGCCAGGATGTCTTCCACTCTGAAGCTGCAAATGCAGATGCCAGCTCCTCAGCTGAAAAATACAGATGCTAACCCTGTTCCTCTCCTCTCATTTTCACTGAGTAGTCCTCCTTTCTGATACTGTAAGCACATTAGCCTGCAACAGGGCTGGAGATCTGGGCTAAGGTATGCACACTGGTCTGAGCAAGACCCAGAGTTTATGGTGAGGCTGTGAAGCATTCTGGAGCTTTTTGGGAAACTGGATTGGACACTTTAATATGTACAATAGAGAGATCAGAATTACACTGGTACTTGCATTACAGATCTACGTTAAGTGATTTCTAATTCTTGTGATACTTAATTTGCAATTGTCTTGCCTCAGTCATTTTATGTAGTAACAGACAGACTCATTCCAGCTGTAGAAAAGGGACCATTTTGCCACATTCTTCAGCACAGGGAACAGAGAATCTAATCCCACAGCTTTCACTGAATGATGTGCCAAATCTTCATTCATACAGGCAAATTACCTTTAAATGTTACTCATAGGTGAATGGTTGTAGGATCAGCGCTTGTTGGTTTCATTTGCTCTTGCATTGTCTTTAGTCTGTCATGGTATCACTACTGAAACTGCAGTGAGCCATCCTGTTTAAATCAAGTCCATGTATTTTTGTCTCCAAAACTGTGAGAGGACAAGTCACAAGCATTGTGCTCTCAATAAAGCAGAATCTTCTCAGTGAGTAGTGTGCCAGTGGCAATACACTGAAATATTGAAACTGAGAGTACAGCAGGCATATAGATTTTGACAGAAAATAAAATTACAGTAGACAGTTCTATTTCCTTGCCCCCTCAATTACTTTTGTTAATGATATATTCAGATCAATAAAACTGTGTTAACTAAAACAGAAAAAGAAATTGCATCAGCTATGTTTGGAACCTATTCCTAAATCTTTCAAATTGCTTTCTATAAATGAAGAAATGTTTTTCCCAGTTCTCGTGGGAGTGAAATTTTCCTCTTTCAGATGAAAAAGTAACTTGCATCCAAGGAAGAAATCAAATGAATAGTGCAATAGGGTGCTGCTTTTTTCAGGAACCTTTTGCTCCACCTATACTGCTATGAGAGGCATTCTTGCTTTAATCACATTTTCATTGTCAGCAATCCTTCCTTTTCCTCCATATCTATCAGTCATTTGTGACATGTCTTTACTCTTTATTACCTGACAATACCTGGCCTGCGATAACTACCAATTTTCATGTCCAAAACAGTTACATCACTGTTGCCATCCACTGCTTTGTTGCTTTCAGGTTGCGTTTCTGAGCTTATCGTAAAACAAAAAGCTGCTCATCTGTCTGAGAGGTCATCAAACAACACCAGAACAACACACATTTACATTGGGAGAATGGCAAAGAGACATCCCACTGCACTAACAACACCACTGTGGAGGCTAACGTTAATGCAATGCAAACAATATTCATCTCAACTCTCATCTGAGTTTCACTCAGATTTGCTACTCAGATTGATCCTGCAGGAGTACATCCCAGATCCCTAAATAACAAGTAGTACTGACTCTCTGAGTGATCCCTTCAGTGCAGGTTTAGGAGCTGTGTGAACAACAGCAATTCCAGGGGTGGATTTCAGAAAGCATGGAGTTGACTGTATTTTAATTGCCTGATGTTCAGAGTCTTATTAATGAATATGTGTTTCCATTTCTATAAGATCTTTTCAACATTTCTGGCTATGTGTATTATTTGCCTAGCAATCTTCATGTGTGAATCTCAGGTGTGAATTTACTTGTGTGATTTGCCAGTGGCAGGGGATGAGATGGGACAAAAGCAGGTGAAAGGTTAAGGGGGTTGTTTCTCCTCTATTAAGGCCAGTTGTTTCAAGGCAGGAAATGTGGCCATGGGGTCACGAGGCAGTGCTGTCCTTCCCTTCAGGCTTAGGCTGGAGCTGAGTTTATCACTGCTGAAAAGAAAGGTACACATTGCTGTGATCCAGACCCAGCACTGGAAGTGGTTTCTTCAAAAAGTATTACAGTCCTGAAGAGCACATTGATTGTGAAAGTTCTCACACACTCACTGTGGTGTTTTTGTCCTACAGCCACCACCCTTCCTCATGCTATGTTGTTACACTGATCTGCATTCAGCCACAGGGTCTTCAGTTTGCACAGAAATTTTGCAAATCTACTGGCAAAGATTCAAAAAAAGTTCAAAAGAGGCAGATAATATTCATTAGCACATCAATTCGGTAAAACAATGCTTGTATTCATTCTGGGCAGTGGAAACTAGCTGGCTGTTTCTCTTCGGACACTTGCCAGTACAAAGCTAGTGTTTTCAGACCCAAGTTGCTCTGAAGTTACCAACTTTTAATGTATCATCACCAATTTTCTTGACTGACTCAGTCTTCTGAGCACTGATTTGGAGAAGCCTGATCTGACCTGACCTTACCTGACCTGCTTTGCCTTTCTAAAAGAGTTTGTTATTTTTATAAATATAAAATTTTGGTTTCCAATTATCTGTTATATCAGTGTGAAATTAGATATATGTCCTTCAATGCTTCCAAGCAGAGTAAAATTCTCTCCATTATGATTCAGCGCTGAAATATTGCAACGAGTAGATGACCCTGTCCAGACAGTGTAAAAGCTGTGTCCCTGGCCCTTGTAAGAAAGGAATAGCAAGGAGATGCTAGACTATTTTCTCATCTCATTCTTTTTCCCATTACAGCTACCAAAACTGCAAGAAGGAATGAAGTAGGGAATGGAGGTCAAGGCAGAGCTCTGCTTATCCTTGTTCTGCTTTGCTGCTCCAGAGGGAGGTTTTCTGAGGAAGTCTGAGAAGATCAAAAAGAAGTTAAGCCCTTAAAATTTTACAGTTTCAGCTATGTTACCATAATAGTCTAATTTTTGTAACAGTATTATAATGATGCAGGTCATTTCCCTTAGTGTCACTGCATAAGACTCATCCACTCAATTTATGCATCTTATTTATCTGTAAACATCTGGTGGAAAAGCTCTCTGATGAAAGTGCTTCAGTTAGCTGCATTGTCAATGGAGAGAAGATGTAAGAGTCTTTGAGGACCTCAGAGAAAGTACTGACACATTCATTTATGTGGAACTGATTTTCCCTGGCCAATTCCTTAGTTCCTCTCCTGCCGTACAGTGTCAGCCCCATCTCCAGCCTCAGAGCCACCCTTTGCATTTTGCTCAGGTGTGTTCAGAGTCAGTTCCTTTTGGAGTACCCTCTGTAGCAGTGGCCATGTTCTTAAAACATTGCTCCTTGGAGTCTGTGTCTCCCATTTCTCCCTCAGTTTCCCTTTTACCCTGGCTTGTGCTGCCAAATTAACGCCAGCTAAATCGTGGAGGCAGGACCAGTGGGCACAGTAGGGCATAGCTCCTGTGACAGGCAGTGGAGTTTCCTGGGAGATTAACTTTAGCAGCGGGGTCCACTGAATGGGGCTGTGCAGCCTGGACCTGGACCCATCCCTTTCTCCTTCCTGTGCTGAGAGGAACTGCAGCTGTGCAGGTGGAGGGGAGGGCACACATCTCTCGAGCCAGTGCAGAGAATGGGAGTGCCAACCCCTGCACGCTGCATCCCAGCACGGAGCTGCTGCTCTGGAAGGGCAGAGCTTTGTTCTGCATTAGTATTAGTTGTGACTGTACTTTTCTCCTTGCCTTGAATAGTGTCTTCTTGGGTCAGATCAATTACAGCAAATCAGGTCATATAAAGCATGAAGTGTGGGAGTTGGACAATATTAATTGAAATTTTTTATGAGCTCCAGAGAGAAAACAATCATTCTATAAACTAAAATGGAATAAAAATAAAATTTAAAAATTAAAATTAAAATTAATGTTTTGTGTCCTCCTAGTGATCCATTTGAAAATCTGGCTGCTGTCTCTTATAGATGAAATAACTCTGCAGCTTTCAAACAGGATGAAATTAACTGAGCAGATCTTTTCTCTGTCTTGCAATACCCATGACAACTTCACATGTCCAGTTTAAGACAAGTTCTGTTGTGACAGAGAAAAATACCACACAAATACCTGCACTGAGGTCGGTACAGGATTAGGCCTCCATCAGTGGTGTCAGCCCATATGAATTTTAGGGTAAAACTTGTCCGAAGTCTACAGGTGAGGAAGACTTATTCCATGTTTGGGTATTATGCGTATCTCCTGACAGCAAATGCCTTTGCATTTCAATAATCATTCCTGCACAGGTCTGAAGTTTGGGGTTACAACCAATAATTAAAACAAAAAACACTACTAGTGCCGGTCAGTAACAAATCCACAGAAGACTTTCTATTGCTACTGTATGGATTACATTAGTCTTACTTTACACAACTTAAACCAGCTGTTTGCAAAGCCCTGAGCGCTGGCTAGAATAAAGTCTCAACATGGTAATTCCTCACCTTTTTTATAACATACATTGCAGTTATTTGGAAATTATAGTTTTGTATACACTAGTTAGTGATAACTTTTTATTTAAAAATTAATTACAGAGTTTCTGAATTATATGTACTGGCACCTGCCTAGTAGGGGTTTTTTGACAAAACCCATTCCTCTGCTTGTATTCAAGAGTGTGTAACGAACAATGGATGTTGCCAGAAGAAAATAGCAAACTGTTATAAAACAGAGATGTAACAGTAATGCTGGGAAAACAGGATAACAATCAGGAAACTTTTCTAGCAAACTGACTGCACTGTTGGTGCAAACTGGAATAGTCCTTTGGGCTTTACAGGGTTGTGATTAATTATTTCAGCTGACAAACCCGACACATTAAATCTCCTTCTCATTCTCTCCCACCATCTACATAAGATATTAAAAGGAAGAAATAAATAAGAAATAAAAACTATTGTCTTGATACATGAAAATGAGCTCTGATGCTCTGGTTAGTCCAAACACAGATTTTGTTCCTTTCACCTAGAAGTCAAGGAGCTGGACAACAGAAAATTGGAATACCATATTTTCCTAGCTTTACACTTAACATTTTATAAGGGAAGAAAATACTCTAAGAATATGGACCTTAACACTGTGAAAGCAACAGGAAAAACTTGTCCCTGGAGGGCAAGAATAAACTAAACTTCTTTTGCAGGTGAAAGACAAAAAAATTGCCAACAACACTTGAGTACAATAGATTTATCTATCTGATCCAGCACAGGTGTAGTAACCATATTTGCTTGGGACTGTAAGCTTGACATCCTGAAAAATTTCAGATTAAAAGAGCCCAAGCAAGCTGGCAGTCTTCCTCTGTGATACCCTAGTTTGGCAAACATTTAACATAACACTTCTTTCAACTATTCCATTTTGGCACAAAAGCAGGACATAGACAGCATTGTTTTCCTCAAAGGAGCAGGCAGCTCTCTTGGTAAAAGGTTAGATATTGAAGCACATGTAGTTGAAGCACAAGTGGCAGCTTTGCTCCTTGTCCCAGGTCAAATGCTGACAAATGCTGCAGATACACTCAGAAAGGAGAGGCAAAGGATGGAGCTCTGAACAAGCTCAATGGGCCTTTCGCTGTGAGCATAGCACAATCTCAGTTTGGAGTAATTTTTTCTGGTTATAAGCCAGGTAGGTGTGGGTAGAAAAATTTAAGTCATGTAAGTCATTTATGTAAAAAAATGCAAGCAAAATATCTGGTCTACTTGTTCACAAGTGCTCAACAACAATGGTATCATACTCTTGATGGAACTCAGAAGGATAGCCAGCTGCTGGTGATTTCCTGGCCCCCACCAAAACTAAGGATCCCAAGCCCAGAGGATCATCCACTGACTGATTTTGCAACAAAATAGTCTGTGAATCATCAGAACAATGTCTACTGAGGGAACAGTAGCAGTAAAAAAGAGCTGAAGGTTGCAGCTGTTCCAGCTAGGCCTGCATGAGCATTTCTGTCCCCGAGATAAAGACATGCAACATATGTGAATAATCTGGGCTTAAGATGTCATTGCTCATCATATCTTTTCCTGAGCAAGGGACAAGAGGAAAACAGAAAAAGGTGAAGAGCAAGTCAAGAACCACAGAATGAAACTCCACATACAGATCCCTAGGAAGGGGACAGTGTTAAAAAAGAGACGAAAGGTTTGAATTTGTGAATCTGTTGGATTAAGGCCCAAATAGTGGATTCCATCCTAGGTGGAGGAGATCTACTTTGTATGGCTCTGCAAAACTTTGTGAGCCAAAATAGCCAAAACTGGTCTGGTCCTGGATCTATAGCTCAGCCAAATGTTTGTTGATTTCACTGTTCAATTTCACTGGAAGTTCCTTTCCCAAGCCCCTTAATTAATTTAAAGTTATGTGAAGTACTTCCAAAGTCATTCTGCAGGTTGGGCAGACCTAAGATTAGAGCAATTTTGGAGCATTTTCCAAGGCATTCAATGTCAAGCCCTACTGGAATCCCAACAATTGCAGTGTCACTAACAGACTTGCAGTGTGCGGTATCCTCATGAGCAGCCCTCAGGACACGACAGCAAAGGTATTTTACCCTTGACAGCAAATTCAGTAGCCTTTTTGTGTTGTTTCCCTCCTTTCTTAGGAGCAAACAGGAATAGGATGAAAGCATGTAGTTGAGCATTAAATAATTAATTTATATGACTTAAAAGAGGTGCATTTTTCCCCTTGCTTAAAATTTATCATTTTATTTTGAAAAGTGTCTGCTTGATATCTGCGGTTTCAAAGAAGTCTGTTCAAGTTGTGAGAAATTGTTTTCCTGGCTGTACTGTGTATCTTCATAAAGCCAGCAATGTAGCTGCAATTCAAGGATCATTTTTCTTCCTCTTTTTGAAATATCTAGTTAGAAAGGAAATCACTCAGGAAGGAGTGCAACAAAAAAATTAATTATAGCAGAGAACTTATAATGTAATGGTAAGAATTGTGCTGGCCCTGTTGGATATAGATATGATTGGGAAGAAGAATGATCAGGAGGCCCACAGTGTTTCTCTGGGATCAGAGGCAGTGCTCATCAAAGAAAGATCTCACCTGTACACAGATTCCCCATGTGCTTCATCCCTGGCTTTTCTGTGAAGACCCCAAACCTCACTTAGTGAAATGATCTCATTATATCTGATACTGCTAATACTTGTAAGGGGGATTAACAAAAAGGCTTAGCTGGATTGTAGCAAACCACACAGATTGGACCCATAAGGATGAGACAAAGGCACTGTAAAAAACATTATATTCCTTAGTACATTATTCTGTAAATGCCAACAGAGGGTGACATCAATTCCTAGCTCTTAACTAGATGCTTCTATGATGGGAGTGGTAAGGGACAGGAAAGTAGGACAGTGACAAGGATGTGGTAGAGTGATTATTGAGGATGTGAGTAAACTTGAGCTCTGCTCTAAATTATGTCCTGTTTAATATCAGATCAATAAAATATTCTGTAGAAGAAAAACAAAAGTAATAATTTTTTTAATAGCTACCTGAAAGCTGAGCAGAGAAACTGGTAGAATGAGTAGCAGAAATATACTCTTATCAGAGAAAAATGCATTGGTAGGATACAAAAAGAAAATTCAATAGTTGGATTTTCCAACTGTGTTTCTTCTATCTATTTGTTGGTTTGTATTCCAGAGTGCCTTTTTTCCTCAAAGCTAAACTTCACTTCAGAATGGGATAATGTGCTTTTCACAGATCTGGATATTTGGGACTGCAGAGTAAAAAGAGTACCACTGAAATTCCAGCAAAAGGTGTATAAACTGTTCCACACTGGGCAAGGAGATTAGGCAGTCTTCATCCACACCAATGAAATATCAAAACATCTCTTTCTGGTCTACAGCACAGGTGTGACAACCAAAGAATCTGAATTATTTTGTCTTCCAGGCTCTTCTGTCACGCACTTTTTGGCACTTTGAACAAAGTAGACGGATTAGGGTTCACAGTTGTGAAGAGCTCTGCTGATATTACAGAAAAATTGGTAGTTGTTGAAATACAATTCCTTAAATAACTTCGTTGGTAGGTTGACCCTCATGGAAAACTGGTGCCCACCAAAATTGCTCTATCACTCCCCTTCTCAGCTGCCCAAGGGAGCGAAAATACAATGAAAACCTCATGGATTGAGACAAGAACAGGGAGAGATCGCTCACCATCATGGACAAAACAGTCTCAGCTTGGGAAAATTAATTAAACTTGCTACCAATCAAATCACACTAGGATAATGAGAATTAAAACCAAATCTTAAAATACTTCCCTTTCACCCCTCTCTTCTTCCTGGGCTCAACTTCACTCCCATTTTTCTCTAACTTCTTCCTTCTCCCATGGGAGATGGTCCTCCACAAACTTCTCCAATGTGAGTGTTTCCCATGGGCTGCATTTCTTCTTCCAGCATGGGTCCCTTCCACAGGATGCAGTCCTTCAGGAACAAACTGCTCCAGTGTAGGTCCCCCAAGAGGTGATAAGTCCTGCCGGCAAACCTGCTCCGTCATGGGGTCCTCTCTCCATGGGTCCTGCCAGGAGCCTGCTCCAGTGTGGGCTTCCCGGGGGGTCACAGTTTTCTTCAGGCATCCTCTTGTTCTTCTGGGGGATCCTTCATGCACTGCAAATGGATCTCTGCTCCTCCATGGACATTCATGGGCTGCAGGGACACAGCTGCTTCACCATTATCTGTACCGTGGGCTGCAGTGGAATCCCTGGTCCAGCACCTGGAGCACCTCCTCCCCTTCCTTTCTCACTGACCTTGGTGTCTGCAGGGCTACTGGTCTCACATGTACTCACTCCTCTCTCCATCTGCAGTTGCTGTTGTGCTGTAACTTTCCCTCTTCTTAAATTTCTTACCTTAGAGGCAATACCACTCATGATACTGCACTTGATCATGGCCACCTGTGGGTGTATCTTGGAGCTGGCTGGCACTGGCTCCCCTGGACATGGGGGAAGAGTCAAGTAACCTCCCAGATGCCACCACTCCCTGTCCCTCCCAGTACCAAAACCTGGCCAAGCAAACTCTATACAAATACGTGGCGCTTCTTATCTCAGAGGGCACGTACCAGACATGTCATCCTGCAAGCACCTAGACACTGTCAGTAGCTGTTGAGATAATGATTTTATTTTGCTGATAGCAATTTAGTTGCTTGAATTTGCTCATTTCTGCCAAAGGCAGACCATGGTGTTCAAATGGGGGAGGGAGGTGGGGGGTGGGGGTGGAGAAAGCTGATCATTATAGATAATTTGTTTTATCTGTATGAAGATAAAATTATAGTGGGAGGTGTGTTCATGTTAACTGCCTTCTAGCTTCATCAAGGAAGACTACTATTGACTAATATTGATTAAGTGGGATGAAATCCTCTTCTAATTTTTTCTCTGAAGAGGAAAGTGAATTGGTTCTTTCATTAAATAACACACACAGAAGAGGCCTGTTTCCATACTATATACTGCTCAGATATTGACACTTCCCACTTCTGTTTGTGTTTGCCTCCTTTTGGTGGAACTGCTTTCCCAAAGCAAAGCACTAATGGGGAGAAGTTTAGATCCCCACTCGCGATTTTTATAAAACAACCAGGCTATGTTGGGCTCTTCATCACAATTGGCTGTTCAGTGTCCTAATTAGACTCTCTAAACCCATTCTCCTGGCACAAGAAAAGTCACAGGGTTATTTGCCCTGCAGTCCCAGGGAAGGACAATCAGCTAAGACACTGACTTGCTAATTAGCAACTGCTACTTCAGGCTTATTGGTTTGAAAGGAAGAGTCGTTAAAGTCAATTTAAACAAACCTTAAGACCACATCGTTTTGGGTTTTTTTGTTTCTAGGTAGTAAACTCTTGTAATCCTCTGAGGTCTTTGTCTCTATTACATTAAATTTCAGTCTTCTAAAACTGGTCCCTTAACTCTGAGCAGATCAGAGTGTGGTGCCCTCGTTGCCTTACTGATGATTCTGATGTGGGAGGCCACAAGACGTAGATTGAGTCTAATTGGTTCAAAATATTATTTGTCCAGCTTCCTAGTTTATCTGAGGATGTTCCAGCTGAAAATTACGTCATATATATAAAGTAGCAACCTGTAGATCTCATTTCTGAGAGAAGACCGTTGTACTCTTCCAAAATGATGTTTTTGATGCAGCCAAAATTAATACTGTCAGGAGTAATCCCAAATTACTCTACCTGTGTCCTGGAATGAGATGCTTTTATTCTAGGATTTTTTTTTTTCCAGGAAATATTTTAGGGTGGGCTGATCACTTCAAAATACTGTTATTTATTTTGGAATAAATTGTTCGCTGGGAAGACAATGCCATGCAATTTCTGTGCATTAACAATCCTATTTATTTTTATTTTAACAAGGAGATATTGCATTAGGAGAGAACCTTTCCAAGTCATCCTTATATTTTAAGTGAACTTTGAGTTCATTCCCTGACAGTTCAGCATGAAGAAGTACCTGTTTCTGCAGCTGAAAAAAATGTGTGAACAGTTATATTAGAAAACTGTTAACAGAAAGCTGGAGGTCACATGTTGGGCTGGAAATGTAAGGACATTTTTAGTGGGCAAAGTGCAGGAACACTCAGGGAGGTGAATACACTCAAAATCCATATTCCACTGAAGACTGTCACTAAATCCTTATTAATTCCAGAAGGACTGAGGTTACATGGCTGTACAGCATGGATTTGAGGTAAGGCCTTCTGGATGCTACCACTTCAGTGTGCTTTGTTTAAAGGACGGTACTTTGTACAGGAGTTTGTTCACTCCTGCGTGTAAATAGATTAAAAAAACCCCAAAACCAACACCTTTTGCTCACCAATTAAATTAAACTCTTGATATACATATTGCCTTTTTTTTCCCCCTTCTATCAAATGCATCAGTTCTGGGCCTGTCACTACAAAAAAGACATTGAGAGGCTGGAGCAAGTCCAGAGAAGGGCAGTGGAGCTGGGGAAGGGTCTGGAGCACAAGCCCTGGGAGGAGCAGCTGAGAGACCTGGGGATGTTCAGCCTGGAGAAAAGGAGGCTCAGGGGGGGACCTTATCTCTCTCTACAACTGCCTGAAAGGAAGTGATAAACAGGTGGGAGTCAGTCTCCTCTCTCAAGTAACAAGTGATAGGACAAGAAGAAATGGCCCCAGGATGTGCCAGGTAAGGTTTAGATTGGAAATTGTGATAGCATTCTTCACTGAAAGGATTATTAAGCATTGGAACAGGCTGCCCAGGGGAGTGGTGGAGTCACCACCCCCGGTGGTATTTAAAGGACGTGCAGATTTAGCACTTAGTGACATGGTTTAGTGGTGGGGCGAGGTTTAATGGTTGGGCTCTGTGATCAATTCCATGATTCTGAGTACCAGGGAGCTGCAAGAATATGGAATTGTAGGAAGCATTCCTCATACTGTGACATGATAGTATCTTTCCATATTTGCTTTTGTCTGTCTCTTGGTAAAATCCACAGACTTCTTGCTGTTATACAGATTCTTAGAAAGGCATATGATTCTTAGTAGGAGTAATGGAAGTGACAGTGACAGAACAAATTACAAAAGTAAAAGAAAACTCTGAACAGGAAGATTGTGTTACTGAATTAGGCATATTATCTATTATCATTAAAATAACTATAATTTATCCAATCGTAATGTGACCAAAACCAGGCTAACTTGAAAGTAAAGTATGATGACACACAGAAAATGGGATTTTATGATGTCTTCTCTGTGACCTGAGTGAGTTCTGATAATTCCAGGTAATTCCTAATGGATGATGAAATAAACCTAAAAGAAGTAAAAACTGAGTTCTTTTCTCACTGCATTCCCTCACAGCCACATTGCACCTGTGTTTCTATAAGGGATCAGTGAGTTTTAGTATCCACCAAGACATAGTTGATTTTTTTTGCTTTTGGAGAGTGAATGTTAAATGTATGCGTGACACCAGCAGAAAAAGTGAGTAGGACAAAGAGTGGCACCCCAAATTCCCTTTTGTTTCTCAAAACATGGCTCTGAATGCACAAACATAGTTTGCAGCTTAGCTGGCACCCAAGAGGTTTTGCTTAGGTATTTCTCCCTAAGATGTGTGCAAGATCATAATTAATTCCTTTCAAATTTTCCTCAAAACAAATTTCCCCAAGAAAAACTTATGGATTACCCTTTAGGACCTCCAGCACCTGTTTTGCTTTAAATTTTGATTTTAAACTTTGTCTTAAATCCTTCTTCCTAGCACACCAAAGGAGGTTTTTCTGCTCACCTATTGCCTGCATCCTCACAATTCTGACACATGCCGTGTCTCCCATCAAACCTGCTGGGCAATAACCAGCACAAACCAGCCCTCATTCCTTAGTGGGGTTCAGAGCACCACAAAACTCAGCCACTGTTGTAACTGGCTGCTAGACCCTTCTCTGAAGGTTGGGAGTTAGTTTTGTCTATTGGAAGTGCACAGGCTCTGTCTGCCTTGCTGTCCAACCCCACGCTTGTGAGTTGGCATTTGTCTGGAGAGTAGGTTGGCCTTAGAATTGATCACTCATTTCAGTGATTTCTTAGAATCTTTACATTTAAATATCTTTCTTTCTTTTCTTTTTTTTTTTTTCTATGGCTCAGTAAGTCCTATCCCTGTCCCTGTTAGCACCAATAATCAGACTTGCCCTTGGCATTCCCACAGGTGTGGAAATGCAAGCAGAGCCAGGCAGGGGCAAACCTGATAAAAGAGATGGGCACCAAAGAAGTGTAGGTGGAATTAAGGCAGCTGCCCCAAATCATTGACCCAGAACTTCTGCTGATCTTCACCTTCCTTTGTCAAGCCTGTACCTCCTGGGAGGTATCAGACATGTGAGTCTCCTCCTGTTTTCACATTCACCATTCAATCAGTTTTTGTGCAAATTGTGGTTATGGCTGCTACTTTCCCCCCACACACAACAGGAAAATTAGAAGCCTCCACCTCTTCCCTCTTGTATATCCCACTGGGTCAGAATGCTTGCCCAGAAGTGGCAGAATCAGGCCACTTATCTTCTCTACCTGAGACCACCCATACTTGCTGACTATTTCTGCAGTTCTATAGCTAGGTCTGCCATCAGACCAGTGAGAAGGGCAAACCGCATCCCAGGGCCTGCTTTGAAACCCTCTTCTGTGTTCTGCACTGCAGAGATGCAGAGGCCGTGCCTTTCCCATGCCAGTAACCTGGTGTGCTGGGTGCTACATAGATGTGTAGCATCCTACATCCCTGAGCAGCTTGGCAGCCTCGTTCCCTGGCACAGCACAGGCTGTCCTGGGGCTCAGCACATGCTTTGCAGGGTGGGCTGTCCCAGACCTGTACATAGCAATGCCTCTTTTGAGGCACCCAAAATCTCTATAGGCAAAAAGAAGGGAGCTGCAGAGGACCAGTCTGACCCCCTTTCACACTGATACCCAATGATCAGAACCACCAGAAGCTAATTGTTGCTATTGGATGAAGTTATCATAAATCAATAGGTCAAATTGAGCCAACCAACTTCCAGATTTGGCAGCAGCATTACTGTTCTCTGCACACTGGATATCTTGTGGGACTGTGGCATGGGTGGAATCATGCCTCTCCTCATTCCCCAGTTGTTGTCCTTTTGGGAATATTATAATTTCTCTGCCTCCTTCACCATCCCCGCAATTTCTCAGCAATCATTTCTGAGACAACTTGATGTTCTTTTCCTGATTTTGTGTGTTTGGTTTTTAGTTTGAGTTTTTTGTTGTTTAGTCCTCACTTGAAAAGTCTTCCACTTTCCAGTAGACCAGAGTGAGGACTTTTAGCCATTCTTATTGAAAGGGAAACTGAGTAAAAAACATGAAGAGGTTTTCTCACACACCTTCGATAACGAAATATCACCAAGGAACACTGGATGCAGAAAACATTAAATGAAAGGATCACTTTCAAAGGCACAAAACATAGCCTATTGAAGGCTTTAGTTAAGTACTTATCCATAAAGAGAACTAATCTTCTTTGCCCTGAAGGATCACAGCCTCTCTCTGTAAAGGAAGGGCCTGGCCCAAGGTGTGTTGCTGTGACAAGCAATAAAGGTGGAAATGAGTGATTATTTTAACAGCCTCTTCCAATACAATCTGCATCTACCTCTGGCTTTCTACTTGCATTTCATGAGAGAATACTCCAATGCTGTGCCTGTGAGTGAAAGGCTTATGTTTCAGAAAGTATATCTAGTCACTGCTGCCAGCAGAAATAATAAAGGTGACAGGCTTTCCCATATGAAGACACACTCCTGTCATGTTTTTATAATCATTGCTTTATTTAAAATGGAAAAATCCTCCTCCTCCCACTCAGCATGTCTGCAGGACCAGATGCTTGTATTAAAAGCTGCATTACTCATTTAGGTTTTTTCCTCATCTCTTCTAACACGAAACCTATGGGACTCTGAATTTAGAAAAACAGAATGCTGTAGTAAATAAAAAAAAAACCCTTTTATACTTCTCATTAAAAACCACATTGGACCCCTGCATTCACAGTCCATTCTGAGCCCAGGAAGAGTGGGATTCCTGCATGGGGAGTGGAGAAGCATGGGGCAGTGGGGAAGCAGCTTCTTAGGCTGAAGCTGGGATACGGCAGTCAGTTGGTGGCAGACCCTTAATGTCAATATGCCTAATTTTTCCATGGTGGTTTTCCTGTCCAGATATACACAGGAGAGGTTCCCCTAGGTAGAAGTACTACAATCCTGCCCTTGCCATACATGCCCTTTGCTGATCATCAGAGGCTATCTCTGCTCTTTTTTCTCTCCTGCTTCTTCTAGTGCAGACTCAAAGCCAGCTGTATTGGTGGAGGTATTGCCATGGCTTCAGGGAGCCTAGGTCTGGCTCTACACAGCTGGAAGCAGAATTCCCTGCCATGACTTTTGTTATTATTATTGTTATGAAACACTGATTATTTAGTTTGTTTTCCTGGCAGAGCTCTGCTGAGGTGGCAAAGGTCTGCCATTCAGCCCTAATTTCTGCAGTCAACAGACGCCTTTGCTGCATGACCTAGTACTTGCTAGTCTTTCAGCCATTACTTATTTACTTGATTTTAGCTCCAGGGTGGAGATATGTAAGAATAATCAGATATTGTCTTGTGATGGAAGCTGCTCCTGCAGGAAGGGGAACTTCTTTCTTAGAAGAAGAAGGAGGGTTTTGCTGGTCATTGAAAAATAGGCTGGAAAGGGGACTTGTAATGAGGGCAAGGTGCTCCCCATCTCCATTCCATCAAGCTTTATGTGTGTGTATGAGAGAGGCTGAGACCAGCCCCCTCTGCTGTGCTGGTGCAACTGAGAGCAGCAGGAGGTCAGCCCAGATTTTTCCTTGGCTGAAATGGGCTCTGCCACAGCATTAGCAAGGTGGAACAAGTTTTGACCTCTCTCCTGTCTGTTCAGCATCACCCACTGCTCTCAGACTGCAGAGAAGCCAGGAAAAAAGCCAGAGCCATGGAGAGGCAGGGATGGAAGAGCAGGGCTTTCCTGCAAGTTTCTGTTCCTACCTCCCCATGGACTGAAATAAGTCACAGGGAAATGCATTATTTTGTACATTTACATCTCCATGAAATACTCTCCAGAAATCAGTTCTGATCAAATAATACAAAGAACTACTTGTATTAAGTGCTAAAGAAATACTTTATTACTGCTGACATAGAGATAATTGAAGCCATTTGGAATGTATAACATATTTTAAAAAAAAGCACCACTGGTTACAAGAAATATCTCCTGTTCCCCACACACCCTCCCCTATACTTGAGATGACAATGTGGTGGTTTCAAAAGCCTGTCTCTATCTTTTTCTATCATAAGAATACCTGAAAACAGAAGTTCTTCCTTGTAATGAACAGACAGAGTCAGATTGCTTCTTGGCTGCCTGCATTTCCTGTAAACACATAAATAGGTATGAGTTCAGAAAGTTTTTCTGCACTCAGAATCCTACATCTTGATCAGTTCCACTCTATTTTAAAATTATCAACATTTTTACTTTGTTTTGTGCAAAATGGTAAGATTTTACTTGGCTGGCACCTACTAGAGTACAGTTCTATTTCTGATGTTCAGTCTGCTCTGTGATATCACTTTCAAAGCAAATAGGAAAAAAAGGTTACTCCCTTGAGCAGGAGGTACAAGCAATATGAATTAAATATGACAAGTTAACCAGGTTTTGATTTGCTAAGCTATAAGGATAGAAAATCTCAGTGTCTGTCTGTCTGCCTATCTTTCCAGTCATCTCACTCTCAGTGTTTCGACACACTTGGACTTTACTTTGTAAAAACAAACCCAGATCAGTGTTATAAAATTAAATATTAGGAAATGAATATGAGGAACTTCAATAAAGGGAATGCTACGCAATTTGAGCTGAAAAAAAAAGAGCAGATGAAAAATTGTAAGGTAAAGTGCAAAAAAGTATCTAAAATAATTTCAAAGGAGATTTTTTAAAATTGCCATGACAGCAGCCTTTCAACTGTGTGCTGAAGAAACAGAAAAGTTACTAATGATGCTCCTGATACTTCTGCTCCTACAATCTAGAGTTCTGGCTTCAACTTCAAAGGCAATGATGTTCACACCTTCTTTTTGCAGTATAAACTTCTATTCATGCTCAGTCTACAAAGCAACAGGTAGCTATGCTCTTTCATGTGTACCAGAAGATATGCAAAGGAAAACTTCCCACTGAGATGAACTCAGCTCAAAGTCCTCTGCCCAGGCCGTGGAGGGCTCTTTTCTGGATCTCTGTGCAGCTGCTGTTACAAAGCTGCTTGTCAGAGCCGTAGCTAGGAGCACACTGATGTGCTCTCAGCAAGCCTTCTGTTTAGCTGGTGTGAATGGCTGAATCTCCCTGACATCAGTGGAGATTCAACCATTTATTCCAGCACAGAAGTTGAGCTAACAAATTCATTCCTCTCCACGGAGGGTGTGGGGTGTCTGGTCAAATCAAATCTACACTAACCTTAAGCTCCCTCATCACAGCAATTATAGAGATGAAAATATCTTACCTAGCCATTTGGTACATAGTTCTGAGAGACCAGAACCAGCAACAGTGGCAGTGTAACGCAGGCATCAGCATCAGACCTGGACTCGAAGCCGGCTCAAGGATGCTGAGTCTGTGCCTGCCTTTGATTGCTCCATGACCTCGGGTTGTGGTGGCCTCTGTAAGAGCATTTGGCCATCAGGTAATGGTGCTGTGTGCCTATTTTATACTTGAATGACCATATTTATGCAATCAATGGAGATGAAGTAGGGAGTGAAATTTGTGAGAAACATATTTTTTGCCGAATTTCTGTTATTCCATGAGCAAAATTACTGTAAAATTGCAGTATTTTTGGAAAATTGTCTCCCACTCAAAAACCTCTGAATATTTTTTTCTTTGCAGTTTTGTGTGAGATGTTTTCATGGAAACTTTCAAAGCAGATACTCATGTTTTCTGGCTGTATTTTTAT
This sequence comes from Aleadryas rufinucha, assembly GCA_013397815.1. Lineage (NCBI taxonomy): Eukaryota > Metazoa > Chordata > Aves > Passeriformes > Aleadryas > Aleadryas rufinucha. The sequence continues at coordinate 150,575 of VZTH01018016.1, forward strand.
TCCACTTGGGCAATTATTGATCACATGGTCTAACTTACTGTTCTCTGATTCTCTTGCATTAAGAATGGGAGGTGAAACCATGCTGACGTTATTTTCCACGAGAGTATGTTATATTGTGAATCTTTCTGCAAGATATTTAGGTGGTAATTAAGTCACCCATCTTTAATAGTTGAAGCAAAAGTGGGATGTGACTGTTGTGATTCACAATTAACTGTCTATTTTCCTTTTCATTATCAATGCACACTATGCTAGGTGAGGATTTGATGTGTCACGTTTATAACATATATAGATCTTTCCTTGGTCTAGAGGTATGTGCATTTTCCCATCTCTGTGTGTGTGTGTGCTGCCCACTCCAATATTTTTAGCACCCACCTTGCCTTGATCTGACAAGACTGCCTTTCCCTGACAATGCTTTCAGTACCCTCTTCTTTGTGTGTCAAGTTCCTTGCACTGAGTACCAAGAGTAACTTTGCACTGAGTACCAAGGGTAGCTTCTCAGTGAGCATGAGTGAGCACCTCTCATGACACACAGAGGAATAATTGCTGCACCAGGATTTGCTGCACTGTCAGGAGAGGAGAGAAATCCTTCATTTTCAGACTGTTATAGATATCAAAGGCTGCACAAACAGGTGCAGAGGAAGCAGATGTAACATCAGATGCCTACCTTTCTGCGAAAATGTCCCAGAAATGCCAAAAACTGTCGGGTGTAGGCAAGCATTGCAGAGAAATCCTTGGTTACATATGACTATGTATAACAAACTGCTTGGGACTATGGTTGCTGTTGAGTTCAGAGGTTGGAAAGTGCCGCTTCCTTGCTAAACTGCTACTAGAGAAGATCTTTCAGGCCCCCAGCAGGGGTTCCATGCAAAGCAAGAGGTATTTTGGATTGATCTTGTGTGACAGCATGGCTCTGGGAGCTGAGAGATGCAGGTATGAACTGCTTCCCTGGGATGCTCCAGTCTTTCATATCTCTGCTAGAAATAGTGATCCATTGTATGGTTTTTTTATGACTCTGAGCATATTGAAGACAAGCCACTGTGCGCACACACTAAAACACACAGGAATGAACCTGGACCCTTTGGCACGTTATTGGTGTGTGACGGAAGTGTGAAGTTTGGAGAACTTTTTCTCTTTTATTCAGATATAATAAATGTTGAATACAACCTCCATCAGCAGGGGACGAGAAAAGTCTACAACAGCAGAGCTAATAGCCCAGGACACTCATGTGGGAGTTAGGAAGCCCATATCTAAATCTGTGGTCTAAATCAGGCAGAGGAGGGATCCCACATATTCACTAATGGTTTAGACTGTCAGGTTACTGTTGAGCATCTCCTGTTTCCAAACAGAACTTTCCCAGTTCCTTATGGTAATGCCAATTGCCAATGCCAATACACGCACCCATGTAAGAAAAAAACATGCACATACACGCAGATCTGATGACTTTAAAGATGACATAAAATGTGGAAGAGAAGCATTCAGCATCTGTTAATCACTCAGCATCCTTCATTTAAACAGTAACATGAGATTTCATAAAAGGCAGGCTGTTGGCTATGTAAAATGGAGTCTGTAGGATCTTCCTTGGCCTAACTCACAGCCTGCCAGCAAGGAAGAGCTTGCTCACATTCAGAACACTGAATACACTGGCTGATGAAACTAAAAAGTGCCGCTTTTTCTTTTCATGCTCTCGGTCTTCAGACTCCAAATGCATGGTTTGTACAGTAAAAAAATATTTTTACATCCAACTGATGTTGACTAATTTCCTATAATACTTAATATTGTATTGCTCACTAGATTTTCTTGGAATAGATGTGTATTTAATCCTTTCTTTTGCAGAGCTTGAATTTTTATTTTCCTCCCTTTCCATCCTTGCAAGAATATATTTGACTGTTTCTGACTTCTCCCCATCCTACTTCATAGATAAAATTATCCAATTTTTGGAGATAGTGCACTGCCTAGAAAATATTTTTTGTGTCAATAAATTACTTGTTCCTTCTCAAAGGACACTTCTATATCTCTTACTGACCTCTTGCTCCTGGTGTGCTTGAAACATTTATTAGTTCTCTCACCATTCCTCCGCTCTATGATCTTTGAGATTTTCCACTTGATTTCTCATGTTCTTTCTTCATTTTATTCTTACCATCTTTGTAGTCTATGGCCAGACATTGCTGCTGTTGTGGCCAATAGATGAGGTCACCAGCTACATGTCTATATTTGGTGGAATTGCTATATATGTCTCCATTTTTTCTATAGTAATATCAGACAGAGACCAGAGCTCCAAAGCATTGTCATAATTTCACCTCTAGTCCTTGCCCTGAATAGGGGAGGGGCTGAATAGGCAAAGAGTGGCATCATATGCACAAAATTTAAATTTGCTTTGCTTTTCTTTACTGGAGTGATTTTCAGCCTAAGCATGAAGGAAGGTCAGATAAATATTTATCAAATTGATTCTTATCTGAAACAAAACATATGCTTATATATTTGTCATCAGGAGCACAGTAATATAAATAGCATGATGGCACACACATACTAGAGATCCAGCTCAGGAAATATTTGATTTCATATATTTATGGGAAAGTACTATTGGATTTTGGCAAATATGGGATATCTTAAATCCTGACTGTACAAATATTCACACAAGGATGAACCTTCAAGAGGAAGAAAATGTACATAATTGCATCAGATATTCGAAATGAGAAGTCTGACATTTTCTTTCTTGTCCTGCAGTAAAGAGAAGCTAATAGTAATTTTGCAGAAGTGCCTCAAATCACAAAGTATTTCTGTTGTTAGTGATTTCAGTAGTATTATATTTGTTATAAGCAATTCATTAACACCGCCTTTCCCCATCTTATCATAAACTTTCTGACAATGAAATAGCTTAATGTTGTTCTTGCAAAAGGTAAAAAAGAAGAGAATTGATCAAAGGTTATCACAATGTTAAAGCTAAAGAGATACAAAAAGCCCTGGTTTAATACCAGGAAATGACATAGATTTTTGCTTGTTTTAGTGTTCCTCTTGCTTTGACAGGCATAACAGCCAAACATTGCCAAAGCCAACAAGACCAGCAAGAACAATGTCCATATTTAGGGAACTTTGTGGAAAATACAGGAAGGCTTGAAAATCCTGATAAAACTGACCCAGAGGCCAGCACCCACACCTTGGTTTTGCTGCCAGGATCCTGGGAGACTCCATTTCTTCCAGTGATATTTTTCAAGTCTGGAGGAGACAACAAAGCCAAGTTCACCCCCTCAACAGACTCAGCCCTCTGTGTGCTGCTGCTGTAGCCTGGCAGTACACTTTCACTAGCAGGTTTATCACATGGAAAAATCCCACTGTGTTTCCTGTTCACTACACTGTGGTCTCAGTAAGAGAACAGCAGGGCTACAGCCACCCACTTACCCTGCTCCTCTGTGTCCTGGGAAGCCAAGATGCCCTGTACCATTTGAAAGGTAGCTGGAACCTGACCTGGAAGAAAATGATAAAAAATGCAGTTTAACCACTATGCAAAATCATGCAAAAATATAAAAAATATTACTTGTCTGGCTATAATTTTAATGAAATACAAAATGGTGGGCTTGTGCAGATATTTTCATGTACTGGAAAATGGTTTTTATTGTTTTCAAGTGTTGGTGTTTCAAAAGGGGAAAATACTATTATTCATGAATTGTGATAGAGAAAAAATATTCTGGGGGATTTTGATTGAGTGGTATGCTGTAAACCAGAGGCATGATGAAGAATGTTAATAAAAAATAATGTGCTAGGATTAAAAAAATGCATATATAAAAAAATAGGTTTTAAACTCTGAGAAGGCACATGAGGGGTCATAGCTATGTACAGTTTAGAGAGTTTAGCGTTTAGAGAGAAAGGGTATGGATAACAATTTGAAAACATTGTTTATCTTATAATCAATTTTAAAAAAATGCAAAAGAAATGCCCATCTAGCTTAATCTAGCCTTTTTTCTATAACATCTGAGCAAGTCTGTCACTAAAGTAGTGAGTATTTCACTGTGATTTTCTGGTGCATGTACAACTGAATGTTCAAAGACCTGAAGCAAGAAGTTATCTGCTCCGTTTTACAGCAAGGGGAAATAAGAGAAAGAAATTGAATTTGTACAATAGAAAGAGGAATGGATAACTAAGAGGATTTTTACCCTGTTTTTCTAAGGACTTATCCTACTATGCTGCCTGTGCTCTTTTGTGTCTGTGAGCCAGACATATAACTTTAGAATGTGTTGATTAATGGGCAGAAAGGTAGAGTTATCAGATGTATTGAGTTTCTACTATTGCCAGAGATAGAGCATTTGAACTCCCAGTGAGTTATCCCACCACTACTAGACACCAGGAATGCACACCTGACAGGAAGAGTACGGATGAAAGTTAGAGGCAACCATTCAGTGCAAGCAAGTCCTTTTGCTCTCAGTGCCTCTGGGAAGTGTGACAATTCTTTCCTTAACTTGAAGCAAAAAGAATTTCTGTCTCAAAATGGAATCCAAAATGGATACAAGCTCTCTGGTTAGCAAGAAAACCACAGAGAAGAAGGTTGGAGGCTTATAATTTCCATTTTCACTAGCTGGGCTGGTCTTTTAGGACAATCAGTTTTGCTTCCCGGAAATTCTGGGGATAAACTGATGATGGAGAAATAGAGAAAGTGGATAGGTCTATATTCAGGCTGAAAGAGGAAGGTGAAAAACAGGATCATGGAAATAGTGGAAATAGCATGAAAGTGTGACATACAGCTATTTCACAGAGACACACCTGAAGGGATTAAAACAAAGATGATCATACCTAAAGGAGCACCAGTCAGCAGAATAACATGGACAGCAGTGAAATTTAGGAACATCAGTTACTCTGCCACACTGTATTAAAAAGTTTTTATGCCTACTCTATGTTTCCTTATGAAGAAAGCACTAAAATTGATCCTGAGCTGCAGCAGCAAAGATCTTTAAAAATGACAAGTTCTAAATGCAAAATAGAACATCACTTGGGGTTGTCCTAGCAGCTATCAGAAAGGGACCTTCCTGGGCAAACATCCTCTGTCTTTCCTCCTCCACATTGATGGGAATTATGTTTTGACAGGTTCAGAATTCAGAGGAACAAGATGAGGAGTTCCGCTGACCAGATGACAGCCACCATCCAAATGAAGCAGAATGAAAGGAAAATTAGTGGTGCCCATTAGAAGAGGAGAAATAGCTCTAGTGCTGCCACAAAAAGACCTCCCAACCACAGCTCAGTTGATAGGTGCCACTTCTCAATGGCAGATCATTGAACTTTCAAAATTTGTCCCAGACAGAGGGTAAGAAAAAGAAATCTAGCATGGAGGCTGGTGTACCAGGGGTACACATAGGACTTCCAGACAGTAAGGGAATAAATGTGATATTTATTTGAAAGGCCTTCAAAGGTACACCCTGAGGAGCCCAGAGGCTACTGCCAAAATGGACCCCAAGGTGGACAAGTCACGAGTTCTTCACACTTTTATAGGTTTGGTCCATTTGCATATCAGCATAAATTTGCCAGTTGAAACTTTAGCTACTGATGTAAGTTCTCTAAGCTCAGCCCCCCTTCTCCAAGATGTTGGTTTACACAGTTCTGGGCCCAGGACAGCCTAGATATCCTTGGACTGCAAACCCAGAGACTTTGTTATGTTTATCTTAGCATGAGAGAGCAGCAGCAGCAGGGTATAAGACACTTCAGAGTTTTACAGTAGGCAATACAGAATATAAAAGCTAAATCTCAAGGCATCAACAAACACCTGACAAAAAAGTCTGAGAAAACACAAACATACACTTCACAGGAGGTCAGAAAGAATTGTTAATTTAGGTGAATAATGACTGCTATAAATATGTAGTGCAGCTTTAAAAAAAATAAAGGGTATGATTTATTAAAACGTGACAGTTGCAGATAATAGATTTGGTTTGCAAGGTAAGGCTGCCATTGATATAAATTTTTGTCATTTATCACAACTGCAATAAAACAATGTATAACACAAACAGTGTTTTAAAAAATAAATGCATCAGCTTTAGTAAAAGTATTAATTACTATTTTATGCCTAACACCAGAACAATCTGATTATCCATTTTTCAAGACTCAAAGACATGTTTTTAATAAATCATCAAAAAGCACACTCTTAGTTTAGAGAAATAACCCTCTAAGCGGAGAATTATCCAGGGTGTTTCTTCATTTTCCATTTCCACAGTGCTCTTTCTGATTTCCATCATGATTAATGCGAGCCGAGATTATTGTTATCATGAAGTGTTTTCAGCTCTTCCTGGAAGGCAAGTGTGTTGAATATTGTATTTCCATCACCTTATGGTAAAAACTGTGGATAATTCAGGTCTGGAACCTCAACAGAACAATTACATTTGTAAGCAAAGAATTGCATAAGGTTTTACAGAAAAATCGAATAATGACTGGATGAGAGCTCTTTGTGGAATGTTAATAATTTTCATAGTCACTAATATGATAGATCGATGAAGGGTAAAGGTTTCACACATAACTAACATTGGTTACTTATGAGTGAGGAACAGTTTAATTTTAAAAGCTCAGAATACCTCTTTTTAACCAGTAGAATATAGCAATCCCCTCAATTTTCAGAAGATCTGTAGATAGCACAGACAGAAATGCAGAGACAAGATTGCATGGATGGCATATAGTTCAGATGTAGTTTCTCCACTCAAAATCAAATAATCAAATATTTCTGGCCCCTTTATTTGTTTCCAGATACAACCTGAACAATTCTGCAAAGAATGTATTTCTCCATTAGTCAGTCTGTTTGGTGATATTGTAACCAAAATATTGCCTAAAATGGAACTGTGTGAGACTGACATTTTTCATGGTGGGTGCAATCTGCCTATTTTCAAATACTCCTTTGCATATTCTCAGTTTTGCTTTGGAGCTCATATTCAGTAAACACAATTTCCTGAGCATGGCCTAAGCTCATAATGAGTTTTGGTGAGATGGTCCTGTGTTTTCTATGCTTTTGCTCACACCAGCAGCTTCTGCTGAATCACAGCTTCCCCATTTACACTGTCAAGCAGCCTTTCGCGTGCACATACTCTCAGGGTCTCACCTACTTTATGTGGTGAAACAATTGATAACCGGGGATAATGGTGACAATGAGAGGCTGTAAGAATAGCTGCACTTGTTGGACAGAAGGTCTTTTTAGCCTGCTGTTTCAATAGTGGCCAGGAGTGGGTGCTTAAAAAGAACATAGAAGCATAAGCTGATTCTTCTGCAAGCACTGGGACCCTGAGGTGATGACATTTGCAGAGAACACAAAGTAGTTTCAATCAGTCAAGACTAGAAACAGATTTGAAGACTTTTAGAAGGACCTTGGGAAAGGGGGAGATGACAGAATGTCACGACAAATGGCACGCTGCTGTTCTCAAATATCAGGTAAGGGGCACTGTAGGTGACCACTTGACACCTGAGACACTGGGACTGGCTGCTGGGTTACACACCGGGTATAACTGCAAGAGTAAGAGACGTGGACATCAGTATGGAAAAGCTAGTAAATCTCAAAAGGTTTATCATATCAAAAAAGAATGCCAAATGGCAGGATGTGAATAAACAGGATAAAGCCAAGAATGTAGGGAAGTTTATTTCATTTAAGTGAATAATATGAGTCAGATCTGGAGGATATGAATTAATAAAATCATCTGACTTGTAAGTGTATTGAGAATTCTGAATCTATCCATTCATCATATTTCTATGTTTGTTCAAGTATTTTTCATAGCAGTAGCACAAACTTTGAACTTATTCTGTAACAAAATCCACTAAAGTTGCAAGGGTGCCAATGTGCTCAATGGGATCCTGGCAGCCCAACAGTTAAGGAGGTGGTAGTACTCAGAAAAAATGTAATGAAGTTCTATAGTACTTTAAAAGAGTTCAGATACCATATATTTTCAAAACTAAAAGATAAAAGGTGGCTAATGAAATTAATTTTAAATTAAGTGAGTTTTTTTCCTATACACCTGTCAAAATAATCTAATGGTCTGAGTTCTGTCAAATATTATTATAAAATAAATATATAAAGTGACTGAATGACCTGAATTGTTGTCCTCTACTTCATGACAGCTTTTTCCAAATCTAATTTGCATTTGGATTGTACTTTGCACCACAAGAGCAGTTGCAGTGATATTCCAAAAGTTATTTTCAACAAACTCCTGTAATTTCCTAATAAACACTCATATTTGTGGTAATGACAATAGAACTGCTTATTATTTATTTGAAACTTTATTTTTTATATGTTCCCTCTTTCTAGGTGTGGGGGTAAGCAGAGGAGGCATTTTGAACTACAGTGTTGATACAGTAGGCAAAATATATCACATACTGAAATCTTAGAATCAAACATAATGAGGATTGCATAGTCAGGCTGCTCTGCATTCTAGATCCTTGTCAGATTTGTCTACACAGCTGCTTAACTTTTACCAATCCAATACATACCAATGCTGGAAAATGGTTATTTAGACAGCACTGAAAGCACCTCCAGTTACTTGAGCAGTGTTATCCATCATTGTGACGGCTTGCTTGAAACTTCTGACATTTACATGATTATCCTTTGGGGAGGGACTTTGTTGTTGTTTTTAGAAATATTTTCCCTGTCTCTAGCACCTTATTAACCTGATTAGGGATTCTTGTACTTCTACTCTTGCTGCAAAACAGAATTCACAAATGCTGTGGTGCCTCACAGAGGAGCTGATTAGGGATTCTCTTTGAGTTTGCCCAACTTAAAATACCTAATATAACTAAAAAGGAGGATAAAAATAGGATTTTGAGTCCTCAAAATGAATTAAAAAGAATATGAATATCTGAAGTGGTGATCAGGGACTTGGTTAGTAACAGACTGTGTGTGTGTACCAGCATACTAGAAATTGGTATTTTTTTTTCTAGAATAGGCATAGGTAAAATGGTACAGAAGTTACCTTACACCAGAGCAAATATTTCCATGAGGAAAAATCAGAAAAAGAAAAAGGAAAAGAAAAAGAAACTGGTAAACAATAGCCTTAATGTCAATACAACAGTGTTTTTACAAAAAGGTTTATTATTCAAGACTCTTCCACTTCTAGCATGTGAGTGTTTGTCATTCACATCCTGTATTCCCTCTGCCTGGCATAGGGTTCTTCTGCCATGATTTCAGGTCTGCTTACCTTTAATTAATTTAGCTCAGGAGCTTAAGGTAAAGATTTTTTTCCTTTTCCTGTTCACTTCTGAAACTGATTAGCTCAGAAAAAAAATGTGTAAAGCATGTTGTTAGATTCCCTTACCACGGAATGAAGTATTCAAGATGCAAAGTGTTTTTAATTCAGACTGTGCCATCATGGCCTTGGGGCAATCAGGAATTAAATATGGAGCTGCTGGCTCCCTGACATGTTTTCCCTGAGTGTACTGTAGATTTCACCCTTTGATACCTTGTCTCCAGCATTACTGCTTGTGCCTGGACAGTCTCCTTTCTGTGACCAGCAGCAGACAATATGAGCTCTGCTCTATTCAACATCCTATGTGGATTTTTGTGCCACATGACCTTTTATTATACCCTATTGTGACAATCTTTTTTCTAGTAAAAAATCCTATCACACGAAACTATTTCATCTCCATAATCCCAATGCCTTTTGTATTATTGATGGTGTTCAGGCTATTTCTAGTTAGCCTCAGTCTAAGATAATCCTTTCAAGCTGCTGTGAAGTTAGGTCATTTTACATTTCTTGCTCAAACTTGTCAAATTTTGTAACAGTAATAGGTAGCACTTGAATCACATTTACTTCAAACCCTTCTTCCTGCAGCTTCTTCCTTTCAGTGTTTATCAGCACTCTTAAAAGTATGTCTGATATAAAAAGCTCTTTACTGGGACAGTATTTCAGATTAATGAGGATTTTTGCAATTTTATGATCATTTTCTGAAGTCTAGGCAGTCCTTCTTTGCACAATGACTTCTGTGATAGGGCTTCTGAAGTTTTATGGGCTACATCTCCTCTGACCTATTTCTCTTTCTAAACATATTTATGCAACTTCTCACAAACAAAAACGTTTGCTGGTGTCTATTTTCCAGGCTGAAAATTTAATTTTTGTGTTATAGCTAGTACTTCAGAAGAATACACGACCACTCAGAAGGGCAGGATATGTTGGCTACAGGCTGGATTCGAATTTTTTTGACTCAATAAGTGGGAAGGGGTAGCTGCTACTGCCTCCAACATGTTGTTTAACCTCCTGGCTAATTGCTAAAGACTTCTTCCACTCCCTACCTTGCCCAGCATCCCTGTGGCAGAGTCTGGCCTTTTCAAGGTTTCAGTTTTTCAGGGTGGGAGTGTCTTGCTTAGTTTGACTCAGTATCGGGCTGCCGCACTTTGTCATTGCGAAAAAGGAAACTGTCATAGCTCTAACGAAAGTCTTTATTCTCAAGCCTCCATAATCATCCTTGTAGTCAATTTAATTCACCCCCCCCTCAGCCACTGGCACTCAGTTCAGTCCTGTCATCTGGCCTGCTCATGAGATTCCCTTTTGTTCACTCTGGGTGACAGGCAGAGCTCACTCCAGGAAAGGCATCTGCAGAGGCTAGACCTGACTGCTATGAGTAGTCAAGACCTAACACAGCTGTTAATTACACAAACTTGGTAATGGGGATTGCTGTGAAAAGCAGATATACCCAGACTCAGTCTCTGCCCTTGCACAGGGTGGCGAGCAGGCAGAGTGGGCACTCTGCTTCCCAGTGCCCTTGGAGGTCAGGAGGGAGGATATGTGGGGCCCAGCCAGGTTTGGTGTAAGATCCTGCATACTTCCTGGCCTGTGGACTGCTTAAGGTGGGAGAAAATCAGAAGCTCCTACTGGGCATCCCTCGTGTTCCCAACAGCTTTGTGCAGCCCAGCCCACACAGCACAGGGCACTTGAGTCCATCCATCAGCTGCCCAGCTGCCTGGACCCAAAAGCTCTTTTACTGGTGCACCCTTTCACCAGTTTGCAAGGCATGTCTCTATGTGCACCACGTTCTAGCCCATAGTGTCTGTAACAAACAAGTAATACTTAGAAGATGATACTGCAACCAATATCAATTAATTAATGAGGGAAATAAAAAAGCCAATGTCAATATATATTAAGTGTCACCTTCATACTTCATATACTTCACATGACAGGGCTTCAATTGGCTGGAACTGTAACTCCTGCAGTGCCACAAACAGCTAGATGTTGTGTATGATTTGGGGCAGAGTGGTCAATCAGAGAGCAGCAAACACGGTTTGGTTGCAGAATGAGTGAGATTTCAAATGTCAGAAGTAAGATGGTTTGGGTGCTTCTCTGTAGACATGTTTAAAGACTACATAACAACTTCAGAGCATGGATCTGGGGAGAGATCTCTTCACATGGTAAATTGATTTGCTTATCAAATTGTATCAAACAGTTCTTTTAACATCTCTTACTTTTCTCTGCTTAATTAACTTTAACCATAAATATATTTTCCTTCTGCACAAGAATTGCAAAATGCTTCTGCTGTATCGGATTAGAAATAAACATTTTAAAGCAAATAAGTGTTAAAAAGAGGTTTGCAAATGGCCTAATATGGATGATGGGAAGCGAAGCTAGCAGCCTTAGTCATAAGAACAAAATTATTCCTTCCTCCCTCAGTTCAATGACAGCAAAAATCAAGCTTTCAGTAGAAGACTTGTAGTTCACCCAGTATTGGGCACATTCTGAGTAAATTTCATTTGCACAGCTACTTATGTTTGCACAAACCAGTGTGAAACCTGTCCATCATATAAATAATCAAAGGAAATGCAGATATGTTCAGAACAATTTTGGCTTGGAAGTTTCTTGCAGCAGCAAAGTCACTATGAGCCAGCCAGATGTTCCAGAATGAATTATTCAGAAAAGGATTTTCAAGTTAATTCTGTGAAATTAGTTCCTCATATTTTGTATGAAACAAAAAGGTGTTGAGCTTGTGAAGGCAAAAAGAAACCATCCAAACTTTCTATTCTTGGTACAGATAGGAAATTAAGTCTGCCTCTTCAATTCAAACCTTACAGATGGGTAGGAAAATATTATGAGTTATTAATATGCCTCCAGCATGCTAAATGCCACAGAAAAGATTTTAAGATGTTACTGATCCCAGAGAAATGTAAAAGAATCCCTATGACTGGTATGCCCAGTAAAAAGTAACTTAGTCCTTCAAGAACACCAATGAATCATAGAATTGTTTAGGTTGGAAAAGATCTTCAAGATCATCAAATCCAACCATTAACCCAGCACTGCCAAGTCCAGCATTACACCATGTCTCCAAGTGCCAATCTACATCTTTTAAATACCTCCAGGGGTGGTGAACGCACCACCTCCCTGGGCAGTCTGTTCCAGAGATTGACAATCCTCTCAGTGAATAAATTTTTCCTAATGTCCAACATAACTGCCTCTGATACTACTTGCGACCATTCCCTCTTGTCTTAATGCTTGATATTTGTAAGAAGAGGCTGACCTCCGCTTGGCTACAGCCTCCCTTCAGAGAGTTGTAGAGAGCAATAATGTACCCCCTGAGCCTCCTTTTCTCCAGGCTGAACAACCCCAGCTCCCTCAGCCACTCCTCATCAGACTTGTGCTCCTGATCCTTCCCCAGCTCCATTGCCCTTCTCTGGACAGGCTCCAGCCCCTCAGTGACTTTCTTGCAGTGGGGGCCCAGAACTGAACACAGAATTTGAAGTGCAGCCTCACCAGTTCCGAGTACAGGGGTGCAATCCCTGCCCTGGTCCTGCTGGCCACACTATTGCTGATCCAGGCCAGGATGTCATTGGCCTTCTTGGCCCCCTGGGCACACTCTGGCTCATCTTCAGCTGCTCTTGACCAGCACCCCCAGGTCCTTTCCACTGGGCTTTTCAGCCACTGGTCCCCCAGCCTGTAGCACTGCATGGGATTGTTGTGACCCACATAAAGGATCTGGCACTTGGCCTTGTTGAACCTCATACGAGTTTACAGTATCTTTAAAGGAACTTGATCCTTCTGTGCTTCACATACAGACTTAAGAGCAGAGAGTCGTTTTAATGTCAAATCTTTTTTTCATCCATATTTGAGTGAAATTTATACACAATCTCTAACACAGAATGGAATTAAAAATCCACAGTGATCAGTGGATTATCTTGAGATATAAAGTAAGCATTAGGCTTTCACTAGGCTGATTTGCCTTGGAAAGGGGTTGACTGCTTTAGAGTCTCGTGTCCTTTTAAATGTCTTTCTCCTCCAAAATTCTGAATTAGTGTCCTTGATGCAGAAAACGCTACTTTTTTTCTCCCGAGGAAAATTACAGAGATTAGCTGATGCAAAATATGCAGAAAATTATGTATGTTTGTAATCTTAAAGTGTTTAATTGTTTCCACCACACATTTTACAATAAATTCAGCACTAGGACTCCCTCAGAACAAATTGCTGACTATTAGAATGCCAACAAAACAAATAAGTGAAATAAAAGTATTTTGAAAAAAATCAACCAAATAAAACAAAACAGCTGTGGTTAGTAGACTCCCCTTAAAGCATAAGCTCAAAATATGGAGCATAGCAAAAAAAGAGAAAAGAGTATGACTATTTCAGAAGAAATTTGGAAGGTTTTGTTTTGTTTTTTTTTTTTTTTGATAGAGCAATGTGGATCAGGTCTCCTAAAAACCAGGATGAGTGAGAATAAGAGGGCAGAAAGCCTTCTCAAAAGCATTAACTCTCAGAGTTGTGGAGCATAGGACAAAGAGGCAGAAACTTGCTCTGTGGAAGCTCAAGATCCTGTAGTAACACTGCAATGATATTCAAGAGCAGCTTTTCCCTTTATACAAGGATGCCAGGAAATAAAGGGAAAGTGATGGAGAGGTTGACTGGACAAGCAAAGAGATGCTTGATCATGGTGCATAACAGATCAGCCAGTTCTGGAGGTGGGCCAGATTGAAACTTTGTGAGTTTATGAGTTTCTGTTTTACAAGAGACAGAGAGTTTCACACTATTCATAGTCCAAGTATATGCTGTTTGTACAGTGAAAGCAGAGGGTGCTTTATCACTGCCATGTTTTCTTTCATGTCATTCTTGTCAATGGTACAAACTTTCTGAGTTTGCCTGCAAAGCCTCTGCCATTCCACATTTATAGCCTCTTTGCAGCAGTGGGTTTTTACTTAAAACCAAATCCATATTATTTTTTTTTTTTTTGGCTTCCCTTAATCTTTGACTGACTTTGGTGCAGGGACATCTCAGGGCCATTTCATTTCCCTTGAAAATCAAGACTAGGAAGAGCACTTCAATAACCCAGGAACAGAATTGGGAAAGGAGTTAGCCTGAAGTCTGCATGCCTGGAAACCCCTTTTGCCTCTGCATAAGATAAAACTTCCAAGGTTGGGGCTCCTGCCACAGACAAGGAAAAGCGAGAATGAAGCTGAACCTGACTAGAATTCCACCAACTCAGAGTGAGCCTGCTTCCAAAGATCAAATAGAATTGAAAAATGTAATGTCAATCAAAAGCGATTATGTCTGAAAAAAAACTATTTATCTCAGAGCAAAAGGATTAAATAAGTACCAAACTGCCTCAGCACCTGCCATTCCTATCTCTATTTCAACCTGTAGTTAGTGCTGTGCTTTTCATGTGTTTTCAGCTAAAAATATGGGCTGTTTAGGCTCTATTCTGGAGCCAGTGCAAATCGCTATTGATCAGTGGATGTAAGCTGACTTGTACTGGTTTGCTCCTGTTGGTCCTGAGGCAAGGTACAGCAGAGTTCTGGCAGCACTTTTGCAATTAGATGACATCAGCTGCAGATGAATACTCCTACTTAAAAATGCCACCAAATATCACTTCTCTCATTGCCTTATCTTTCAGCTCCGTGATAAAACTTTAAGACACTCTCTAAGATTGATCCAGTGAAAACACAGCAGTTAGACATCACTGAGGATAGCTATACATTTGTTCCTTAGAAGGCTGTGATCTTTCATATGGTATCTTCACAACAACAGATCAGGCATATGATGCTAAGTCACAACTGGGATTTGCCACTGGTCTTTGTGTGCCTACAAACTGCATGCGCACAGCATAAAATGGCAAATGAAAGAAACATGAAAGAAAAGACATTTGTACCCCCTCAGAAGTAGAGGGAGAATGTTAATTCCCTAGGCCACACCTCTTCCCTCACAATCCCTTCAAGAATAAGATGATACCTAATTTGCTAATTGTCAGAATGTTAGAAGGAGAAAATTTGTTCTTCCTGATTCTATATCCTGAGATGTGCCACGGTACCAAAACATTATTAACTGACTGTGCTATTATTATACTATCTTTATAAAAGTTTGTCAGTTAGAAACAATAAATTGAAATTAATACACTTATAGAAAGACCATGTAAACAACTAGTGCTTGTTTTCAAAACTAGTGGGCATTGTTCTTTTACAGGTATCCCTTAATTGGTACCCTAAGCATTGACAGCTTATTGATAAGGTAGACGTTTCGCTCTTTGTCTCTGTAATGCTCCTTTAATGGTACCTAAAGTGAAGTGCCTAGAGTCCAGCATCTAAACCTCTTAGATATTTCTGATAGTCTAAACTCAGCACTTTGTCAGCATTCCCTCAATAAATACCCCTTTCTTTGTCTTTAATCTGCCACAAAAGACTGTCTCAAAGCTATAAAAAAAAAGTCTCTTTCTTCAGTGACAAAAGACACTGCCACACTTCATCTTCCTGAAGGGAATTAGGAGCCTCTTGATTAACTTCAGTGGGAGCAGAGCCAGACCCAGGATCTCACAATATCCATTCTTTTGCTTGATAAGTTATAGTTACTTTGCGTTGTTTAGCTATGTACAGACCATCTTCATTAGTGATTTTCATTCGTGACACGGAGGAATTCATTAGTTTCTGATGCTGATTTAGATTCATAACTATTACTTATAATTAATTGCTAATGAAGGCTATTAGTGTCTAGCTGACATTTTTCCCTTCCATGCTAAATGCTAACAAGTTCGAGCACAGGAAAAAGGACTTGTCTTAGACAGGAATTGACTCACTTTAACAAATAAGCCTAAACAGTGCTATTAGCCTTCTAGAGCATGAGATCTTTTCTACCACAAGTACAGAGCACTGCCTTATAGAAAGTAAAATAGTAAAATCTATGCTACAAAAAAGAGCTATTTTGTTTTTCACAGTTGTTTACAAATACAGCCTCATTCATCCTTACCCTTAATCTTCCTCCCATACAGACATACATGAGCCACAGAGCCACAGAGAAGTATTTCTAATGCATTCATGCATTGGTCAGCACAGGCATCAAGGGAGATTCTGGTCTCTACTGCTTGAAAACTAGTCTTCCAGTGTTGTCAGAGAAGCTATTCCAAATTGGATCTGGTGTATAAAACTTCTGAAGTCCTGCTTTCTCCATTTTCATTTCCCTCATACACCAGGCCAGCTGCAAAGAGCAGTTAAAGATTGACACCATGGGTCTGAAAGCAACATGATGTGCAGACAAATTGCCTTTGAGAAGGCAATTCTTCCCCATATAATTTACAGGTTGAACAGATAAAAGAGAAAGGAAATGGCATAAATGAATGCATTTCAACTGGGACGTGGTAGTTCCAGCTTTATTTCAACTTTACATTTATCTTGCCATCCTCAACAGAAGAAACAGAGAAATTTTTATCATTACCCCTGAAACATAATGTCATCTTCTTACTGCACTGGAACATGAATTTATCTCTAGAACTTATGAGGTAGCTGCTTCATTGAAACCTGCTTTTCCCTTGATTTTAGAAAACTAGAGAACATACAGAGCTGTGGTCAGACAGATATAAGAAAAGAAAAAATAAAAAGGAGGAAATGAGCAGGTTTCTGTTCTCTCAATTGCCTGAGTACAAGATGGAAACTAGTCACACAAAGGCATACTCATGGATCTTGCAGAAATGCTCACTGTGTCCTTTTGACCTTGTTAGGAGTCCTTGGCAGGATGAAGCAGGAAGAGGGAAAGCCAAGATACTAGATATTTTTCCCCAGAAAACATGGCTCCTTTGGGTGATTTTTCCAGCTTTATTTTGTGGGATCACTCTCAAAAGGGATTTATGAAGAAGCCCATGCTAAGGAGTCCAGTGTGGAACTGGAAACAGAAAAGGCACAGAAGGTTGAAAAACCAGTATAATTTGAGGGAGCCTTGGGCAGACACTGTGAATTTAGCATTCCACGGTTTTGGTTTATAGAGAAGCCCTTTTTAATTTCTCATGTAATTTAATGTTAATTAGAAGAACCTATTAGCTCAAATACTTTATAAAGCTCTTTTCAATGGGTTTTATGTAAGAAATACTATATCTGCTTAGCATTAGATACTGACTATCATTTTAAACTAAAATATCAACATGCCTAAAAACATTTAGGGAAATCTTAAAACAAACAATGGCTATAGCAAATCTGAAGAATGTTAATACAATGGTAAATGACCTGCAAAAGGCATCTTTCCAAGCCACTGGGAAATCAGAATGTTTATTTGTTATGGCAAATATGTACTTGGCATTTGAATTTTTATACTATATCTTCCTAACTCTTCTAATCATTAGTGCCCCCATGGGCTCAGATATTTCATTTCTGCTTTACTCAAGTGTGTAGGGAACCTCATCTAGTTTTCATGTATGGTATTTGCTGATGCTTTCTCAAACGTGTTATTCATAAAATCTCACTGATACAGCCACTGATAATAGCCATACTTTGAGAGCGGTGTCTAACACTTGCCATCCGGTCTGCCTGCTCCAGTATCCCCAGATTTCATTCTGTTTGTCACCATGCCTGAACTGTTCTGTAACTAATTAAAAGTTTAAAATGGAAAGGCAATGGGGAAATGGAAAGGCAAGGGGAAAAGGAGAAACTCCAGGACTTAGTAATAAGTTGCGTACTAGCCCAATAAACACGAAAGAGATTTGGCTGTCAATTATGCACTTTGCTGATGAAGATCAGTGATGTGCAGCTGAATAATGTTATCTATAACTAACATTCATCTTGGAGGTATGGGTAGATCAAGGAGATCATTATGTTGAGAGAAGGTCTGGATCCAGACGCAAAGGGGTTTTCTTTTCGGTATTTAAGGGGACATGTTTTATGAAAGCTGTTTTTCTGTCTGTGAATAAATAAGAATCACACATGGAGAGCAAACCATGAAAACAGAAATCACAGAGAAGGGCTGCGTGCCCAGGACTCACCGTTTAGAGCTCTGCTTTGCCCTGTCTTTTTCCATCATCAGCTGTGGAAGGTCAGATGACAGGGCAGGAAGCCCTAAATTGTGGCTGTTCTTTATGTGTTCTATAAATCACATTCCCCATGAGTTCTGAAAGGTCTGAGGCTAGACCTTTACTAGCAATGAAACCATGAATCAAAATTCAGTGGAAGTCAGTGTAAAAGTTTGCAGAGATTTCTATAAACCTTGGATCAAAGAAGTATACACATGTAATGTGCTCTACCCACAATTTTACAATGTCCCAGCACTGCAGTTTAGCACACTAGGCTTTTCCACTATTTAAAAGTAATGTTAAAACAACAACATATTTCCCTTCTTGTCTGCTGCATTATTATTATGAATTATTAACACACATTCATTGTCAAAATAAAAATAACAAAACTGTGTTTTGGGTAACAGTAGGAGTGAAAAATCATAAATAAGAGAAGCAGAAAATGATCAAATCAATTAATTTTCCTTTATAGCGATTTTTTTATGAACTGCTTACAATTCATGGATTGTAATTTAACACAGAATTAATATTCAGTGCAGTTTTTACAAAAAATATTGTATTCAGAAGCTAGTACATTAAGGAAAAGCACCAGACCTCATGACACATGTGATGGTTCTGCTGTATTTCAAATATATAAAATAAAGATGAAGGCATCTTATTCATGAGGTACAATCCATGAACTAAAATTGCCACTAGATTTACAAATATCTAGTTAAATATAATACTAATTGATTCAATGTGATTCATGATTAAAGGCCATCCTTGTAAATGTGGCTTCTAGTTAATATTCTTCCCAGATGTTTCCTTGACAGATTCTACATTTAAAATGATTAGAATCTAAATTATTGATGTTCTTTCCCATTTCAATTATTATCAGCATTTGTGCATTTCTTCTTCTTTTTCTTTTCTTAATATTTGAAGTCAGTTCTAAGGATAATTTCTCCCTGAAAAATTCAATGCCAAAGCCAGGTGAAATTGAACTTCTCTCACAGAAGAGCTACTCTCCTTCAATGCTCTAATTTGCAGTAGCTTATAACTTTCTCTTGCCTAAACTACCTTTGTGCTGACAGTTTTAGTACTTGTGGTTTTTGCTCATCTATAATTTGGGGACATAAGTTTGAAGGAAATCTACTTAGCTAGTAGTTCAGTTATCCTCGTATGATCGCAACATATTTTACCCTACTTACTTTTGGGATGCTAGCATGGACACACACACCTATATACATCTATACACTCTAATGGATGCCCACGTGCCCAAATACAAACATACACCCACTCTCAGTGAAATGGAAATACTCAAACGTGTCATAATGGATGAAATCTCCAGATGGGCTAAATCAGGGTAGTTAACTGCTGTTAATGCAATTTGAGTGCTCTCTTACCAAGATATGGCCCTGTATTTGCTTCAGTAAGGAACATGTGACTTCCTGAAGTAGGAAGAAAAAAAAACCTGGGTGGATGTGAAAATAGCACACTTCAAATGTTCTGGTCAGTGTTTCTCAGCGTGACTTAAATACACCCTTTCAAATTCTTTCAGATTGTTCTGTCTTTCTCACTTTGACAAGGAATACAATAGGCTGAAAATCTGCTTCCAGAGAGAGAGGGTTTACAGAGCCCCTGGAGAGCTGAAGGAGTGATTGTGGCCCATGATCGTGTTGCTCATCCAGCAGCTGATAATGCACCACTTGGCTGTACAAGAGATGGAGTTGATGTGTCACATAATGGCATTTAATGACAAATCATTACATCACATGCACACACAGATTTCTTTGCTTTCGAAGAAGTAAACATACAGAATGGGGGAGAAAATCATTAATATCAAAATGTAGTCAGCTTTCTGTTCTTTTGTCTTTTTTTGGTTTTGTTTTTTGTTTTTTTGGTTTTTTTTTTTTTTGTTTGTTTTGTTTGTTTTGGTTTTGGGTTTTTTTTTTTTTTTTGTTTGTTTTGTTTGTTTTGGTTTTGGTTTTTTTGTTTTGTTTTGTTTTGTTTTAGGAAGTTTGGAAGACCTTCGCTAATGATAGACTACAGAACACAGCTTAAGCAGTCTCAACATTAGTGGAATAGACCAGAGCTCTGAGTCTGGTGACTTTAAAGAGAATCAGGGTGATGAGGGAGGAGGGACATGAGGAAGGAGATGAGAAATTTGCAGTCACTTTCCCAAACCTTTTCAGAAGAATGCTGCTCTTTTGCATATACACTTGAAAAGTTGAAATCACTGTGTGATTAAAGTGCTCCATCCTTGACTTTTGTGGGAGGCCTGACTGCCTCCATGACCTTCCTTTTGTCCCCAAAAATTCTAGAGAGACCAGAAAATTAATTTGTCATGGCTCGTAAGAACTGCTGCTTATTGAAGTAGAACAGATGTCTCCAGCTATGATGGGAAAATGTAACAGGATCTCTCTGATCACAGCAGAAGTGGAACTGGTGCATCTAAGACAAAACATTAAATTAAATACCTTTCAAAGAGCGAATACAGGCTTCACTTTTGGGGATTGGCTGGCAATCAGGTGAATGTGAGGTCTTAGAACAATACAGGAAGCAAAGGTGATTTAGACTGAAGACTGTAAACTGAGGGATGTGGAGTGGAAGCAGAGAGGCTTTATTACTGCTGTTTTGAACTGTAGTGGGGAAATGGCTTGTAGCTCATTGCAGGTGGTTGCAAGACTTGCAGTTCAAAGGCAGAAACAGTAGTTGTTAGAGAAGACAGCCAGCACGATCAAATGATTGGAAATCGTCCTGTGGAGTCAAATATGACAGAAGAAAAATCTTTCATTTCTCAAAAAGAAGCTTAAAGGAGGCTTGGTTGCAGCCTAGCAGAAGGTGGAGTAACAGGAGCCAAAGGCTGGAAGCTGAAGTTCAACAAACTCAGAACACAAGCAGAGTGCGCATTTCAAATTGTGATGATAAATAAGTCTTTGAGACAACTGAGCAGTTGTTTACAAAGATACAAGATTCTAAAATGAAGAAAGATTTTTTTTCTCTTCTCCCCACCCTCCCCCACTCCCAGGAAGATAGGTTCAGGCTAAACCAGAAGAAAATTCAGATAAACTCTTTGAAAAAGTCTTTGTTCAAGATCAAGCCTAATGGTTGCAACTGTCTGGCAAATATTCTCCTGTACTCCATCAATCCTTCTGCCTAAGCTGTTGGTTATAAACTGTTATGAACCTGTGGCAGGTATGTTTCTTCTGCAGAGTTCTCAACACATCTCTGATTACCAGCACACTGCTGGGAAGGTCTCTTTCTCTCCTAGCTACATTCTCCATTTTGCCACATTTCAAAATGTCTTTACTACTACTCTCTGCTAGAAATCCCCTGTGTCTGGTGCATTAGTTCTGTGCAGGTACTTGTGTGGTTTTATGCATGCACCACCAGCCTGGATCCTCTCCAAACCCTAGGAAGCAATGCTTTTACAGCAGGTCACCTTCAATTCTCTGACTCCACTGGAGCAGCTTTCTATTTCAGCAGGGTTATATTGCAATAATAGTTGACACAAAAATTAAACCACTGTATTCACCTCTATTTAAAAACTATTTTTGAAAGGACAATAAGTATTAAAGAAACAGAATTATCGGAAGTATAGTTACACCTTACTAAACTCACACAAGGGAATCCTTAAGGCAAGGAAGAACTCTAAACAACGTTGGTGTGGATGAATACAGATTATATGTGACTGACTGCTGTGTTTTCAAAGTAGCTCCTTCCCTAACATGCTGAATGTCCTCTGCTTCAAATTCAAAAACTAAAATGCTGCACAGCATATGTTCTCCAGCCTCGGAGGGATACGTAGGACTCTGTTTGAAACACATTGGTCAGGTTCCTCCCACCTGTAATTTTAGGCACTAACTAATCCATATAATCATGAGAGAGAGAAGAAAGATCATCTTGTGGAATGGTACTAGGCTAAAGTACCTATGGCTGTACACAGAACTGAAAGTAACTATGTTCTCAACTTTGGATCTTAAAGGCCTTAAATGAGGAAAGAAGAAAAGAATTTGAATGTTAGTATTTCACAATAACACTCATTTGAGAGGATTCAAAATATCACTGAAATATGATCCCATTTCTTAGTCTTTCTTATTTCTGTTCTCTCCATCTTTCTCTTTTCTCCTTTTTCTTTTCATTTTATCCTTTTATTTACACTAGCTACTTGATCCACATCTGCCTCCTGTGCCACATAAGAAATATCTTTCACCAGAAAAACATGTACCAGCAATATTTTCATATTCTGTCAAAATCGCTCACTCTTATTTGCCCTCTTTGCCAGCTGGGCAAGCCTCACTTTCCACAACAGTTTCTACATACGGAAAAATACTCTGATGTCAGCAATTAACTACCTGGGAAAAAATATCTATGACAAAGATATTTGTCATATTTTTGTCATAGATATTATTTCTATGACAAAAAATATCTGTGACAAAGATATCTATCACTGTTGTATATCCATTTTGGACAGCCTCAGCACTGGACCAAACCCAGAGACATGCTGCTGAAAGTGAGGAGGAAACCCAGCTGTGAATGCAAGTGAAAGAAAAGATGATGTAGAAATGAAGTGTGATATTTCTACCCATGCTCTTTCAGTCATAATGCAATATTTACAGAAGTTTTGCACTTAATGATCATTAATCATGTTGATTTCCATAAAAATTATCATAAGGGTAAATCTGATCTGTCACTGAATACCTTGTGAGCTCTGCTGTATAAAACAACCCTAAAAGCATGTTCAGGAGCTCCTATACAATTTTTTTAAAGGAAATCTACACTGCTAGAATTTCTACATACATTTGGGACTTCAGCAGTGTCCATGCTTGAATCAATTCTGCTCTGGTTTAAGAAGTAAAAAAGGCTGCTGCTTTGAAAAATTACAGAGGTTTTGATAATGTCGGGGCAGCATTGTTATAAGGGTTTCCATCAGATGGGATACAGCTGGTGCTTTCTCCTCTACCATCATCAACAGGAGATTTTTCAGTAAGGTTGCTATGCTATAAACCTGAACAGTAAAGCAAGGACACTTGTCATAACTGATGGACAGCAGCAGTGGGAGGCATATATCACCATCAGTAGAGTGCTGTATATGTGTGATAATGGGTATGTTAAAAATTGACGTATATATTAATACAATGTAACTAAAAACCTGATCATGTAGCTTTAATACAAACCCTTATGGTCTGAAAAGAACAAGACTGCTCCATGATTAAACATTGCTGAAGGAGTAAATTTTACAGAGGTTGACTTAAAGTCTGAAAGTGATGAATATGCAGGTAGTCTGAAGGCTATTTTTTTCTTTCCGGTGTTTTGGCCGGGAATCTAATTCTGCATCCATGTCTGGGTGCTCTCCATGGCTATCTCACACTTCTTTATTGTCAAATCAATCCAAAGAATTTCATTAATATTTTTCCTGAGTCATGAGGATGAGCTCAGATAAGGCCTTGAGGCTTCACTGGCCTTCCACATGTCTCTTCTAGAGGGATTTCGGCTCCTTCTTCCCCAGCTCTTCTGCTGCAAGATATGTTTGTTCTTTCAAAAATCAAATCCTCAGGAAGGAGATTTTGGCATTTTTCTCCTGGAATAGCATCTATGACCACATTTGCATGAGCAAATTAAAAAGAATGGAAGCACAGGACAAAGTACTGTTCCTTGACTGTCCATGCTATTGGCTATTTGGTAAAGCCATAGGAACAGTTTTGGGCTGGGTCAGAAAGTGTGTTTGGAAACCAAAGGCTGTCTGTTTGCATATGGTTTCCCAGTTATTGAAGGGAAAGAGCAGGTATTTCAATACCCTCGAGTGGTGCTACACCATCTAGTCTCAGATTCTGAAATCCTTTCATAACAGTTTTCAGCTCCTTTATTCATACCCAGTGGCACACCACTGGAGAGAAGGATTTGAGTGTACAGGTGGATAAAAAACTGAATATGGCCCAGCAATGCACTCTTACAGTCCAGAAAGAAACTGCATCCCAGGCTGCATCAAATGAAGCATGGTCAGAAGGTCAAGGGAATTGATTTGCCAGCAACAAGTAGAATCTGAAGCTCAGGAAGTTCCACCTGAACATGAAGAAGAACTTCTTTGATGTGCAGGTAACTGTGCACTGGAAGAGATTACCCAGAGAGACTGAAGAGTCTCCCTTAATGGAGATACTCGAGAACCATCTGGATGCAATTCTGTGCAATGTGCTCTGGGATGACCCTGCTTGAGCAGGGAGGCTGGACCAGATGATCCACTATGGGCCCTTCCAACCTGACCCATTCTGTGATTCTGTGAGTCTCTCTCTGGAGAGAGACTCACAGAGAGTACTGTGTCCAGCTCTGCGGTCCTCAGCAAAGAAAAGACATGGACCTGTCCAGAGAAGGGCCATGAAGATGATTAGAGGGATGGAGCACCTCTCCTATGAAGACAAGCTGAATAAGTTGGGGTTGTTTTGCCTGCAGAAAAGAAGGTTCCAGGGAGACCTTAGAGCACTTTCCAGTACATAAAGGGGACCCACAAGAAAAAAGGGAAGGGACATTTTTACAAGGACAATGATTTTACATTGAAAGAGGGAAGATTTAGATTAAATATAAGGAACAAATTCTGTATTGTGAGGGTGGTGACGCACTGGAACAGGTTGCTCAGGGAAGCTGTGGCTTCCCCATCCCTGGAATTGTTCAAGGACATGTTGGGTGAGCCTATGAGCAATCTGGTCTAGGGGGATGTGTCTGGCTATGCAACGGAGCTGGATCTAGATGATCTTTAAGGTCCGTTCCAACCCAAATCGTTCTATGATTCTACAGTTCTATGGTAATATTAAAAATACAGTGGCATGGGTGGCAGTTTAAAGACAGTATTTCAGAAAGCACAATGACTGGCACAGTGTATATAAATGTCTTTATGTGTCTATACTATTTATTTTGTATGTGTTGTATATTATGTGTTTAGATTTTCATTTTAATACCATTCACGTGTTCATGTTTTTGTTTATATTTATAGTTTTCATCAAATAAGGAACTGAAACATCTAGAAGTATTTAAGTCAAATAAAAACTTCTGAACTCTACCAAATTAAAATGTTTTGATTCCACAAGTAGGCTTTCAGACTATTTTCATTTTAGAGCAGAAGTCATATTTTAGTGTCTTTTTTTATGAAAATGAATCTCATTTTCCTCATGGAATTGTCATCATTTGCAAGGAAACAGCAGTTTCAGTTCCTGGCTAGCTGTGCACAATGAATTTATCAGCTCCGCTGGTTTGCAGAACTTGCTGTGTCACGATCTTGAATGAATGATAACTACTCCATTTGGACACATCTCCTATTCAGGATTTTCTTCAGTACAGCAATGATCATTAGTGTATTTGAACTGTGATACAAGATGAAAGGAAAAGCCAGACTTTTGGAAGAAAAGACAGACTCTCAGGAACTCTTTGTCAAAACCCATTACCATGACTTTTCCCCGGCCAAGAAAATCCTGCTGTGAAAGGCTTTGAGAGTTGCCCATTAGTGCAGAGATTTGCTATCCCTTGTGCTCTTTGGGATAATAGCTGAAATAAAGACATATAAGTACACTTGTCATGTGTACAGACGCCATCTGGAATTTGGTTTAATTGTTCCACTGAAGGCCTTTTCTAGAATCTGTAGACTGAAAACTTGTGTAAGACCAGAGAATGCCCAAGAAACATAGATGTCCATTTATCTTCTTCTTGTAATAAAAAGGAAAAGAAAATCTTGTTGAAAATTAGTTAGCCAGCCAGTTTGGTTTTTTTCCAGCTGGAGGAGAAAAAGGCTTAAGGAGTAAAATAAACCAACACTGTCCTTTGTAAATAGCAGAGACTGGGAACTAATTATGAATTAATATTCATAAAGAAAATTACATGCTTTGGATGCCAAGTTTCAAATCTTCAACATGCAGCAATCAGAAAAAATCCTCCCATGAGTCATAGCAAACTCAAGTCCAACAACCTGAAATTCCACCTCCAGAAATGCATCCTGTAAGTGTTCTGTTAAACAGGCTGTACACATCAATGTAAAAATTGGCACTCATTTAAAACAAGAAAAAGAATATAATAATACCAAAAACTTTTCTTTTGAGGATTGCACTTGAGTGAAAACGAATGCACACCCTATTCATTGCAAGTGGTATCTCTACTCTGTGCCCAGAATTTATAGAGATTGATAAGGGACGGTCCAGTGCCACACAGCTTCAAAGCAGTATGCTGATATTTAGGGTAGAAGCCTGGCCTTGGTGCAGACAGTGAAGTTTTGACAAAATCAGGAAAGAATTTAACATTTCATGCTTTGCAAGTTTTTCAGAAGTATGTGTATTCTTACAACCCCACTGTCCTGTTCTGTCAAAATACCTGAGAACTTTCACCATTTTCATCCTACTTAGCATGCAGCAACAGGACAGATTATTAAAACAGTTGGTAATAATAATTTCTAAGACTATTTATATTAATTTTTCTAGATCCGGCTCTTCTCTGCCCCCACTTTTTGAGTGAGAGCTGCCTGATTTTCATTCATATTGAGTTCTTTTTTGCAGCACACCAGAACAGGGAGATGAAACAGGCTGCTCTGAGGCCCAAGAAGAAAAGGATGAACTTATGAACTATGAAACAAAAATAGAAAGAGTAAAGAAGTAGCAGTTGCTGAAGAGAAACATGGCCAGGTAGAATACTGAAATGAGGAGTAAGAAAAGAGCTTACACATCTATGATCATCAAGTTCCCCTTTCCATACACAGCTTCATAAACCTTATCTGTTCATGGGGGATTCTTCAGATAAGATGCTTTCAAACAAAAGTGTCCCTGCCTTTGTACTGTAAATTAGCTTTTAGACTTATTTTTGTGGCCTGCAAAGCAACGACTGAGCTTGTAATAAGTAAAAGGGCGTGGAAATGTGATTTGCAAGGAGTGTCCAAGCCCTCTGGTTCCTATGGTGGTTCCACAAGCAGGAAAACCATGTAAAAAGTGGGAAAAGAATATAGCAAAATTCCTGCACTTCACAGGGCCACCAACTCAGAGGCAGAAACCAAAGAAATAAATTAAACAAGAAAGCCAAACTCTTCCATAAAGACATGAAGAAGGAAAGTTACTGGCAACCTGTCAAAGTAAAAACTGTCCCACCTGCACTAGGGTTATGTGTCACATTCCCACCTGCCTGTCAGTGCTACGGGACAAAGAGAGACACCAAAGGAAACACTGGAGGACAGGAGATCTCTTTTCCTTAGACTGCTGACACTACTTGTGTGCTGAGAGATGTAACACATCATTTTGTCATCTGGACAGCAAACACACCCATCCCTAAATGTGCTCTCAACCCAGCTGGTGAAAAAACCAGAAGGACATGCTGCTCCGGTGAAAAGGGAAAATTTTGGGAAATCTAAACACCGTTGAAGTCCAAGACATAATAGTTACGGACAAAAGCCAAATGACAAGCAGAATGAGCTCCTTGTTACCAGGAGGTCACATCTCGCTATCCATCTCCTAGATTGCTCTATTTAATCATTCTTATAATCGCCTGCTTTAGTGTGCTGCTGATTTTGACTAATATTATGATTACAACAGAAAATAAAATGGCAACATTTCCAAATCCACAGCATGTTGTACTACTGCAGAAATTTTAGTGCTTCAGAACTACCCAGAGTTATGCCAGTGCTGAAAACCTGAATACCTATTGTATTTTATGAATTCAAAAGCACACACTGGATGATGTATTTCTGTTGCA
Source organism: Aleadryas rufinucha (assembly GCA_013397815.1). NCBI lineage: Eukaryota > Metazoa > Chordata > Aves > Passeriformes > Aleadryas > Aleadryas rufinucha. The sequence continues at coordinate 178,445 of VZTH01018016.1, forward strand.
AAACAAAATGAAAAGGGGCAAAATTTTAGAGCAGTTTGAGTTTGGCGGAGGAGACTGAGTGGCAAAAAAAAGCCTGTGGAATCAATGATGAAGTCGAGTGTCTTAAACACTCATTTGCAGTCATTCATCTCTGGCAGAAGATGTGAGCTATTATTCTAGGTGTCAGGAGTAAACCACAATCCTGAGTCTGTATGCATCTTATGTGAGCAGAATGTTTGTGCTGGTGAGAACCTCCTTGTATCTGCACAAATCCAGTTCCTAAACCACGTTGCTCAGGATGAATAAAGAATAAGACAAATTCTCCAAAATTATTTGTATTTTAGCTGAATCCAAGACACAGAGATTTTATGGGTTTGGTTGGGGTTTTTTTGTAGTACTTTGCTTGTTTGGTTGGGTTTTTTTTGGTAATTGTTTGTTTGTTTGTTTGTTGGGGGATTTTGTTGGTTTTTTGGGGTTTAACTCCAGAGAGAGAGCTCTGGTGGGCATGTACTTAATAGTTTTCTGTTATTTCTTTTAAAGGATAAAAATAAATTATTTATTTTGTTTCCATCAAAATCTCCAATACACTATACCATTCACTTTGGGAGCTCTGCTTTTTGGTTTATTTCCAAATGTAAAATTAAGTATCTTTCAAGAAAGTTGTCATAATAATGAAAAAAGTTTCTAATACCTCTAAGAGTTATTTTTCCTAAAGAATAAAATCCATGGTCAGTTTTTGGACAGTTTTTCTGGAATGAAGATCAGTTATCACATAAGGTGGTATCATTTCAGCAGTGAATCTCCTTGGCTGTATTCTAGCCCTCTGTCACCTAAACCAGATCACTATTCTTTTCTGTTTTCATAGGGTTAAAGCTGTTTTGTTGCTTCAGACAACTATTTTTTCTGGGCTTCAAATGAAGTGTTGATAAAAGAAAGTAAATTATTGTTATGGACTCAAAATAAGCATTTATTCTTTAAGACCTAAAATACTGATTGAACCATATACTTGACTCCTGTTCAAAACACTGTATTATTTTTCTTTCAGACATAATATGAATGGTTATGCTGCAGAGAAATTATTGTTTATATTCTCTTTCAAGCATTGTTCATATATATATATATATGTATATATATACATGTAAAAGAATCTGTTGTTTTCCTGCTAGTTGGAGTATCAGGAATCACTAGAAATAGCAGCCCTGTGTATGTCTCCATTACTGAGGCTGTAATGACTGATGGGAACTGGAGGGAGGATACAGGTGATCCTGTTTCAGCAGTGCTGTTTCTCTCTGCTGACCGACATGATAAGTGAATGTCTTCAAAGGAAGTAGGAAGACAGAATGTTAAATATCTCTGTCATGCTTCTTGGAGATGCATTAAAATATTTCTGTTATGTGCATCATTCTACATGAGAAAACTCAACACTGAATAGGAGCTCTCTATCTGGTTAACTACCATGTTTTCTTGTTATCATCACATCTAAGATCTTTATTGCATGAACAAAAATGTACCATTGATCAACAAGAAAAATAATTGTCTGTAGAAGGCAAAGGCCTTCACAGGTCCATGACAGTTGAAGCCAGGCCAGCCATTACACTGTTTTCAAATTTAATCATAACCATTTTATTTTCTGACTTTCATTCTCATAAGACCATTCACATTTTCTCCATCCCAAAGCCAAATCATCCCCTTTCCAAAGGGAAACAGAACCATCTGACTTTAAAAGATACTCAGGCATCTGACTGATGAGGTTGATTTAAGCAGTTAGAAGAAAAGGATTAATTCAGGAATTAGAATTTGATTAAATGGCTGAAAATTAAAAATCCACATTTATTCACATGGGACAACTTTTATCTTTCTGATATAGAAATCCTGCTCTTATAAAGATCTCAAAAGAGATCTTGGAATCAAAATGGCAGGACATTTTTCTCATGAAATTCAGTAGATGAAAAAATAACAGAAATACATGGGGGATAATTATGCTTTTCATAGTCTCCTTCAAGACATGTTATAACTCGTGTTGGGATTTGTTTCCAGATAGGTCTATACACAGTTTGAAGCAGATCCTTATCTGGTGTAAACGGTTCAAGCTCTGTTGACTTTGGTAGCAGTACAGCAGCCTACAATAGCTGGTGACCTGTATATGAGTATCCATGAGCTTACCTTTTCATGTGTGTACAGATATGAAGAGTTTTGTTCATTCAGATTTATGTAAAATGATTTTCCTGTGGAGCAGAGGGTTAGTGACATATCAAGCAATGATAAGATACCCAGTATTTTAGATTTCAGAACGTATCTTCTGCAAGTTTTTGTCAAATAAAAGGAGTAACGTGTTCAACAGTATTTTAATGAAAAAATTTCTTGTGGTGCAAAAGCAAGGGAAAATAACTTATGGTATCTCTTTGAGAAGTTACCCACTTTTTATTGAGGACTGTCTCTTTGTAGCTATATATGGATGCTAAAAAGCTTTAGCAGAGAAACTTTCCAGCTTTCTGCAGCGTCTTGTGAGGCTGCAGCATTTCGTGAGAGCTCTGCCTTTCCCATGCAAACTATTAGAAACAATGATATGGGTTTTGTAAACTAACTTTGCTATTTTGCACCTGCAGATTGTTTGTAGAATTGTTGTGATACTGACTAGAGAAATATTTTGGAATGGATGTTGGGAGAACTGACCAATCACTTCAGGAGGTGGATGACCAAAGGTCCAATGACCTTACACCATGCAAGAATACTAATGTATAAAATGGGCTGTATATAATTAAATAAAGACACTTCTTCACCTTTCTTCCTGGACCAAATCTATGTTGGTATTCTCTCCGTTCTCGCTTACTACAGCGACAGCTATAGGTATAAAGCATTTATCATTTGTTATCTCAGACACCCTGCCAGCAATCCTTGCTTTAGAAATGCATTTCATGACAGAACTGTCCAGCTAAATGGATGGCATTTCTCAATGGTAAATTTATGGCTCAATTAAAGTCAATCTTACCCTATCAGCTTCCTTGTGTGTATACAATTAATAAAAATAAAATGGAAACCTATCATTTCTCATGTCATGGTTTTCGAAACAGGAAAAATTTAAATCAATGCTCTCTTTACAGGTAATGGAATTTAGCATATGTCTCTAGGCTGTGCTACTTTCACCTGAGCTGATAAAATGCAGGCATTGCTTTTCTTTCCTGCAATTGAGTCATTTATTCATGTTTTGTAGGCTTAGGGCTGACATCCACACAAAAGATTGCACAAATTAAAGATTTAAGAGTGATGTTATTGGGAGGTTGGTTGTTTTACCCTCCAAAACATGCTCATTGAAGGCTTTTCAAAATCTACAGAACTCTGCTTATTGTCACTGTGCTTTACATGAGGCAAAAAAATGATCAGGACACGACAGGGACCAAGCAAAGAGCAGAGTCCCCTCCCTGTCTCACTGCTGAAGAATGGAGGGGTCCAGCCATTGCCAAACGGACCACATTACCAAATGGAGCACAGCCTGCACATTCTCAGGATACAGGACTCAAAGAACATTTTTAAATTATTTTCTTTCTTGCGGAAAAAACATACCATTTCACCATGTAGGTTATCAGAACATGGATTAGGTATAATTATATTTTGCAAGTGTTTTCACTAAGGTTTAGGGAAAAGCCACCAAAAAGTTTATAACCTTGATGCTCCAGTTAATGACTCAGTGGCCTTTAGCCCTTCTATTTTTATGCAGATCTGTGTCAGGGAAACAATGTGCAATTGTAAATAAATACTGTCAACACATTTAGCTGCATTTAAAAAAATCTGAATATGCAAAGATTTTAAAGGATCTAAAGGGGATATTGCTATGTCTGATCATTCTGTGGAGCAGCAAATATCTGAGCTGCATAGCAAAACATTTTCTTTTTTCTTAGCTTTTTTTTTCTTTTATTTCCTTTTTTTTTTTCCAAGAACAATGGTGTGTCAGTTTATCTTGCAGCATTCCATGTTATTCAGTAATAGATGTCACCTCAATACTTCGTCACAAGCTCATGTCCAGATATGGTTGCTCCTAATCTATACGGTTCTACAGAGCTGGCAAGAATAGGAAGAGCTATTTAGAATTACATCAATAAACCTTTTTACCATTCAGCCAATTGATTCTGTATTTGTGCCTGCTGCTTTGTTTAACGTGGTTTTCTCAATTAAATGTTAATATGCTTCAGTAAAACACTGACACTCATAAGCCATAGATGAGGTCATCGAACACGCAGTCCAACATGCAGCATGTATGCCAGAGTAGAATAACTTAATTAAATCCTTCCTCTGAGGATTAAGAGGGTTTTTCTGACAGGGTTTTACAAGCCTGGGCGTGCTTGCATGGTGCAGAGGAGAGCGGTGCAGAGACAAGGAGGCAGCAGAGCAGCTCGAGGCAGCACTGGTACAGTGCAATGCCTCCCACTGAGCTTGCTGGGACACAGCCAGGATCTGCAGACTGCGTCACTCCAGGCTGTGCCCGAGGACCGGCCCAGGGTAACCCTCGAATCTGAGCTGGGCACAGTGGGGGCTGAAGGTGTGGCATTGTGGGAGAAGCCCCAGGACTGACACTGCCAGAGCAGGGACACCAGCAAAGATACGGGTGACCATGCTGGGGCTGGGATACCCCAAAACCAAGAGCAGCAGAGAAAAATCAGCAAGAAGCAGATATCAGCAGAAAAAAGACCTCCAATGCACATGGAGTAACAGACAGAAATCATCATGCCCACAACCACAAACCTACTGTGCCTCACAGGCAGAGCTGAGACAGAGTACAACCTGTGGTGAAAATAGGGGAATTTGAGAAGAGGAGGTGGAATGAGAAGTGTTCTAAGTGTCTGTGTTCTCTGTTTTTTCCTTGTCTCAGTACCCAAATGAATGATCAGAAGTTTGTGTTGTCAATCTATTAAATTACTAAAACAAAAAGATTCAACCATAACAGCTGATAGCTGCTCACTTTTCTCACTACTTAGCTCAGACTGCATGATTGTACTGAGTTTACATGGCCAGATTTTGGCAACAGGGGGAACTATAGGGGTGGTTTCTGTGAGAAGCTGCCAGAAGCTTCTTTCATGTCCGACAGAGCAAATGCCAGCTGGCTCACAGATGGACCCACCACTGGCCAAGGCCAAGTTCATCAATGACAGTGTTGGCACCTCTGGGATAACAAATTTAACAAGTGGGAAAGTTTCTGTCCAACAGCAACAGCAGCCAGAGAGAGGAGTGAGTGTATGTGAGAGCAGCAGCCCTATAGACACCAAGGTCAGTGAGGAAGGAAGGAGAGGAGGTGCTCCAGGCACCAGAGCAGAGGTTCCCCTGCAGCCTGTGGTGGAGCCCATGGTGAGGCAGCCGTGCCCCTGCAGCCCATGGAGGGCCATGGTGGAGCAGAGATCCACCTACAGCCCGTGGAGGGCCCCACGCTCCCAGGAAGCTGGTGGATGCCTGAAGGAGGCNTATGTGAGAGCAGCAGCCCTATAGACACCAAGGTCAGTGAGGAAGGAAGGAGAGGAGGTGCTCCAGGCACCAGAGCAGAGGTTCCCCTGCAGCCTGTGGTGGAGCCCATGGTGAGGCAGCCGTGCCCCTGCAGCCCATGGAGGGCCATGGTGGAGCAGAGATCCACCTACAGCCCGTGGAGGGCCCCACGCTCCCAGGAAGCTGGTGGATGCCTGAAGGAGGCTGTGGCCCTGTGGGAAGCTCACACAGGAGCAGGCCTCTGGCAGGACCTGTGGACCCCTGGAGAGAGGAGTCCATGCTGCAGCAGGTTTGCTGGCAGGAACTGTGACCCCGTGGGGGACTCACACTGGAGCAGGCTGTTCCTGAAAAACTGCCCCCCTTGGAAAGGGACCCATGCTGGAGCAGTTTGTGAAGAACTGCAGCTGCTGGGAAGGACTTGTGTTGGAGGACTGTCTCCCATGGGAGGGACCCCACACTGGAGCAGGAGAAGAGTGTGAAGAGTCCTCCCTCTGAGGAGAAAGGAGCAGCAGAGATCACATGTGATGAAGTGACTGCAGCCCCCATTCCCTGTCCCCCTGCACCTCTTGGCAGCAGGAGGTAGAGAATTGTGAATAAAATTAAGCCTGGAAAGAAGGGAGGGGTGAGGGGATGGTGTTTTTAAGATTTGGCTTTACTTCTCATTATACTACTCCAATATGATTTTTAATAAATTAAACTAGATTCCCCAAGTCAAGTCTGTTTTCTATTATGGTAATCATTTAGTGATCTCTCCCTGCCCTTATCCTGACCCAAAAGCCTTTTGTTGTGTTTTCTTTCCCTTGTCCAGCTGAGGAGAGGAAGGACAGAGCAGCTTTAGTGAACACCTGGGTCAACCAGGTTAACCCTCCACAATGATCAAAATGTTCTTTTATTTCTCTAACATACTCATAAAATCTTCCTTTTGTAGCCCTCCATTTAATCATGATCGGATGTCTCTTGCTCATACCATGATGCTTTATGCACTGGTATCTTCCCGTAACCTTTTGTCCTTTCCCAGAACCAATTGGAGGCTTTCCTCTCACCACCAGGTTATTGCTGAGACCCAGGCACCTATTTCAGCTGTTCAGCATCAACCAGGCTTCTCAGCTTCTCTCTCCAGGATACTGACTCCCACTGTGGGCCTGAGCTCATTCAGTCTTTTTGTTTCTTTCACCTACCATGACCACCCTTTGGCTTCAAACATCTTTCCAGTCATACATTATTCTGGCAGTAGGAAAAAACCTTGGCACAAGTAAAGGCATATGTAGATAAACTGGCTGATGAGTGGATTGAAGGCTGCCCCTCAAATGCAAACTCGATATGGGCCATGGCAAGAGGCTTAAAATGGATGAGTACATGAACATCTGAGAGCAATGACAGATGAGAATGCCTCTTAAGTGTAAGTTGATTCCAGTATGATTCATACCAACAAACCTAGAAACAAACACAGAATCATTGCTGGAGAAAGTTTCTGTCCAACAGGAAGCTAGGAAGAATTGAAAAATGAAAATAATTGGTTAAAATATTGGTAAATACTTTGATGTATTTCCAAGTAGTCATATATATATATATATATATATAAAANGCACCTCTGGGATAACAAATTTAACAAGTGGGAAAGTTTCTGTCCAACAGCAACAGCAGCCAGAGAGAGGAGTGAGTGTATGTGAGAGCAGCAGCCCTATAGACACCAAGGTCAGTGAGGAAGGAAGGAGAGGAGGTGCTCCAGGCACCAGAGCAGAGGTTCCCCTGCAGCCTGTGGTGGAGCCCATGGTGAGGCAGCCGTGCCCCTGCAGCCCATGGAGGGCCATGGTGGAGCAGAGATCCACCTACAGCCCGTGGAGGGCCCCACGCTCCCAGGAAGCTGGTGGATGCCTGAAGGAGGCTGTGGCCCTGTGGGAAGCTCACACAGGAGCAGGCCTCTGGCAGGACCTGTGGACCCCTGGAGAGAGGAGTCCATGCTGCAGCAGGTTTGCTGGCAGGGCCTGTGACCCTGTGGGGGACTCACACTGGAGCAGGCTGTTCCTGAAAAACTGCCCCCCTTGGAAAGGGACCCATGCTGGAGCAGTTTGTGAAGAACTGCAGCTGCTGGGAAGGACTTGTGTTGGAGGACTGTCTCCCATGGGAGGGACCCCACACTGGAGCAGGAGAAGNGCAGCAAATATCTGAGCTGCATAGCAAAACATTTTCTTTTTTCTTAGCTTTTTTTTTCTTTTATTTCCTTTTTTTTTTTCCAAGAACAATGGTGTGTCAGTTTATCTTGCAGCATTCCATGTTATTCAGTAATAGATGTCACCTCAATACTTCGTCACAAGCTCATGTCCAGATATGGTTGCTCCTAATCTATACGGTTCTACAGAGCTGGCAAGAATAGGAAGAGCTATTTAGAATTACATCAATAAACCTTTTTACCATTCAGCCAATTGATTCTGTATTTGTGCCTGCTGCTTTGTTTAACGTGGTTTTCTCAATTAAATGTTAATATGCTTCAGTAAAACACTGACACTCATAAGCCATAGATGAGGTCATCGAACACGCAGTCCAACATGCAGCATGTATGCCAGAGTAGAATAACTTAATTAAATCCTTCCTCTGAGGATTAAGAGGGTTTTTCTGACAGGGTTTTACAAGCCTGGGCGTGCTTGCATGGTGCAGAGGAGAGCGGTGCAGAGACAAGGAGGCAGCAGAGCAGCTCGAGGCAGCACTGGTACAGTGCAATGCCTCCCACTGAGCTTGCTGGGACACAGCCAGGATCTGCAGACTGCGTCACTCCAGGCTGTGCCCGAGGACCGGCCCAGGGTAACCCTCGAATCTGAGCTGGGCACAGTGGGGGCTGAAGGTGTGGCATTGTGGGAGAAGCCCCAGGACTGACACTGCCAGAGCAGGGACACCAGCAAAGATACGGGTGACCATGCTGGGGCTGGGATACCCCAAAACCAAGAGCAGCAGAGAAAAATCAGCAAGAAGCAGATATCAGCAGAAAAAAGACCTCCAATGCACATGGAGTAACAGACAGAAATCATCATGCCCACAACCACAAACCTACTGTGCCTCACAGGCAGAGCTGAGACAGAGTACAACCTGTGGTGAAAATAGGGGAATTTGAGAAGAGGAGGTGGAATGAGAAGTGTTCTAAGTGTCTGTGTTCTCTGTTTTTTCCTTGTCTCAGTACCCAAATGAATGATCAGAAGTTTGTGTTGTCAATCTATTAAATTACTAAAACAAAAAGATTCAACCATAACAGCTGATAGCTGCTCACTTTTCTCACTACTTAGCTCAGACTGCATGATTGTACTGAGTTTACATGGCCAGATTTTGGCAACAGGGGGAACTATAGGGGTGGTTTCTGTGAGAAGCTGCCAGAAGCTTCTTTCATGTCCGACAGAGCAAATGCCAGCTGGCTCACAGATGGACCCACCACTGGCCAAGGCCAAGTTCATCAATGACAGTGTTGGCACCTCTGGGATAACAAATTTAACAAGTGGGAAAGTTTCTGTCCAACAGCAACAGCAGCCAGAGAGAGGAGTGAGTGTATGTGAGAGCAGCAGCCCTATAGACACCAAGGTCAGTGAGGAAGGAAGGAGAGGAGGTGCTCCAGGCACCAGAGCAGAGGTTCCCCTGCAGCCTGTGGTGGAGCCCATGGTGAGGCAGCCGTGCCCCTGCAGCCCATGGAGGGCCATGGTGGAGCAGAGATCCACCTACAGCCCGTGGAGGGCCCCACGCTCCCAGGAAGCTGGTGGATGCCTGAAGGAGGCTGTGGCCCTGTGGGAAGCTCACACAGGAGCAGGCCTCTGGCAGGACCTGTGGACCCCTGGAGAGAGGAGTCCATGCTGCAGCAGGTTTGCTGGCAGGAACTGTGACCCCGTGGGGGACTCACACTGGAGCAGGCTGTTCCTGAAAAACTGCCCCCCTTGGAAAGGGACCCATGCTGGAGCAGTTTGTGAAGAACTGCAGCTGCTGGGAAGGACTTGTGTTGGAGGACTGTCTCCCATGGGAGGGACCCCACACTGGAGCAGGAGAAGAGTGTGAAGAGTCCTCCCTCTGAGGAGAAAGGAGCAGCAGAGATCACATGTGATGAAGTGACTGCAGCCCCCATTCCCTGTCCCCCTGCACCTCTTGGCAGCAGGAGGTAGAGAATTGTGAATAAAATTAAGCCTGGAAAGAAGGGAGGGGTGAGGGGATGGTGTTTTTAAGATTTGGCTTTACTTCTCATTATACTACTCCAATATGATTTTTAATAAATTAAACTAGATTCCCCAAGTCAAGTCTGTTTTCTATTATGGTAATCATTTAGTGATCTCTCCCTGCCCTTATCCTGACCCAAAAGCCTTTTGTTGTGTTTTCTTTCCCTTGTCCAGCTGAGGAGAGGAAGGACAGAGCAGCTTTAGTGAACACCTGGGTCAACCAGGTTAACCCTCCACAATGATCAAAATGTT
>VZTH01018016.1:188837-271304 GCA_013397815.1 Aleadryas rufinucha
TTGAGAAGAGGAGGTGGAATGAGAAGTGTTCTAAGTGTCTGTGTTCTCTGTTTTTTCCTTGTCTCAGTACCCAAATGAATGATCAGAAGTTTGTGTTGTCAATCTATTAAATTACTAAAACAAAAAGATTCAACCATAACAGCTGATAGCTGCTCACTTTTCTCACTACTTAGCTCAGACTGCATGATTGTACTGAGTTTACATGGCCAGATTTTGGCAACAGGGGGAACTATAGGGGTGGTTTCTGTGAGAAGCTGCCAGAAGCTTCTTTCATGTCCGACAGAGCAAATGCCAGCTGGCTCACAGATGGACCCACCACTGGCCAAGGCCAAGTTCATCAATGACAGTGTTGGCACCTCTGGGATAACAAATTTAACAAGTGGGAAAGTTTCTGTCCAACAGCAACAGCAGCCAGAGAGAGGAGTGAGTGTATGTGAGAGCAGCAGCCCTATAGACACCAAGGTCAGTGAGGAAGGAAGGAGAGGAGGTGCTCCAGGCACCAGAGCAGAGGTTCCCCTGCAGCCTGTGGTGGAGCCCATGGTGAGGCAGCCGTGCCCCTGCAGCCCATGGAGGGCCATGGTGGAGCAGAGATCCACCTACAGCCCGTGGAGGGCCCCACGCTCCCAGGAAGCTGGTGGATGCCTGAAGGAGGCTGTGGCCCTGTGGGAAGCTCACACAGGAGCAGGCCTCTGGCAGGACCTGTGGACCCCTGGAGAGAGGAGTCCATGCTGCAGCAGGTTTGCTGGCAGGAACTGTGACCCCGTGGGGGACTCACACTGGAGCAGGCTGTTCCTGAAAAACTGCCCCCCTTGGAAAGGGACCCATGCTGGAGCAGTTTGTGAAGAACTGCAGCTGCTGGGAAGGACTTGTGTTGGAGGACTGTCTCCCATGGGAGGGACCCCACACTGGAGCAGGAGAAGAGTGTGAAGAGTCCTCCCTCTGAGGAGAAAGGAGCAGCAGAGATCACATGTGATGAAGTGACTGCAGCCCCCATTCCCTGTCCCCCTGCACCTCTTGGCAGCAGGAGGTAGAGAATTGTGAATAAAATTAAGCCTGGAAAGAAGGGAGGGGTGAGGGGATGGTGTTTTTAAGATTTGGCTTTACTTCTCATTATACTACTCCAATATGATTTTTAATAAATTAAACTAGATTCCCCAAGTCAAGTCTGTTTTCTATTATGGTAATCATTTAGTGATCTCTCCCTGCCCTTATCCTGACCCAAAAGCCTTTTGTTGTGTTTTCTTTCCCTTGTCCAGCTGAGGAGAGGAAGGACAGAGCAGCTTTAGTGAACACCTGGGTCAACCAGGTTAACCCTCCACAATGATCAAAATGTTCTTTTATTTCTCTAACATACTCATAAAATCTTCCTTTTGTAGCCCTCCATTTAATCATGATCGGATGTCTCTTGCTCATACCATGATGCTTTATGCACTGGTATCTTCCCGTAACCTTTTGTCCTTTCCCAGAACCAATTGGAGGCTTTCCTCTCACCACCAGGTTATTGCTGAGACCCAGGCACCTATTTCAGCTGTTCAGCATCAACCAGGCTTCTCAGCTTCTCTCTCCAGGATACTGACTCCCACTGTGGGCCTGAGCTCATTCAGTCTTTTTGTTTCTTTCACCTACCATGACCACCCTTTGGCTTCAAACATCTTTCCAGTCATACATTATTCTGGCAGTAGGAAAAAACCTTGGCACAAGTAAAGGCATATGTAGATAAACTGGCTGATGAGTGGATTGAAGGCTGCCCCTCAAATGCAAACTCGATATGGGCCATGGCAAGAGGCTTAAAATGGATGAGTACATGAACATCTGAGAGCAATGACAGATGAGAATGCCTCTTAAGTGTAAGTTGATTCCAGTATGATTCATACCAACAAACCTAGAAACAAACACAGAATCATTGCTGGAGAAAGTTTCTGTCCAACAGGAAGCTAGGAAGAATTGAAAAATGAAAATAATTGGTTAAAATATTGGTAAATACTTTGATGTATTTCCAAGTAGTCATATATATATATATATATATATAAAAGATAGATGGATAAAGAAAAACAGCTGGTCAGTTCTGGGAAGCAGAGGTGCTATAAAAATTTTTAGATTATCTAAATCTAATCAAAGGAATATGATTTTTTGGTAGTTTGATGACCCTGAACACCCTGCAAAGGAAGTAGATCATGTAAAACATGTTAAACACAGAAAGAAGACAGCTGAAAGGATTAATGCTGTTATTCCACATGTAAACAGAAGAATATTAATCGAGAATGGAAAGGTCACATTGTCTCTCTAAGTGCACTGAAGGGATTGCCTGTTCTGAAACTTAATGAACCTCTAAATATATAAATCTGAATGTTTTTCCTTCTCTAGTCATGTTACAGAAAATCTACATAGATTGCATATTGCTGTTCCTCTAGGTCCCATCAATCCTTTCTTTTCACTACATCAGTCTTACCAGCCCTCATGTTCTCTCCCAGTAATGAGCATGCAGAGCTACATCTGATCTCTGTGCATTGAAGTGAAAGAAAAATCATACTTGTGCTTAGATCGGCAGTTAAGACAGTAATTTATTTCTTGTGTTTATTTATTTGAAATTACTGAAATTATGTGATAATAGATTTTAAGATGACAACAACAAAACCAATCTGATCTATATCACAATAGAGATCAAGGCTTATAATTTTCATTATTGGCAGTATTAAGATCTTCAAGAGGACTAATTTGTTTAATTCACTGCCAATGAAGAGAATTTCTTCTAACTTCTTTTTATCAAGTTGTGCAGAATCATATTGTTCATCAAGCTGTCTTCATAGGAATTGTTCTTTATTATAGGGTCAAGGGATACTTGGAGACAAAATTTCAGATCTTGACAGATGATTTGTGCACAGAGAGGCATGTACTGAATTTTTTTGTTCAAAATCCCAAATGATGTCTTGGTACTTGCATATTAATGCAAAGAAGGCCCTGTTCTCAATTCCACCTGAACAGATATGAGTGTTGAGGCTTATTATCTGTCCTCAGGTTGGTCCTCAGGTTCTGGGAACATGCTTGACAAATGAGTACACTTTCCAAGGAAAAAGGTCTCTCTTCTCAGGGAGTAATACTTTTCTTACTTTTTGATCTCACCTTTGGTAAGGTATGTTGTTAAAATTAATTCCACTCAAGATATTCTGCATTGTAATTTTACCCATACTTTGGGGAAAAATTTTTAAAAAAGCTTCTGCAGTGTCTCAAGTTTCTACTAAGATAACACTGATAGGCACCTGTGCCACTCAAGGGATATAAGTGGTCTGTATCCATTTTCATTCAGGAGTAGAATCCATTCATTTACCCATCCATAAATATATGTAAGAAATGGTAAAGACACTTTTCCAAATGGAAGCTAATGTTATGCTTCAGCTCAGATATAAAGCATCTACAATAATTCTCAACCTCCCACTTCTGTGCATGTGGACTTATCACTCGAATAAGATGTTGATCTTTATAATATCAGCAGTACTTTGCATTCTAAGTGTTGGCATGGAATGGAGACCCAGAAGCATCTCAAATTAAAAAAGAACTGCAGACTCTTATATTGAGAGTAGAAGTACAGACAAGACAAAGGGAGCAGAGACAAAGGGAGCAGAGACATTCCCTGCAGTTCTACAGGGGAGTGTAATCTCAGTGGGGATGATGTAGATAAGATAACCATGGTAAGACTCTGAAGATTTAGAAGTTTGAACAGTACCTCAAAGACTCAGCTCTCTCTGTATCTTTGTGAAAGCCTCCATGTAAGTGTCTAATCTTCGAAGGAGACTTGGATTCTACCTTTGTGCTTCAACTGTCATCATAATTCCAAGTCACAAAATGTTTTTAGCAAAGCTGCTATGTGCAAATACACATTTGTAAACAAGAACCAGCCTCAGCAACTCGTCACTAGTCACGTATCAAGGAAATGGCAAGTTTCTTTTTAATTCTCAACATCTAACTAAGAATGACATTGAGAAATGCTTTTTTAAATGTCACCTCCTAATTTCTCAGTCTCCTAAAATACTGCTGCATAGCAATAGTTTAATGCTTAGCATTCGTTTCAATAACAACACCATCACAAACAGAATCAAATCCCTGCCTCAGACTCTAACTGATTCCTGCAACAGATAAAAAAACCCCAAAAGATACATCTTGTCATCATTCTCTTTGGGACAGGGAGAGTGGTGGTTACAGATTCTAAATATCAAATTATAAATCCAGTACAAGCGTATCTTTATTTCCGTAGGTAGACAAAACTCATTATTGGTTTATTCTAGTGATAACTAACAATAGTCTACCATGTTTTTCTAAGACTTATAGTGATTAAAACTGTCACACCTAATATGGAGATGAAGAAGTACACTAAATTAGGAGAAAATAAAATTTAAGTGTGTCCTCACATCAGGAGTGTGTATTATTTATTCAGATATGTCCTGTAATGCCTTCTCCTCATAGATTCACCGCACAGAATACAGTTAAGCTAATTAGGGAAAATTCATTGTCTTCCTTTAATTACTTAGTTGTTGCTAGCACACTAAATCAAACATTTGTTTATTTTCTCTTTCTCTTTCTTTCTTTCTTTCTTTCTCTCTCTCTTTTGCTCTTTCTCTTTCTTTCCCTTTCCTTTTTTCTTGCTTTCTTTATTGCTTTTTCTTTGGTTGGTTGTTTTGACTCTCTGAGGACCTAATTAATCCATTGTCATCAAGCAGGCAGATACCTGAATGTTCCAAGACTTCCAGTTAGGGAAATGGCAAAAGTAACAGGTTTGAACAGTAACACAGCAGCTCTAACAAATATTTGCCAGTGAAAATTTTATAAAGTTTATGCATGGTTGCATGAATATATGTGTTTGGGCTACTTCTATGCTAACTGTATTGGTGAATATATCTGCATTTTAATAAAGAGAAACATTTTCACAGACAGCTAATCTCACCTGGGTAAATAAAAGAGGTTACCCACAAAAACTACTATGGAACACTGGATTGCTCTGTACTGCATTTCTTGGTCTGTGTAGTCTTGTGCTTGTATTTAGTTCTGACAGTTAAGAAAATACATGGTTTAGTGGATAATATCCTGTACATTCAAAATGAAATTAAAAAAATAGAAAGACATAATTAAGAAAGACAAAATAAAAAAATACATAATTTCTAACACAGGTTTCAACATCAAAGGATTTTTTATTTATATAAAGATGCAAAGTACCTGGCTTTTGAAGGTCTTGGTAATTGGATGTCTCCGGTCCCACAAGATTTCTTATGTTTTTTAGCTCTTCTCAAGTAAACTTACCTTTTATATGGACTTTTCTTGTTACTTCTGCTTTCCCACATACTATTCTGGATCATTTCCTGTTCTCTCCTCCATGACATTTTTCTCCCTGATCTGCAATTTCTAATTTCATCTGCACTCCTTCTTTCCTGCTCATACCTCACATAGCTCCATAGCCCTTTCTATTCATCTTATCACCAAATACTTGCTATTTTCTTCTCTGAACTCTTTATACCCCCTTTTTTCACATTATTATAATCATGTATTTTCCCTTTTACATGCTTTTCTGGAAGTACTGATCTCTGATTTTACTGGGCTCTGGGACTATACAATTTGCTTATAGCCAAAGCAGCCAAAAACAGCACATGCTTCCTCTCCAGAGCAGTCCCAGTGGCATCTCAAGGACTGTCTTCCATCACCTATGGAAATAGGATTTTTTCTACTGAACTCATTTAGGTGTCCTTTTAAAGGCCTGAAAACAGAACACAGTCCTTTTGGGTCGGTATGTTTGCCAGGAACATTTCTCAATGAAAATTCTTATAATATAATTATGATGTCCTTCTTAAATTCTGGCCAGCAAAAATCCTATCAGACAAGAGCTCTCCACAAGTTAAAACCTGCAGTAGGACCCTGGGTGAGATTCTAAGGAGAAGTCAATAGCTTTCAGTTGAAAAACTTGAGTTTAGACAATAAATGGCAGTTTCTTTTCTCTGGGAAAAGAAAAAAAAAAAGGAAGAGAGGCAGAGAGAATCATCTGTAAAATATTTAAATCTCTACCTCGTAAGATTCAGCAAATCTTGTCTTGGGCACATATGCACTTAGCAGAGGTACACTCCTTGGTAGGCCCCTCATCCAGTAATTTTATTTCTCCTGACATTTTATGAGTGCTTTATTTTTTCTGAAGTAGGTCAGACCCCAATAGAGAATGCTGGAAAGTTGTCTGTTGGAAACTGTAGCATTTGCACACAGTAGAATTAATTTGCCAATGTTCAGTGCCTTATTAGTGATCTGGTGGTGCTGGTTAAGGCTAGTAAGGCTATGTTCAGTTGAAACAGGCCTTTGGAAATGAGGGTGTGATAGGGCTTAAACCTTCAGTTCAGATGATCTCTCCATACTGAGAACAATTGTATCAAGTCAAAAGATAGCTCTTTACTTTGACCCTGCCATTCTCTAGGGAATGCTGATTTACATGGCTGTACTGTTATCAGTCCACACAAGCTAATTACTTGCATGTCAAAAAAACCCTGGAAAGTTGTGTTAGAGTGCTGCCAAAGGTCTGACTTGATCTCTACACACAAGTAAACCTCTGTATGGTGCTGTATTACCTTACCTGGCTGAATGGAGTATAAGGCAGTAATTGCAAATTAAGCTATCAATTTTGAAAGACTTCTGAAATTCTGAAGAGAAATAGGATGACTTGAGAAAGGAAAGGTAGGTTTAACTCTGAATTTTCCCAGTTTTTGCAGATATAAATCTAACCCTTTATTATTTTAACTCTTTGGGATGTGTTATTTTCTTGATGTTTCAGATCTCCCTCCTTTAGGTTTTCTATTGCACTTACAATCGTATAAAACCCATTGTTATTATATAGGATTATGGTTAACACTGGGATCTATGGATCCTGCAACACATTACTGGTGAACCTATTTAGACACAACCATAATTTTCACACCATTCTGTAGAATTCATTTAGAGCCTGTCCCTGCAATGGTATTGTAAAATATTCTTGGCATTGAGGATCAGGCATCATCACGGGTTACCACAAGTCAAATTTTTCCAACTTGCAGAGTACCCATGCTCCAAAAAAGTTCATAGGTGCTGCAAGACCTCACCAGCTTTGCAAACCATCAGTGTATTGAAAAGTATTAAATTCAAAATAAACACCTACATACTTGAAAACTAAAATCTGAGTTTCAGTCTCTGATGCATGAAACAACATGACGCAAGTAAGGAGGGACTCTCACCTCTTACTTCCAACTCATTACACTCCTGTATTAGGGGCACTGAATGAAGTCAATGGGAAAAGAGCTCAAATGAATCAAAAAGTTCTTTAAATAGAGGTGATTAATCCGGGACTCTTCTTGAAACAGTTTTTTCCAGACTCCAGAGGTTTGCATGGTTTCAAGAGGAGAATACACCTGGGGCAGAAATCCATTAAGGGATATGGTCAAACAGAAAATGTGACTCACTCCAGAAGTCCTACAGCCTCAGGTGTCTGGGAGTTGAGAGAGTGCTTGTGCAAAGCATCGCGTGTGCCTTCCCTGCTCCTCTACTTCATGTATTGGATCCCAGACATACTTGGAGGCAGGACACTGAAGTGTAATAAACTTCATCTTCTGTATTTAAAAAATATTTTTTAATATTATTTCTAATATTTTTAATATTATTTAATTATTTCTGTTAGTTTGTTGATAATTCTTTCCACTCCCCTACCTTCAACTCCTCTCATCTCTCTTCTCTTTTCACTTCAATTATGCCTATGCATTTTTTTGTTTGTTTGTTTCTTCTTTTGACAGGTGGTGTTGTTTATTTGTTTTGGTTTTTAATTCTTACATTTACCTTAGAGCTACAAGTATATGCTACAAATAAATTAGTATTTTAAATTACAGAATAAATCCTGCTGGCACTTCTTTCCTGGAACTGCCCATCTGATAAGGCCAAGGAAACCTGTGTGAATCCAAAATCATTTTTTCTTCAGTGGGAGTGATGTGTGGCTAGAGAAAAATGTACTCTGCTTTTTAAGATACTTCAAAACAAATCTCTTAACTGAATTTCAGAATGAGTAATAAGCACAAAAGTCTGAATATGGAAATCATTCCTTAATTTCTGATCAAGGAAGTCAAGGGTGTGAAATTCAGAGACAGCATTCCATTGAGGACAAAAGCATTGAGCTCCTCAATGATGCCATCAGGATTTGGTCCACAGATTTACACTGAAAGGCTGAGACATTTACTTGCCCTGCTTACTGTTGCAGTGTCCAATGTGTTGCTGTAATTATTCTTTGCTCTTTCAGGACTTGAGATACTGCTTGGATGACTGCTCTCATGTAGCAAAGCTGGCAAGCTTTCCACTTTGAATATAACATGGTCACAATCATAAAATTATATTTCTTATCTGAGAAAGAAAAAAATCTCATGAAGTCCAGGGGCTCATTTGTCCCTTTTGCAGGAAGCAAGCACAAGGAAAAATACTTGGTTGCAGGGCAGCAAGTGGTTTGTGCTGCTATTCATGAGGTGCAGCAAAGCTGGATGTTTTCTTTAATCCTAAACATGTTATCAGGTTACAATGACTGTGGAGTCAAAATAATTTGGGGCATTGTCATTGTAAATGTTTTTGTTGCCTCTTGTTTTCCATTTGCAGAAAGTTCACGCAAAATCTCTGGAGTTCTGTTCCAAGAGCATTTTGTAGTGCATTAATAATATACAGTCTTCTTGACAATGTTGTTGGCAGTTCCAGAGAGTAATAAAAATAAACTCAGAATAAATCAAAAACAAATTTGTGTTAAAAAAAAAGTGTGCTGAGTTGAATAACAATTTCTCATTTATTTTTTCAATTATTAAAGTAATGTATTCAACTTTACTTGAAACAGCTCTTTCCAGTTGCAATAATTTTGAAATATATGCACTTCCCTTCCTCCTCCCAAAAAGAGGGAAGAAAAAGGGAAATTCAAATTGAAAATCTTGATTGAAAAATGGAATAATTTCACTTGGAAAATGTCATAACAGAACATATTTTTTTCTTTTATTTTCTTTCAGTGAAAAAGAATAATTCAATGAAAAGGAAGTGAATTAATTAAAACTTTTGGAAAAAAATCTGCATTTCTGCCCCTCAAAAAATTTTAACTGACAAATGTCACACAGCTTTACCATATGAAACTTCTCCTCTTGCTTCAAATGCCACACTTTTCTATGCAACACCCAGAACAGCAGAGTGGGGTTTTTTTTGGCACAAAGAAATAGTGCAGAGATTCTTAAAAGTTGTATCCTTTCCTACCCTTGGCCATAATGGCTTTACCTGCTTCACTTAATGTTTTCCATCAGTTGACCTTGCGGTACTTATTTTGTTGCTTTTTTAACCTCTGCCACACTTGTTTCTTAATGCTTTTTCTCATTAATTAACAAACACATCAGCAACAAAAGGAGGGCCAAGGACAATATTCATTCTTTGTTGGATGTGAGGGGAAACGTAATGACAAATTCATACATTACGGTGTGGAATATTTTAGTAGCTACATTAGTAACTGTGGCAATTTACAGTACTGTACTATTGCATTCCAGCACAAAAAACACCAAATAACCCCCCCAAAGTGATATCAATATGATACAGTTTCAAATTTTCCCCTAAATCCTTCCAGTAACTTCAAGTTGGTAAATCTCTTTATTTGCTCTATTTTGCTAATAGTATCAGAAGAAGGGGACGGCTGAGAAACAATTCTGGATTCAGGGCAAGACTACATAGTGGTGCCCCCTTTGGAAAGCATGTAAACATGTCTTTTCTGAGTTTGCAAAGCTTTTGCTTTGAACATTGCAATATTGACCTGTGAAATCTGCAGCAAACTCTGTCTAGATGCCTCCTTGGAGTCAGTGGTCTGGTGAAGGAAGAGCTGGTACTGTGGGGATTTTGGGCAACTTGTATTCCTGCAAGAAAGGAATAGACATAAAGCAACCCAGGTTTAAAGCTGGCTGTCAGGGGAAGCCTTGGCTGATGTAACAGATCATCTTATCTAATATTGGGTGGGATACCAGGGTTTGAAGGGATCAGTTGTTACCCTATTTCAGAAACACATGGAAAAAGAAGACATTAAAAAAAAAAAAAAAGAAGGAAGAATAAGTGATTCTTAGTCGATGCAACTAGTACAAAAATTAACATTGTGACAACGCAGACACATAGGAATGCATTTCATTTTCATTTGAATGAAAAGTATTCAAATTCATCATGGAGCACACCAGGGAGTTCTACTTGCTGCAGGACAGGTGAGGATGGTGTGAACTCATTGCCCAGAGCACAATGGGGAGGCTGAATTGAGCCTGTGCTGAACAGAAAGAGGAGTTTTACAGCATACTGTAGCTCAAAAGAATGAAGATGAACATCTACTGATATTATAGACAAGTTTACCAAACTCATCTCAGATTTGTACTTGCACAATTCACATGTCTTTGTCATATATTTTGAGGGAAGTTCTGTCCAGTTTTTTAATCAGGACTGCAGATTAAAAATTTCACAGGATGATGATCATATTTACAGGGTCCAAGTTCAAATCATTGCATTATTCTCTCTATTTTTTGGTGATTACTATGTTTTCTGGTGTCATTTTAATTTTGTATTTCTAATGTTTAGACTCCTAAGGAATAAGATACTATTAGTGTTTCTCCTCTTTAAGCCACTGATACAAATTAAAAAATTTAAATCAAGCATTTTTCATATTTGGGAAAGCAGAAAGTGACAACAGTATATTTGTCATGGCACAGCCTATTTCTACAGTAGGCTTAGTTCAGACTGTTTTCTTCCCTGCTTGAGAAGGAAGCAAGGATACTAACACTTGCAAAAATATACTTTTATTATTTTCAATTTATGTATTACTGATAGTGATAAAGAGAATCTTAGCAGAATTTAAGTTTCTACCTCTAAGAGAACAATGTTCATATGGTTTGTGAATAAAAAATACTCGTCTCATTTTCTCTTTGAGGTTTTCTATATTTTCTAATAAATTATTCATTGTTTTGCATTATGATTCTTGAGCTTGCTCTCAGATCTATTAAATCCCTGTATATGTAAGTTTTATGAACACTGTTTGTAAAGATCATGTAGAGTCTAAGTGCATTAGTGACAGAGGTCATGAAATATTGAAAGATTTAACCACATATGTGAGAGAAATAAGTATTTCTCCCAGAGGCCTAAGAGGTGGCCTGTTCACATACAACACAAAGCCCAGTGCAATATTGACACATGATATCCTGCTATTTGGAATTAATCCATAAAATAACACTGGTTCCTGTATCAGAGTACTAGGTACTACAACCCTTGCAGAATCTCAGGGTGATCCAGGGAGATGTTTTATCATTACAGCAGTCATAGCGAGAGGGGAAGGAAATTAAAGTGAAGAATGAAATATTCTTAAATCCACAAAAGGGGTTTTTTTAGTTAAAGTTAATTGACTGGTAAAATCTCCTTTAGTGCTTTTTTTTTTTCCCCCAGTCAAGTTCACAGTAGAATATCAATGAGGTCTGTTGAAATGGAAACTTTTCACTGTGCATAATTAGAGTAAATGAAACGTGCATCCATTCTCAATGTGCTTCTTTTACTTCTGTAAAATTTAATTTCTTTAAGAATGGAGGCAGAAAATAAATGGGGTGAACATCAACTTATATGAGAAGGGTTTGAAAATTTCAAGGTCGGCTCAAGAGCAATGATTTGGATCAGAAATCTTCCTCTGTGATAGTGGCAAACACGACTTCTTAGCCTAGTTTGTGTGCCTCGGTTTTGCCTGTGAAAAGTGGGCAGTGCTAATAAGAATTAGGCATAGAGAAGCAGAGAGAATTTCCCCTCAGTATGCCACTGGAGTAGCCTGATCTGAAAACCTACCACTGTTCTGGTGCCTTGGGTTTTCTAAGTGTCAAGTACCATTAATACAGATAGAGCCAAACTGTGCTGTTGTGACTTTCCTGAGAGGAGATCCCATGAGGGATTAGGCTGAGCCTGCCAAAGCCACCTGTCTTGTAATCTGTGTCAGATCAGAAAGAGAGCTGCACTTGCTCCACATCAGTCTGTAGCAGAGATGGGAATAGGGTTTTGGTGATTCTCACCCCTGGAAGCAGGGACCAGTCCGGTTAAATCACAGGGCCTCTAACAAACTGTAATTGTCTCCATTTCAGCAGTTACCCCACCAATACTGCACTACACCTGCTAAACCATGACAGGAGGATGGGCCACTGAGGCAGACAGAGAAAAGAGGTAGGAAAGGAAGAAAGAAAGTGATGTCATCCTCTTTTGCAGATGGGAATATGGGGTGAACTTTATCTAAGGACACACAGGAAGACTGGGCAGAGGCTAAAGCTGTGCTCTGAGCATCACCCTGGAGTCCTTGGAGATGTTCTCTCAAGTAGGAGTGTTGTCCACTTGCCAGGTGAGCCTTTGCCACCCACTGCCATGCCAGTGCTCCCCTCTGACCCCAGCTGCTGAGTGACATTGGCTGAAGCCACCACCATGGTGTTCACTGAGAGCAGGATTTTCTGTGCTCCTGGGACAAGCTGGGAATGTGTGTGTGGTTATAACTACAAGAACACAGATGACACGTGGTGGCATCCACTGACCACTGTCCCTCGGATGAGGTGCTGTGGCTTAGCCACGCTCCTGGAAACACACCTCTTGTCTCAAACCAACCTTTTCCTGGCTTAAATACCCATGAGGCTCAGCAGTAGGGGTAAAGCGCATGTTGGGAGCAGAAGCAATTAAATAAAAAGATACATTTCTGTTTCATTAAACCACTCCAATGGGACTTTTCAGAGTGATTGAACAAACCATGAAAGCCCTCTGGATGTGCTCAGGCACATGGTACTCCTGGTGCACTATCATGGATGCTATCAGGATCACTGGAGAAACCAGCATAACAGAGATCTGGAAAGCTTTACCTTGTCAGATTCATTATACTGAGCTTCCAACCATGAAATGTAAAAAAAAGACAGAGGGCAATGCCTATTTCATTTGGTGGGGCCAGTTTTCCTCATTTTATTATCACTGGGTTTGTAAATGTCAGAAGCTGAGACACAAAACAACAGAGGATGCACTGTTAGAATGGCTGTTCACACTCTGTAGTTCTCTGCACCGAGTTGCCTCCTGCTATAAAACTTGAATTTTACCAAGCCTGAAGCAACACTCTGCTGCTATTATTCACTTATTACTACAGCATTGCTAAGCAGTCTCACAGCACATCCAGGGCACTGTCACACCCAATGCTCTATGAGCAGGCTGCATGAGACAGAGCCTGTCCTAAGGAGCTGCCAGCCTGAGCAGATCGCCCAGTCCCAGGCTGGATGGAGCACTGGACAGCTGCCCATTGGAGCAGACAGAGTGCAGGGGGGGTGATGGGACGCCAGGCTGCAGCTGCCAAATTGTCTGCTGGGCAGATCATCCTGACTTTAGGAGATTTCTCAGATCAGTGGAATTAATTACTTATTGGACATGCCCATATCTCTCCTTTTAAGTAGTTTCAGGGAGATGACTAACTTTATGAAGCTGAAGGCAGCTGGGATGATGTCCCAAAGTGACACGTTCAGTATCAAACAGGAAACCTGTCAAGGACTGACCAGGGGAGATTGTGTCCTGGCTTATCACCTGTTCCACAAAAGCACCTTTCTTCTCCAGCTCATGAGAGGCTGATACATCACCAGCGTTTGCCTTAAACCAGATACAAATATTCACAATGCATTTCAGGAGGAAGAGAGTTGGTTCACAGCATCCTTTGTTCTGTCCCCCAGCTCTTCCACTTCTTTGTACAAAGGACAAACTTATTTTCTAGAAACACCATCCTCTTTTTTTCATCCTCTCAAAAATGCTACTCTTGCACTTTTTTTTTGTGTCCTACGATTAAAGGTATCAATTGATGAGATACACATAGCAGTCAGAACTGAAAATATGAAACATGCTGCTGTTAATTTGGGTCCACATAACTTTGTTTATCACAGAAAAAAACAAATTGACTATTTTTAGAAAACATTCATTCCTTTATTTCATTTGCCAAGATTTCTAATCTGAATTTCAGAGAAAAAGCAATCTGTTACTCTCAGACATTCATGTGATGAGGGGATCTACCATGTGCGTGACAAACAAGTGTGTTTTCTGTACAGCATATTAAAATTCCTCCAGTACTACTTCACTTCTCTCCCCAAAGCACAAACAGTGGTAGCTATGCCTTAAACATAGACTGAGCCTAGACCTGACTTAGTTGTGCTTGAGGAGAAACTATGTTCATATCCTTGTGCATTTGTTTTTCTTTATGAATCCTCTGTCAGTCTTTTTACCCTGCTGACCCTGAGCAAATTTGTCATGGCAAGATGGACATCTGGTTTTACAGGCTTAGGCAAAGTAAGCAACAAAACTCTTGGAACAGAGAAGCAGAACACTGGATTATAAATGGCAAAATCCCAGAAGCTAAACTCATGGAGGGGCAGAAATTGAAACACTAACGCAATGTGAAAAGAGGTATGCCATTTAAATCAACAATGTAAAGGGGCAGTCTGCTATGGTAACATGGGAAATTTTTCTAGCTCTCTTTTTCACTTTGTCTTTAAAAGATTTTGTTTCTCTGATTATGAGAAAATTGCATGCTTTCTTGAATAGGATTCCTTGATACGATGGTATTCCAGTTACTGCCCTGAAAGTAAAGTTTGTACTGCAGGATAAGCAAATTACAGTGTAGAAACCAAAGCAATCTGGGCCATATAGGAGGTATATAGGAACTATTTCCTCCGGTGTAATAATATTTTTTGTCCAAGGCACATTTCAGAGCTTATATCCACAGCAAGATAACAATGCTGCAAATTTAGTAGGTCTTGTATCTAATCTCAAACTGAAGTGACAACCATAAACAAAAAGAAATTATCCCTGACAAAAGGCTGACACTACTGGTGCATCAGTCAGCTCTGATATGCTGATCACAGGGCCCACTGATCAGTTTCAATATCCTGTCAGGAACTGATGTATTTCTACTAAACCATTCAAATATGCTCCCTTCTCTCTGCACAAGCTGGATGCTGTTAGGCAGCAGCACTTCCCCACTCCCTCTCCTCCTCAAGAAATATCTAGCATGCAAAGGTGCATAAGGCCTGCTCTGGTTGTCACTTCTTATATCCTGGTGCTAGGACCATCATGAGAGGAACTCATCTGGAAGAAATTATTCTTCAGGCGCTGCTGTGTTTTGCATTGTTTTGAATTGCTAAGGAAAAAATACTTGGATAACGCTCTTCCTGTGGTCTCTCTGAGCTCCATGTATCTTATTTCAGGTACCATGAGCAGTGCTGGCTAAGTAAGCACAAATTGCAGCATCTGCTTTGCTCTCTGGAGAGGTGCAGCCCCAAACAGGCTCCCTCTCTATGACAAAGTATTAGGGTAGGTTGGTGTCACCTGAGCTAAGACTCCTCCTGGAACTGCCATGGGACACGTGCTGCTCATGGTGGGGTTGCTTGATAGCTGTCTGTACATGGTGCATATCAGCTGAGAAAGTTTCCTGCCCTGACAGCAGATACCAAAGTATGTAGTATAAATTGTGCATATTACAGATTTGAAATAAGAGCTTTAAAGGGCAATGAGAAATTTCATATAGTCAAGTCAATGTATTTCAGATTAGTTTTAATAAGCACAGAAGATATAAGGAAGGGACAGGGACAATTTTTTAAAAAATCTTTGAGGATTAAGGAGTGGATCACAGAATCATTTAGGTTCAAAAAGACCTAGATTTGTTTAAAAAAATTGAATTACAAGGAAGACGAAACCTGGTAACTTGGAAATCCTACAACATTGACAAGCACCACACAAAACTATATAAAACATTCTTATAAAAGCTAATGTGCTCTCCTGCATATTGTACAGGAGCCAAACATGAAGACTTTGAGTTGGATCATCTCTTGAGCACAGCACCAGGGGAAAATAAATTATGATCTTCTGGGCTTCTTTTATATCCCAGTTTGTTCTTTTCCTCACTCCCTCAATTATCTCCACCTCATATTTTTATTTTCACCTCAGTTTTCAAGCATCTTTCATGCTTCAAGACTTCAAGACTGCTTTTCTGAAGGAAACAGGACTTTGTGAGGTAAACATATGGGCTCACATCAAAGACCAGATTGATTCCACCTAATTTTTCTCACCAAATGGAACATCATGCAGTAGCATTTTGAGCCATTAGGGTCACCACTGAGACTATGTGGTTGCCTTCAGTATTGATCTTTCAGGTCCTGAAGCATCAATGAGCCTTGCCATTTGTCTGACACCGTAGGAATGTATCATCTTTTTCAGGAAAACTTATTAGCATGTTTACTTTCACTTTCTGAGCATGAAATGTTTATTAACAGCATTCTGATATTTCAGATTACCATCATTTTTCATATGTGTTCTATACCAGTTACTGACAAACTGAGTTCTCCCAATTATGTTTATTCTGGGACATAAGTACATTGTCTTCTAAACTATATTTTTCTCAGCCTTTATCAATGTCTGGGAAGTTGCAAATCACATTGCTTATAATAAATGAAGGACACACAATTTCTTTTGTGTTTTGATGAATGCGAAGGATCCATAAGTTCTTATGCCTTCTGCTGTCCAAGATACAATGGAACTCAGCCTGAGGATCCAGATTGTGGAAGGAAAATAGAACATGACTGGAAGGAAAAGAGCACAAAAATAGCATCAGAAGAAAGCTTTTCACTTTGCATTTTCTTAGGCTGTGTATGTCTCCATTAAATAGAAGTGGCACAGACAGCTTGGGCTCTGTCTGGCCAGCCAAACAGAAATTAATAGGAACTTCTTAATTGAGTAAGGATATTGGGAAAATCACCGTGTGCATATAGGAACAGCAGAACCAAGAGAAAGGCAGGCCATAGGCCCTGGATTAATACGTGTCAGGTAGGTTGCATATGAACCAGTGTCTGAGGAAATGGAGTTGAACATGCTTTACTGGGACACCACAGCTGAGAGCAATGGGAATATCTTGGAAATGCTCCCCAGTACACAGGCCCCAAATATGCAGTGCTGGCAACCCAAGACAGATCCAAGGAAGGATCCAGATGGTGCTCAACCAACACTGGACCTTTCAGGGGAGAATTCTGCACATCACATAAGTAAAAGCTCCTATCTGAGGTGACTTTCTGGGCTCTACATGCAGTCAAATGAGGATTGCTCCTGAAAAAAAAGCAATATAGCCTAAAAACGATATTCTGAATTTTTCCATGAGCTGTCTAGGAAGATCAGGAAAACTTATACACCAATGTAGGCATCTGTGTAACTATAAGCAGTTTTAACACTGTCTATTCCTTACTGGGTGCCATTTGGGGGAGACTGGGCACAACTCTCCGGCCTCTGGCTGCCCTACTTAACTTGCTACTTCATAAATATATTTATTATAGAAGATTATTTAGAAGACATTGTCCTGCACCAGTGTCTTCTGGGGGAAGCCAGCACTGCTCTGCTGCTGTTGCACATTGCACCAGGCTGTTTGCCATTTTTTCACAGAACTTGGTTTTTCTTGTGGCATTTTCTTTCCAGTATAAACGATTTTTTTGCCAAATCAGTATCTGTGATGGCTTGCCTTCTGCTAACTTGTTCTATACGTTTCTTTTAGAAAAAAGAAACAGAGAAAAAAAGTATGTGTAGCTATAATACAATAGAATGCATTAATTAATTTAGGAGCAGGACTTTTCTTCTTTGCAGAAGAGAGCAGGTCTCTCTATTCTTCTAATACACGTCTAAGTGGAAGAAGCTCCAGATGATTGATGGTTAGATTTGTTTGCTAAAAAGCATTTATGCCTTTAACAGCTGCAAATTCATCATTTTCAGGCACAGTTATACTCCCAAAGACCAATGATCAGCTTATTTGTGACAACACGGAAAATGAAAGAGGTGCATAGAAAACTCATATGTGGTTGCACTGTCAATTATCTCATGGTGTTCTTTGGATACTTTTATGCTTACAAAACATGAGGATTGCATAGCAAGATTTTTTTTGGCTGCAACTTTTCAGTAAACCTGTTACTGTAACATACCCAGCAGTTTGCACTGTATGCTTCAAGAACATTGTGTTCTAACACATCCTTTGGATGGAAAAAAAAGTCACTTTAGGAGCACCTTACTTACTAAAAGCATTTTTGCTCTTTATATCTCTTACATATTCATATTTTAACTAAAAAATGCAATCATGAAGTGTGGCATCTTTTTCTCTATTTTACACGGAAATTCTTCTCTCACAGTTCAAGGTCAAGAAAGACATTCTGGAAAATGACTGAAAGTGAATAGTATAAAAATGCACACTGATTTAGATTTTCAGAACTGATCAGCAGTCTAAGACTGTAATAGCAATTTATGTGGTGTTTCCAGTTTACTAGAAGTTAAAATTGATTAGCACTTTTTGAAAATACCTTGCTAATCAAGGTAAATTGACTAATGAAATTCCTTGATTGCTCGATAGTTTACCATTTCAGAGGTGCTTTAAATAAAACTAGTCTAGGAAACATTTTCTGACAGCAGATCAGCTAAAACTATTACTTGCACTGGGAAAAAATATTTTTTTCTGTCATGCTTTTTCATATGTAAATTCTCATATCTTTTCAGTAAATAACAATCCTAGTCCACATTGCTCTATTGGATATTTATTTTCCTTTCTTGCACTTTTCACTTCAAGACTTGTTATATTCACCCTGATAAATAATTCTGTGTGCTACCACCCTGCCTGCTACTCCAGTACAGTACAGAGGAATAATGCATGGACTACAATCTGGAAGCCTAAGCCTGCCACACAAATTAGAAATAGTTCCAGCAGGGCTGATAGTCTAACAAATCTACCTTCAGACTCCCTTCTGAGTGCATATTTTATGTTCTAGAGATATGTATAGAGCTTTAATGGGAAAGACTCATGAACATTATTCTTACTTAAGGGTGAAAATCAGACACACATAAAAAATGTATTAAGTCAAGCTAAATGAATTTTCACATTATTCCACAAGAGGTGGCAGAGATGAAATCAAATCTTCATTGTCTGTGAGAGTGCTTCAACTCTGATGACGGCGAGTGAGATCTACCCTAAGCTCTGGCCCTGTGGCCCCTTCAACAGCGTTTTCTCCCAACCATCCCACATTCATTTGGGAAGGGGATCATCTCGGGTGAAGTTAGCTCTGAGGACATGAAGCTGCATAGGTGAAGGTATCACCTCTCAGTTATGCACAAACACTGGAGATGCTGAGCTGAAGTCTGCTTCATCTTTTGCTCAGTTCTTCAACCCCAGAAAAAAGTTCTGCATAGATAAAAGTATGTAACAGAGAATTGAACAAACAGACTGCATGCCAGGCTAGAGCTCTTTACATGACAACATAAATTCTTGTCTGCAGCCCACAACACCTCCAAGAACAGAGACCACGGTCTCTGCCAAAGCCCTCTCAGCAATGCTGGCACCAGTGCTTTGTGCTGTTTAAGCCAGATGCTTCTCATTTAAGAAAGCTATTGGAAACACATAACATAACTAAGAAACTAATGTTATCTATGTTCACATCTGGCCAAGCTGTACAGAACTCAAGGCTGGTTTGCTTTAGGAGTGGGCTGGAATTCCTGATTTTCTGAAGGAGATAGTGAGTGAAGTTGGAGGACTGACGTTAACTTAGGGGAGGAGATCTGGCTGTGAGGTTGTTCATGAAGTGAAACTTTTGCAGGGTGATATGACACTAGAGCAAAAGTCTCCTGCTGGAAGAGAGGAAGCAGAATTCACAGGCAGAAGGAAGGAGAATACATATGGATAAGAAATTATTTTAAATCCTGAAGTATTTATGTATTTCTATTTGCCCTTTTTATATCATCTGATCTTCTTTTGCACAATGGTTCAGATATCACTAAACATATATAGATCTATGCAATTCTGCAGACACCTGGCTTGTGTTCTGGTGATATTGCCAGTAATGCAGATAGCCGGGTTAGAAAAGTTAAAAACTAATAGCAGTAGTTCTGTGTACCCACAATCCCTACATTTCTGCTTTCCTTTGCTCTCCCCTCTTGTTTGCGAAAGGCTGACTGCCTTGCCTGCCTTTCTTCAGACCATTTCCATTTCCAGTAAGGAGCTGTCGAGTGTGAGAATCCTACCTCTGCTTTCACATATCCTCCGCCCTCCACAATATTCAACAGTGTTGATATGGTTTTGGGAAGATAGAATTTTTTTTCTTTATACCTTTTCAATCTTGTTTTCTCCAGACTGTCACTCTTTCCCTTGAGAAGCCTTCCAGCCTAAAAAAAAAAAAAATGTAATCCTTACAAAAACCAAAACACAAACAAAACAACAAAACCTTTAGAATTAGGTTTTGGGAAAGTAAAAAATATGTGCAGTGTGATAACTAAGCATGGGCAGCTACGCTGTGTGGCAGAGATTGAAAGCTGGATGTTTTTCTTATGCTCGTACTGATTGCAGTTATCTTTCCAGTTTCTTGTGCCTCATAAGTTATACACCCCTGCAAACTCTGCCAGCTGGAATTTAGAATTTGTTCCTTTACCACTGGAAGAAATTGAACAATTGATGAAGCAGTGACAACTGGTGCTTCCTCCCTTCCTGGGGAAACAGGGATAAAACCCATCCAAAGTGGATGCAATATTCAATTACTAATACCTCCATGTGAAATTCCTTGGGCCTAGATCTGAAAGAAGAGCAACCCATTTTGATATTCCATTTCAAAATGTTTTTACAAAAAAAAAAGCAGAAAAAATAGGATGGTGAGGAAGCCATCCTGCTCTCCAGTTCCCCTGAGTGACAAGCATAACCAGGGCTTTTGCTGTTCTCTGTTTTTCATTACAGCCATGCTCCAGAGACACATGCTCTGTGCTGCTGTAAATACACTGCTTCAAATGTCAGACCTGATTTACTCTATTTTTTGGAAAGAGAACAAAAAAGGGAGTTTTTGAACCCAATAATGACAATAAACAGCAGCTGTTCGAAAATAGCCCAGACAAGGGACTAAATAAAGAGGGTGCTACTTCTGCAGTTAACCATTATCCATACTATTCCTACTAGCTGTTACTCATAGTGTAAGCACTTCCATGGGCATTAACAGTGTCACAGCTTGTCAAAAAGTAGTCTTATGAGCCAAGCCTTGAAGAACAAAACACTTATGTGTCCTAAATTTCCACTGCAGTGATGGTAAGTGTTGCAGTTTAATCCCAGCTGGCAATAAAGCACCACATTACTGCTCTCTCACACAACCTCCTCTCTGCCCCAAGAGGGGAGGAGAAATGGAAAGGAAAGGTAAACCCCATGGGCTGAGATAAGAACAACTTCATAATTGAAATAAAATATAATTATAAACATGCTAATATTATTAATAATCATAATTATAAGGAGAGGGAGAGAGAATAACAGGACCCAAGGGAAAAAAGTGATGCACAATACAATTGTTCACCATCTGCTGACCAATACCCATCCCATCCCTGAGCAGAGATTGGCTCCTTCTGGGTAATTCCCCCAGTTTAGGTACTGGACACGATGTTCTGTGATATGAAATACTCCTTTGGCCAGTTTGAGACACCAGTACAAACTGTGCTCTCTCCTGGCTTTTTGTGCCACTCCTCACTGACAGAGCATGAGACGCTGAAAAATCCTTGATCAAGGGTAAGCACTACTTAGCAACTCTCAAAACATCAGTGTGTTATCAGCATTATCCTCATACTGAATCCAAAACACAGCACTGTACCAGCTACCACAGATTAAAGTAACTCTGTCCCAGCCAAATTCAGGACAACGAGAAATGTGACTGTTCTGAAACACACACGGTAAAACCGAACATGATCTGCTAATTCAGATGTCCCATTTTCAAGCAGAGTTCTTCTTGGATGCATCTGCATGGCATAACAGGGCTATGCAAAGTTATCCAGGCTAGTGTGGACCCTGGAAGCAGCATGGTGCTGTTCAGAAGGTCTCCATTGAGGTGAACATCCCCTCCTAATACAGCTATGTTACTTTCAGCAACTCAATATTTCACCTTATTTTCAAATCTAGAAAGCCATATTTAGAATTTATTCATTTTATTTATATGGACCCAATACAGATGTGTCTCAGAAGCCTGTGTTTGGATTCCTGCTTCTGCAAATCTTGCCTGCAAGGTTTTGCACCAAAAATTGACTACTAGTCAAACTAGCCTATTTACATATGCTAAAGTAGACTTACTCCTGTAAATATGCAAGGCATCATGCAACTCAGTGTTTTCAAACAGATTACATCCTATATAAAAGGGGGGGCATACTCTAAAAAAACATGAGGAAACTGAATTAAATTAAAGTGAAAGTGAAATGTTGTCTAAATTCTCACTCATGGGGCTGCTTCACACTTTTGCTTGCTGCATCTCATTCTTCTGTGTGTATTCAAAGTTTGTACCTTCCTAGGAATGAAAACGTCAGCCCCAAAACTGGAAATTTCATGGAAACAACCTTAATGGTGACATCTTTTGATGACATCATTGACATCTTTTTTGACATCATTGATGTCACCAGCAGCATACATGTTTTTTTCACACGCTGCGTACATAATTTTCTACAATGTCTAAACAATGCACTGCATTTGACAATCTTGTTCCTGTTAATTGCCAGATCTTCACTTTCAGGGCTGCATAAATCTTCTCAATAAAAAATCACAGCTGATGCTGTCAGGTTGAGAATCTCACAGCATGATTTTGGGGCCAAGTCAAACACAAATTACCCAGTATTCACAACGGTAACTTCTTATTATTTTGTTTGTTTGATCTGGATCTGTGGAATAAGAGCTTTGGATTTGTTCCGATATGTTAGTGTTTATTGCTTGTACAGGGCCACCAAT
Source organism: Aleadryas rufinucha (assembly GCA_013397815.1). Lineage (NCBI taxonomy): Eukaryota > Metazoa > Chordata > Aves > Passeriformes > Aleadryas > Aleadryas rufinucha. Next base: position 211,648 of record VZTH01018016.1, read on the forward strand.
TTCTGAACCACTTGACTTGAGAAACTGTGCTGTGAGTAAAGTCCCTCTTCTTGCTTCTGTCCCTGCCTTGCTGTTGCCTGGACTCTAGGCACTGTGCACCAAAATGTCACCAGGGACACCACAAGAAAAATGGTTTCTGTTTGGCAGCTCTTTCTTTGTTAAACAACAGTAGTGCTAACCCCACCATACCACTTTTTCATATACACAGTTTTCACGCTTTCTACAAAAATTCTATCTCCTTTAGTTCAGAGTTATCCCTGGTTGCCTGGCCCAAAGCACTGCATGTCTTGACTTCTATTGCAGTCTGATGGTTCTGGGCAGGCATGGCAAGAAAAGTCACCTCCATCCTCTTCATTTTGCATCCCCTTGGGTGCAAACTTTGTGTGTGTCTCAGCAGGTCTGGTACTCTCCCTGGTATCAAACATCTTGGTTTCCATGTCTCTGGAGGCATGTCTGTCACATAAACTAATGCCACAGCTCTCACCTTATGCTTAATGCAAACCCCAGCCTGGGAAAAGCACTGCCAAGCCCCAGTGGGGTAGGCGGGAGACAGAGAGAACAGTTGCCATTTGCTTGGCACTACAGGGGGCTCTTGGCCCCTGTAACTCCCAGATTCTGCTGCTGCAAAAGGGAACCTGAATGTGAAGTGGGACCCCACCACCACCCACAGGGAACACAAAGCACTTCAGACCCTCCTTGAGGCAATAAGGAAAATGGAAATACTAAAATCAAGGCAAAGAGATGTCGTTTGATGCTGCCTTCAGCATTCCTGTGGCTCACATAGGTGTCTCACTCTGCCACAGAAGAGAGGTCTTCTGGCTCATGGCAGCTTGTGTTAGCATCACTCCTCTCTGTGCCAGTTCTCTTCCCCTGTGAAGGCACTGGACCCTCAGTGAGGCACTGCCCCTGGCTCGTGGCGTGTGTGTGCAGTCCCACACACCCAGCCTTCATAGGCTCCCTGGTTTCAGCAGCCTCCTGGTGCCTGATATGTTTAAAACAGTACCCAGGACTTGGCGAGACATTGGGCTGATGGTTCAGCTGAACAAAGCTCATCTCACCTCACTGTGAGCCAGTCTGCCAAACGAGCAATTAGTACCAGAAGTACCTCATTATTTTTATTTAGTTTTAATGCTCAAGCTTATCCCCTTGATCCTTTGAATTATAAAGCAATTGTGGAGATTTATTGAACTGTACCTACCATGAAGCCTTTAATGATCTCCTTCCAGGCACCCTTCATGATAATCCATCTAGAGACAAATCCCCACACCAAGTTCCATCTTCAAGTAGCAGGTATTCCTAGCCTTCCTATGAGGTCTATCAGGATGCTTGGGTAAACCTTTCTGGGCTTCTGCTGCCAAAGAAATTTGTCAAGGGAAAAAAATGTGCCTCAAGAAGCTGCCACTCCTATTTACTGTTCTTTCATTTGAGGCAGGGGGAGAGAAATGGTGTTTGTGTGCGCTTCTCTTTATCTCTGTGGAGCATCTATTCCCTGAGATTATTTTGGCTAAGAATTTCTTGCAGTTGTTTTCCAAATACTTTGGTCCTTTCCATCTAATAAATTTCACATGAGCATGGCTCAAATGCCTTAAATTTGCTCCTGGAGTTTGTAAATATCTTTCTGAAGAACATTAGGGTTCTTTGGTTTTGTTTGGTTTTGGGTTGGGTTTTTTTTCAGTTCCTCATTTCATTTCATTTCATTTCATTTCATTTCATTTCATTTCATTTCATTTCATTTCATTTCACAATTGTTCAAACCTTGTTAGCTGCAGCCTTATCATAGGAAGTTTTTTCCCCACCTCTACTGGGATAGGCAGCTCTAATGGTTTCTTGGTTGGTTGGTTGGTTGGTTGGTTGGTTGGTTAGACAGATTGGCCTCCACTGTACAGTGACTGCCCGAGAACAGCCTCCCTGCACTAGTTAGTGAATGGAAACACAGGGATTTGAACTACTAGTACCATTAGTTTTGCAAGCAACAGGGCATTATCTGTATTCCATATTTAAATGAATGGTGTTGGCACTGCAGGATGATGAGTTAAAGGTAGTATTGGTTTTGCTCTCAAATTCCATTAAAAATCCCCTCTTCCCCCACCTCCACCTCCCACCCCAAGAGTAGAAGGCTTGGATTTGCTTGCTAATGGATCTTTTCCATGATCTCAGATGTATTCATATGATGATATTGTAGCTGGAACAACGCAAGTAGACAAAGCTTGTGAGTGCTGTATACCAATGTGCCACTCTGGTCCTAAATGGATCCTGCACTAAATACAGAGGGATTGTTTGCTGTGGAAAACAATGTAAGAGAATCATTCTGTCACTGAAAATAATTTGAAAATATATTGAAAATACATTGAAAATATATTGCTGCACCAAGCGTCACTCTCTGTCATATGCTCATTTTTTTTCCAGTTGGACATCTTTCACCTTTCTTTGTTCATTCTAAGATGAGCCATCTTCTCCAGCCTTCTTCAAACTACTAAGAAGCAACTCAAAGTTTGTCTGAAAATCCAGATGGAAGATTACAAAATCTACATATCTTAAGTGAGATGGATGAGTAATGCAGCTTACATGTCTAAATCACTCAGCAATCCAAATTACATGCCACATGTTACTACTTAAGCTAGTCAAGAGCAGTTTCCTTCTGTTTTTTTTTTTTTTTTTTAATTAATTCAAACTAAATGCCTTTAATAACTTCAGAGCTGAAAAGAAAGAGCACTGCTGTAAACAGTATTTTGATTTCATCTGACCTTTGCATTATGAGATCAGCTCTTAAGATTCATTATCTGGAAATGTGATAGTCCTTAATTTTTTCCTCAAACACACCTGGCAGTGGGATATTGAGCTAGAAAAATACACTCAGGAAATTCAAAGGGGATCTTTGGTGAAAGTAAGGCAGTACGTTGTATCTGTATTGCTCTCTGTAGTGCCTTGGAAAGCATATTTCAGTGGTGTTTCCCAATGAGCAGAGCAGAATAAATGCTTGCCTGCTTTGCACGCCATTCTCATAAAGAAATAAAATTGTCATTTTTAAATATAACATTGCACCTACTTACAATTTCTAAAGCTATGTTCTTCAATTTGCTAGCACAAAAATACTGATCCTATAAGCTTCAGCAATATCAGGTAATGTCTGTGGGGAGTTCAATCAATAAATAAGCTCTCTTCTGTTGCTGAGCAATTTCACCATCAAATGACTTTGTTTAATGCTGTGAAAGCATAGGGAGTGGAGAATGACGTGTTATAATTATTTCCCTGGAGCTTCATCAGAGGGTTTGTGGATAACCATAGAGGTAAGAACTGCTGCCTCCTGGGATCTGATCTCAGAAGCACTCAACACAGAACATCTGGATTCTGCAACAGGAAGCAGCTTGACACCAGACATGCCCCAAAAAGAAGACTGAAGCAGCAATCTCAACAAATGGGACTCCAGATTTCCCAAAATGTAGGGAAAAGAGGTGAATGTTTTTTAATGTGCCAGAATCAGGGCTCTTGCTCTAATAATAAGCTCTAAGGAGCTGTTTGAATATCTAGCAAGAAGACAGCAGCTTGGAAAAAGCTTCTTGGGTGTTCTTCTGTGCTGAGTCTTGGCTTGAGCCACCTTATTGACCTCTGAGTGAATGCAGCTAAAAGCCAGCAGGAGTTATGAGATGAGGGGATCTGGATTTATCTTGAGTCATTTTACAACAATTCCTTTTGAACAAACTGAAGGAGATCTTTTTGCATCTAATTATTTGAGTTTTCTTTTTAAGACTGTTATAATAAATTGGGCTTTTAGTTGAGCTAGAGAGGTGTCAGTTTTATTCTGTCTTTCTCAGCATAAAAAAATAATTTTCAGTAAAGTTTCTGTGTTGTTTTTTCAGACTAATATTTTAACTCTTCTCCCTGTCCTGAATTGGACTATTGTAACTTGTATTCTTCCCTCAGTGTTTCCAGTGGAGAATAAGACAAGCAAGGATGTAGAACAACTGTTCTGTACAGGTTCCCTGTCTCCTGAAACAGCCCTTGTCTACTCTGTTCTGTCCCTACAACCAGGTTTAATGCCCCTGGAGTGGATGGAATTAATCATGGATCAATTCACTGAATGTTTTTACTTCAGCTGAGAGATGGTTTTTGGCTGTATAAAGGGGGCACAGTACACCCTTTAAATGTTGTTAAAATATATTTTAATATCAAATATACTAAAAAGGAAGATCAGAGCATGCAGTACTCCAAAATCCACTCCTGTTTCACACAGCCAGTTCCAGCCAAATGCACCAACTTTGGTTTGGGACATAAAGACAGCAGTATTATAGATTGTTGTTTTGATCGTTTTATGCTGAAGGTGCCAGCTGTCAGTGATGTGCGTGAGTTTCTGGACAGAAAGAAATATCTGGAATAATATACCTTGTTAGGGCACTTGTCAGCTCACCACGGATTCACCTTATCTAGTCAACTGTCAGAAACAAACACTTACTGCAGTCAGTTCTGTGCAGCTGATAGAGCTCCCAAAGAAATTGGTATTTCTCAGTATTCTTGATATAATTGCCACATACATTCTCAGACACTGATTCCAGAAATGGTATGCTAAGACTTTTCTTCAGACACTTGGATGAGGACATTATATTATTTATTGAGAGGATCAACAGTACAGGGGGGAACAGAAGTTTTCTGAGACCACTGCCCCAGTCCTGGGGAGCAACTGGAGCCTGCAGGTGCTTCTATGCTCAGTACTCTGAGGGAAATGCTCCCCAGTATCACTGGCACCATCCAGTTGTCTGAGGCTGATACTAAGAATATCAGTTAGTGGAATGTGGGGAAAACTCTTTCACAGGAGCACCTAAAGGCTGCAGGCAAGAACTGTGTAGGTGCTGACTGTGTAGGTATAGTGCACATAAGGCACAGCCTCTGTCCTCAGTACGCTGCGTAAGCACAGAAGACAGATGAAGGGTGCATAGATGGAAGGGGAGGCAGAAATGTTATCTCTCTTTTGCAGGTGAGGAGACATACAATCTGAAGGTCTGAACACTAGCAACTGAACATCAGCGTCAGATTCCCAAGAAAGGAACTGTTTACCAATGTTTTCCATTTTCCAGTAGCATCGTTTAAGACATTCATGAAGAGAAAGGAATAGTGTTGCATCAGAATGAAAATTCTTAGGTGTTGTGGCAATGTATTAAAACACAGTGCATTTGACTGCTTGTCAAGTACAAAATGCAAGTGGCTAATGCTGCAGTCAAATGCATTTTTCCAAGGAATCAGCTGCTTTCTTATTGCATTTATACAATATATCTCCATGGAATTATATTTTCTGAGACATGAATCAACACAACATATGTTATAGTGCTTCAGCTTTGTTTTCATAATGAAAAGAAGCTGCTTTAATAGCATCTGTCATAGTGCTAGGAGCATATCCTGCCACAGATTCTCAGCGAAAAAAACCCACCAATTGCAAGTCAAAGAACTCAGATCCAGGTTTAAAGGAATGGGATGTGATTATGCCTGCTATTACCTAGTTATCTGTTCTGCTCTTCTTCCTTTCTTTAATTATTTAGCAGAGTTAACACAGAAATGCAGTAAAGGAAACTCTCAAACTGAGTATTATTTCTGGATACAGACAGTCTTCTTTAAACCAGCAAGGAATTTTGACTGCAAAGTCCTACTGAAGTAATTTATTTTTTTTTTTTTATTTAGGATGGTAGCTTTCCTTTGCTGCAGTTGTCTTCTAAAATATACATTATAGATTATCTTCCTTTGAGAGAATAGTAAAAGGAAAACTTGCTGTACTGGGACTTGGTAAACTGCCTCTAATCTAATTTATATTACAGGGCACCCACTACTGGGGAATTCATAAGCTACTAAATGTCACATCCACTCTTTTCCTAGCAATGACAAAAACAATTTGAAATTCATTCTAATCACGAGAATGCCACACTGAAAAATCTCCTTATTGTCCCTTCATAATTCCCCCGATAACTGCAAGGTTATGGCTTTTCAAGGTCCTTTCACCCTTCCCACTGCCCTGCAGTAGGAGGAGGTAGCAGATGTTTGGATTATGAGTTGTTTCTCCGGGGCCAGTGACAGAACTCCTGAATAGTTTTCTCTCCTTTTGACCCTGTCAAGGTTCAAGGAGTCACACAAAAAGGAACAGTTATGATCAGGAGATTGCACTAGACTTTTACACACTCTAAATACTCTAGCTGTGCTCAATATTTCATATTTCCATGTAGCTTGATAGACATAAAGGTGTACAATGAGTGGAGATGTGGTACTTGTTTCAAAGAGCTTCGGTCTAAGTTATAACCATGGAGATTTCCCAGGAAAAGGGGAAAGATAGAAGATGTAGCCTCACAACAGTGAGGGCTTTTAGGGTGATAAACCATGGATTACATCAGTCTCTGCTTTCTTGGTTTGGTTTTGCAATTCTTATAAGCAGAACTGTAGTCATGCAATGCAAACAAAAGCCACTGCTGGCGCAGGGAATACTCTTTGAAAATCCCTGTTTGTTCACTACACAAGGCTATATGGATCTTTATGCTTTAGTGATGGATATTGAAATGCCTGGATTGATACATTTTGCTATATATAAAAATAGATAGGGGAAATAGAAAACTTTGACATATAAAAGGATGATAAACTAGAAATATAATTTAAAAGAACTCTGCCAGTGCTTGAGTATCTGGCATTTTCTGCTTCACGAATTGTAATCTTTGATGTGGGGCAGGGAGGAGAGCTCATTTCCAATCAGAGAAGTAACAGAGAGAATTTCTGATGAAAACCCAGACTGGCTTGAAGGTCTTTTTAGATCTCCCTGGCTCACGCTGGCAAGGTCTGAAGATTATTTTATCAGCAAGATCTTAGGACTGCGTCTGGTCATCCTCCAGAAACAACTCCCCTAGGGCTGCTAGGGAGGATGGAGTAAGCCACTGCCTGGTGACACATGTTGACTGCAGGCTGACGCAGTCAGATCAACCCAAGCACAGGCAACATCTCCTGCCCACCACTTACCAGGATATCTACTCCTATATGGCTGTGTGGGTTCACAGCCACAAGTAGGGTGGTCTTGTCTGTGAGATGGGTAGTCCCTTCTACAGGGAGACACAAATAGTTCCTGCCTTCTCACACTTCTGTGAGAAGGGAGGGGAGGCAGATTTCTTGTGACATGGATGAGGCTCTGCAGAGCATACACTGCCCATGATAAACACAGATTTTGCCTATCAGCAAAGATGCTTTCCTGGCTTTTTTTTCTTGTGCTGGATTGCATCATCCTCACAGAGCAAACTTCCAATAGGCAGAAAGGTCATGGCATCTGGCCCCTGGTGAAAAACCTCTGGCATTTCTCTACCATCCTGACCTGGTATTAAGATGTTTTGAGAACATCCTGCCATGCTGATAGCAAACAAATGACAGCAGAGTTCACTTACTAAAATGGGTGTGGTCAGGGCTGAATTTGATACAAGGATGTGGCACTGAGCTGGAGAGCTACCTCTTCCTGCTCCTCTTCACACTGGAATTCTTCTTACTGAGCTGTTTCTCCTCTTTCATACATCCAAGCAGATGTTGAAAGCAAAACAAACTTAGGAAAAACAACACTCAGTTGTATTCAAGAGTATTCTAGCAAAGACTTATGTAATTAATGGACAAAAATACAAAAGAACCCCAACAACAGCCCCCCAAACATCTTCTTTGCTTATCACTTCCCCCTCACCACCCCAGAAATTATTATTCTCTATGTTGCACTCCAGCATTATACTTAATGTACTAAGCAGCCAAGGTAATGATGCAATTTCGACAGCATTTTAATTTATTGATGAACTAATGTTAACCTGGAACATGAGGCATACTCCTACTTGTAATTTCCATTGCTACATGTTATATAAATTCACTTATCAATCCCCTAGTCATCTGCACCCCTCACTGTGATTCTCCTGTCACCATAACATAAAATGACTGAGTTTCAGGAAACAATATCTATTCTGTGCTTGGCTAATCTCTGCTTTAATATTTGCTTGAAAGTTGTCCCTTAATAAACATCGAAGTCTTTTGAAAGGGGAAAAATATGTCAGTATGGCCCTTTCAACCTGTGGAAGAGATGTAAATTTACTCATACTACCTGGAACGCCACAACTGCAGACCTAAAAGCTAATTCTTTGAGCAATCATGTTTGCTCAGTAGCAAAGGAAATGATGTCTAGGGACACTGAGCAGCTGTTTCACATCACGAGTGTATGTTTTCTAAATACAAGGAGCAGCTAACCCCTCATAGCTATAAATACAGCTGTGTCACCTGTGTATGATCCGATGGACAGCTGTAGCCAGCAGAGGTGTGGACTGGACAGACAGTAACAGATGAGCCAGTGGCCCCATGCCCAGCTAGTCAGGCAGTCATCTCTTCTAGATTGGATTTATCCATCAGGGGAGTAGCTGTGGGTTCAGTTCAGAGGCAGTTGTTCTGTTAATGCACCATACTGCCAGACGGAAACCTCGGCCTGGCCCTGGTTAACTCGTTCCTACTTTTCAAATCAAAACGCAGCCAGGTCCAGGGTACTGGGACCCTCAGATAACAGCATAATTTCAGCCTCTTGTTTCAAATGCTGCTGCTCAACTGGGGCAAGGAGAGTTGTGACCTGACCTCTCCAGTGGCCTCTATAATTTTCTGTGGAGTTCAATGAGCTTGACTCATAGGATCAAGGTAAAGAAGAAGAGTGTCTGGGAGTGCTTTTTGCTACGTGTACTGAAAGGACCTACCTGAAGAGTGCCACTTTTCATGTGGATGACTAATAAAACATGTGATACAAGTGCAAACATCAGCATCTTGAGCAGTAAATGAGCATCTCCCAGCTTTTTGAACTTTTTGTGAGCGTGGCAAGTCTATACCATCAACACCAGAAACATGCACAAGAATATAAATGCAAATAACAAGCACACGTTATCTCCTCTTTAGCTTCAGCTCTCATCCCTCTTCTGATAAAAGTTCTACATTTCAAATGTCATCAGTCTGCAGGAAGATACAGTTTTTTCTTTCTGAGCCTATTAACACATTCAACACAATAAAGGTGAGGTGGGGGGAGAGGAAAACAAGAGAAAAACGATAGGGGTAAACAAAACAACACAACACACAACCACTCTTCTTGCAGTTCTGAGAAGCATTTACTAATCTCATCTTCCGTAGAAAAATTCTGCTCTGTTTCAGGCACTCCTGGATGTACTTAGCATTGCTCTTGAGCACGCAAAACATTCCTCATGACTGCCTTCGCATCCCAGCAATCCACAGAAGATTTTACACATTTCTAACAGAAAATTCTTGAAATCTAATAGATCTTAAGCTGCACACGGGTTCTGAGTGTCCCCATAGCTCCCTGCCACCCCCCTCCTGCCTTTTGCTGAGTTAATCTGCAGCTCTGCCAGCTGAGGGGACTTACCAAGGGCTTTTCGATGGGAGGAAGCAGTTAGGAGCTCGCACACACTGGAATAGCTGCTACCCAGTAATGAAGCAGGAACTGAGAAGTCTCACTCTTTCAGCAGCTATTCAGGTAGTGCTGCCAGCTTTCTCCAGCTCTCTGCATATACACACACGGGGCGGGGGGTNCTGGCTATAATTATGAGAGCTTCTTTCTACAAATTGTAGCAGCAAGAGATCCCTTCAGCAGCCTTTTCAGCATGATCTCTTCAAAAAGGAGTCTCTTGCAAAAAACTGCATCCTTCCTACTCTCTTTCACTGTAAGAAAAATTAAAGCCAGCTCTCTCAGAGATTTAGTCATTGATGTATCATAGCGAGGTTATTGTTGATCAGAGTTTTATTTTTTCCTTTTTTATGATGAAAGTTTTATTATTAAATCTAGCCTAGTTTGCAGTCAAAAAGAGACCTGACTCTGCTCTTTATAAGGAACAGTCTCCCAGGAAAGCAGTTTAGATCAATAATTTCATGCATTTAATGACTGTATTTATGAAAGAAAGCATCCAGGCTAAGCGATTCACTAACTGGAAGGGTAACAGTTTAGTAAATACACATCACTGCCTTTTTGTACCTGCATACACCATTAAAGGAAAAATGCAAGATCACATGTAAATTAATAGAAGGATTTATAAAGGAGTATTATTGTATTTGGCAAAGGGATCTGAAGGATTTAAAAAAGCTTAATCTCCAAGACAGATCCTTTCTTTACAATTCTTCAGAATCCTATTCTTTAGAATCCTTGTTCTTTGAAGCCTTAAAATTATTTATCCTGTCATTACTTCTGATGTCACCTTTGATAAAAATGAGATAAAATATATCCTCTTCCTAAGTAAAAGAGGAAAGTGTTCTGGAATATTTCCCTCTATCAATCCATCTCTCCTTCTCCCACATGATCACCCATACACTCACCTACACACATGCAAAACACAATAGCAAATGTAACAACTAGGGGGGGTGAAATCACACATTTCCTTCAATTTACCAGCAGCCTCATTCCCCAGAAAGCAGTGCCTTTGTCCAGATCTTGGTACAACTCCAATAACCACAGGGTCATCCATAAAGCAGACCAAAAAAAAGAGTGAAAAAAAAATAAGCTGGATGTATGAATCTGACTTTGTCCCCATGAGTGACACCGGGAGCACCATGGAGCCAGCTCAGCAGAGCCCCAGCGTGACAATGACTTTAAGGACTGTTGCTTGGTATCACCATCCAGAGGCATGAGGGGACCTTGTAACAAGGATGGAAATGGGAAGAAAAGAAGAGAAAATAATTGACAGAAGCCTATTTAAAAAAGCAGTCACCACTGAGTTGATAGTGCTATCTGACACGTTAGTGCTCTGCAACTCTCTGTGAAACCCTTGTTCAGCCTGCTAACATTTTGCAGGGGATGTTTTCACACACAGCTGCCCAGTTGTTAATCTCCAAAACATGTACTTAATAGTTAATTACTTTTAATCAAAATTTTAGGGCCTCGGTAAGTTTATTAGGAAATCATAAAACATGAAGTGTACAGAGAGAAGTTCCTTCCAAGGCTTTGACTTGTCTCAGTAGCAGAAGTCTTAAAAAGATGGAAATTTCTGTCCTTCATTGCTCCTGCCTTCCTCCAGCTCAGAGTGGATTAGGCAGCGGGAGTAAGTACAACCTTGTGTTTAAACTGCAGACCAACACTGTCTGCCACTTCTTGGTCCTAAAGAAGCCTCAATGCAGATGGCCACTCCAGATGATGTGGAGTCATTGGAGGGCATAGACAGAGGCAGCCATGACTTTCAAGACCTTGTTTTTCTTGGTATAAAAAGCAGGAACTATTGGTGGCCTATAACCCATACATTGCAACATCCCACTGGTTGTTCATTTGCTGTGGAAGTTCACCCTTACAGAATACATGCTTCATCTCTCTATTCATCCTCTGGAGAGGTTAGTCAGGAGATTGGCAAACTATGATGCTCAAAATGCCAGAGAACTTCTCCCAAGGTCAGAGGTTCTACTGCTTGGGCTTCCGGTCTGTACCCTCTCTCCCATCACAAACACCCTCACTACAGGACCTTGAGGGTCTGAGACCCCTTCACTGCACCCACATAGTTGGCATGTCCGTGCTCCCACCCATGGGATATCCCCAGCAGGATAGAGCAAGGCTAGGGCAAGAGCTGCAGGTATCTGCCATGGGCAGAGCTTCCCTGCCTTGTGAGCTGTACCAGCTGAAGTTGCTGGTTTTGAAAAGCTTGTTTCTAGAAATTACAAGTAGGCAGTGGCAACGTGTTTACATCACGAGGGCAACCTGCATAGCTGACATCTGAGATCTTTCTGTGTTAAAAACAAACTATCCAGCCCTTTAGCTATTCCTCCATCTGGGCTTGCTAAAAAGAGGCTTCACAGAGAAGAATGGAAACAAGAGTTCAAAGAACACCTCTTACCTTCAGAAAGATAGGAGGGCTCTGTTCTTAGGGGATTATATTAATTCAGTCAGATCTGTGGATTGTCACTAGTTAGGACACTCACACTCTAATAAAAAAGATTCTTTTTTGTAGTGCAAGTAAAGAGTCTGGGAGAATTCTTCCATAAATTACAGCTCTACAACTTGGAAAGAACTAACAAATCATCTGTGACCTGTGAATCTAATTTTATTGCGCAAAGATCTTCCCCTCCAGGGCTCTTTCCCTGATACATATATCTATTTGCCATTCTTCATTGACATAAACCAATTTCTGTGGTTTTCTTGTCAATAACTATCCTTAATTTTTAATGAGTAATACTAAAGCCATTGACCTCCAGTAGAAGCAGGTTCTTAAAGAAACAGCCCTCATTTTCTCTGAGATGTGCAACATTTTGCTTGAAATACACCTCTGGACTGAAATGTGCATTTAATACGCTGGAGGATGAGGGTGATATAAGGGTTAGTTTTATTTCTTGCGTAGATTCTGCTCTCCATTAGTATCAACTACAAGTTTTACACACTGGTATCTCGCTTACTGTCTGAAAATAATAGGACTTATCTAATACAGCATATGGTATCCTTTGGCAGTCAGTGTGGACTGGGCACAGGTTCTGACTGGTTCTAGCAAGTCCTGACAACATTTTTTCCTCTGTCTCTTCCTCTTCTAACTCTTCCATGAATAATTTATTGAGCAGAAGGGTTACACCAAGGAAGGAGGTATTAGTGCATGTTTTATAATGATGTCAGAATTATCCCAGTGTCAGTATTACTAATACAGGAGAATCAATATCAATTTTACAATGAAAAGAAATCTGGATGATCTGATATATGGAAGCACATAAATCATGCATGCATGCAACCTCTGCCTTGTGAGTGACACAACACTAGCTTAGATAAAACTGATTTCTGAAGACATAACTATCCCCTTTCACTCCTTTCTCACAAAACTCTAATCATTTTACAGTGCAAAGATACAGAGACAGCCTGTCTTTCAGACAGTGATTTTTATGTGTGCTAGATTGCCAGAGTTAAGCACGTACATCTTAATGTCACAGGTGCAAGATTTTACCCCATTGATTAAAGGAATCAATTCCTTGATTCATGGAAAATTCATGAAAAGGAGGAGTGAAATTTCTATGAGAAAGCTTATATTCTGTTCTCATTTACATCCAGGTAAATCTAATTTCAGTGTTTTACATCAATAATAACTGTGATCTGCAACACAATATTAATTAAGGTAGTGTTGTTAAATCTAGTATAGTACGTAAAACCCCCACAAATTCTATCTGACACATAGAGATTTTGCACCTGTGAATATTGACGTGGGTCTTTTATAAAGTTACATAGAACCAGCAGGAACTTCTGCAATGTCATTACAGAATCCAAATCCTCAAGGTTTCTAGGCCACTGGAATTTTGAATTCATTATTCCGAGGAGGATTTCTCCTTAAACGGGAGAAGTTGATGGTGAGTGAAAATTCTTTGGAATTGTGTATCAGCAATAATGCATTGCCATTAGAGCACTTGTACTGGCACACAAGTTTACTGATCTGGCAGCGGGTCTGTTTAGGCTGCCTCTCCATCCCCATCAAGGTGCTCTGCCAGCAACCCTTAAGTGATCTAAAGGAGCTTGTTTCCTTCTCTTGACTCTGGATGGCTGTGGTGGTGGCTAACAAGCACATGTGTGCTGCTGCTACACTTGAGGAAGAAGAATCACATAAGCGTGACAGAAAAAGAAACCTGCAAAACAGGGATAGTACCATTTGCTTTGAAAGAGCTGAAATGAGTCATTGTGCTGATGTCTTCCAGACCTGAGTGCCATAACAGTGGGGAAATCACTAAAGTGTCTGGGATGTTCCTAATAGTGCAACTATTATGATACAACGTGAGATTAATTATCAGCGTACCTCTGTCAAAAGGGACAGTCTTATTAACCCTTCCGAGCTCCTCATCCCAGCTGTGATTTCTGTGGCATATCTTGAGCCAGAGCCGGCTCTCGTCTGAGTGCACAACAAGAGGTTCAACACATTCAAATGGCAGAAAATTCACCCAGCATATAAAAAGAGGTGATAGGTCTCCAGGGTAGTGATCAGAATGCGTTTACTCCAAGTACAAGAGAGTGACAGCACAGAACCGGGTAAGGGAGGAGCAGAGGGTGTCAGATTTCCTTTTCAGCAATAGGGAAACGTTAGCTCAGCACAGCCTATCATAAAATCATACCTGAGCATACCTCTGAGGTAGTGTACTGCACTGCATCTCTCTGCAGTCACAGATTCCTTCAAGACTGGTTTTACATTAAACATTGTCCTATGCAAGTTTAATCAGCAAGGAACAATGTACTGCACCATCAGAAAGTTAAGCATCTCTACAAGAAACCAGATTTGAAACATCCCAGGGCTGTTCCTTTAGATTATCAGAGAGAAAAGGAAAAAATCAACAAATGTCTAATTGTTATTTTTTTTGTTTCCTAGAGAAAGGAAAAACAGAATTTCACTGTCGACGCTTTTATGTGAAGGGCTACTGATTAACCCAGTTCTTGCCAAAGATGTGGTCAACAGTACGAAGAAGGGGAAAAGATAACATGAAAAGGGAAAATGGACAGAAGTCCTCATTTCGTTCTGAGCCTAAACTCACATGAAAACAACACAAAGACCTGGATTATGCGCGGAGCATTACCCACCATACCATCCAGGTGGAGGTGATTAAACCTAGGAGAGCAGAGCATGTGTAATGCAGGGGTTGGAAGGGTAATTGGTGCATTCATGCAGTGGTTATGCTTGGGCCATGCTGCAGCGTCTGTCCAGGTGCTCACCTTTGGGCAGAAAGCAGAGCATGGAGGAAGAGGAGTCCTGCCCTGATGTTGCCTGTATTTGTCCCTGTGCCCCGAAGCACAGTCATGCTCCCAGACACAAAAGGATGTACACTCAACATAAATGTTATCTATCTGAGGAAATGATGGTTGAAAACATGAGACAACATAGACAAGATCAGGGTCATACCGAGCAACAACTGTTCTACTTAGACAAAGTAAAAAGAAATTTCCTATAATTAATCTGACATCCCAGGCTGACCTTCTTGCAGGACACAAGTCCAGGCTGCTGTCTGCTAATTTTCTGTGACTCCCTACTTCCTTCTCAGGCATAAAAAACTTTTCTGGGGCATAATTGCTTTGCTGCTTTGCCTCTGCACCCTGACAAACTGCAAGGAGCCTGGGGGAAGGAATACCAGGAGGAGGTGAATGATAGCTGAGGGAGTCAGACTCTGTCTCAGTACCACTGGAGCAGTAGTTCCACCTTGCCGTGACTCGGTAAATAATTGTCTCAATGGAAGAGAAGCCTTTGTCTTTGAACCAAGCCTTGTGTTGTTAGTCAGGACACAACCAGTGGTGGCACAAGACAGCTGAGGAGACCTACAACAAGGGAGAGAGTATGATCAGCAACCTCCAGAAAAAAGAGGTAGCAGGAATCAAAATCCTACGCTGGCTGCCATGGAAGCTGGATTGTCAGATAAAAGTTGAACAGAAGCAGTGGATGCGAAAACTGGGGAAGAAAATGAACGTTAGCTATTTTTATTGTATCCCTGAGGGAGAGAGATGAGAACAAAGAATGCCAAAAGCATAAGAACAGCTGATAAAGGTTTACTCAGCTCAGAAAATCCTACTCTAACATTTTTTATTCTATGAAATATAAATTAAGCCATTAGTACTTGAGGGGGTTTTGATTTCTGAATATGTACAAATCTAAATACATTCTACTTGGTGTCTGAAAACCTTGAAAGCCTGAGAAGACTTGAGATTATCCTAGCTACACAAATAGGGCATTGAAGGAAATGTCCTCTTTTATTGCTTACTCTGTCCTAGGTAAAATAGTGCAAAGTTGCTCCTTGTATGAAGAGATCATACACTGTAGCCAAAATATTTGGAGTAGATCTTTAGCTAAAAATGGTAAAAATTGAATTGGTGCAGTTTACACCAGCAGAGTGTCTATGAATTTGAGAAAAGTGTAACAGAGGAACAACATACTGCTAAATCAGTTTGCTCCTTTTGTTTTCAGTTAATTCCCCCAACACTGCCTGTGCATGCTCCAGGCATTTTTGCAAAGATTTGGTTTAAATTCACCGTGTTGCTATGCACTTAACTATGGGTTTATATTTTAGCTCAAAGAATTCACATGTAGGGTTGTTGTTTCTGCCCAACATGAGTCTACACAGGAACAAAAGGCATAGAAAGATCAGATGATAAGAGCATTTAGAAAACAATGATAAATCCTCAGAAATATAATTGAGTATGCTGTAATTTTTAAATACAATTTATGCTTGATCCTTTCCTCCTTCTTCTCTACATAAGCCCACAGTACTGAAGAAGTCATAATACCCTGTGCTACTAGGTGGGCATAAGAAAGAATATGGCTGGATCTCCTGGGTGCTCAGCACCTCCAGAGGTGCAATAAGACTTAAAGTAAGGCATTTCAAAAAGCCAAATTCAAATCCAGAGTCTAAATCTTCTACTTAACATTTTTCACAGTGAGCCCACTGAGAAAAATCAGGGCAGGATTTTGCTTCAGGATAAGCAGCCATATAGGAAAGTAGAAAATGCCTGCCTGCAGCAGCCTATGTGGTCTGGATGTGTCTATACTGCCTTTTGTAGTGCCCAAGAGTGCTCTGGCCAAGACATGTGGTAGAGCACAGAATCTGCTGCAGCAGACATGACATGGAAGGTTGGTATCCCTGCACATCTTCCTTGAGGATATCAGCCTAAAGGGGTGTGAAATATGGTGATTGGAGTAATCCAAATACTTACAATTTATGAATTTTAACTGACACGTGGATGTTGTTGCTTTGAGAAGGTTACTGCAAGGGGGGTTGGACTCCTCTGCTGGCTGAGTGACCAGCAAGAAAAGAGAGGTAGCCTTCATAATTTGAGCCAGACAAGTCATCAGGCTGTCTGAAGCCTGGGAAGACTAGGTGGCTTTAAACAGCATTAGCAGCAAATTCATTTTTCCATGCTACTGGCTGTGTATGTGCACATGTGTTATTGACTCCAGATTTTAAGTGCCCTAAAGATGTACCCAAAGGACTGAGTGGGCCCAGGAATAGAAGGTAACATTAAACTTGAATCTGGCAATGAGAAAGGGCTATACTGGCCTAAGGCAGGGAACTCACATGCTGCAGAATTTCATTTCACTGGAGAAGTAACCAAAAACCAGTCTGTGCCCAGGAATGTGAAGGGGGAAAAAAAGTGCCATAGGAAATGAAAAAGCAGTGAACGAGTTATGGGAAGCCTAAGAAACTACAAGCTTAGCAAATCAGGATTCAGTGCACTAGTACGGAAATTGTCCATGTAGAAGTTGGTCTCTTAAGCCTGTGGCATTTCCATATTTTCCTTATAGGTATCAGCCAAAATGGGTCTTAATGCTGGTGGAGAACTTTTGAACAGCACCCAGACCAAACAACATGCATGTTGTTTTAATGTCAGCAGTGACTGAGGTGTGGAGGTCTTGCTGAAAAGAAGAGTGTAGAATTGGATGACTCAGCCCGAGGGGAGGCAGCTCTCAAAGGACAACTGTATCAAGACATCTCTAAACTGAGATGTATGGTTCTGCCATCACTGACCAAACTTTTCATGTACACCCTGCAAGAAAAGAGTAGTCTGCTATTAACAATGACCATGAGGCTTTCCTATGATTAATCTTTATACTCTGGAGTCAGAGACAAGCTGTTGGCACAACTGCTGTAACCACTTTGTAACAGATCTCAGTGGGTCNTAGGTGGCTTTAAACAGCATTAGCAGCAAATTCATTTTTCCATGCTACTGGCTGTGTATGTGCACATGTGTTATTGACTCCAGATTTTAAGTGCCCTAAAGATGTACCCAAAGGACTGAGTGGGCCCAGGAATAGAAGGTAACATTAAACTTGAATCTGGCAATGAGAAAGGGCTATACTGGCCTAAGGCAGGGAACTCACATGCTGCAGAATTTCATTTCACTGGAGAAGTAACCAAAAACCAGTCTGTGCCCAGGAATGTGAAGGGGGAAAAAAAGTGCCATAGGAAATGAAAAAGCAGTGAACGAGTTATGGGAAGCCTAAGAAACTACAAGCTTAGCAAATCAGGATTCAGTGCACTAGTACGGAAATTGTCCATGTAGAAGTTGGTCTCTTAAGCCTGTGGCATTTCCATATTTTCCTTATAGGTATCAGCCAAAATGGGTCTTAATGCTGGTGGAGAACTTTTGAACAGCACCCAGACCAAACAACATGCATGTTGTTTTAATGTCAGCAGTGACTGAGGTGTGGAGGTCTTGCTGAAAAGAAGAGTGTAGAATTGGATGACTCAGCCCGAGGGGAGGCAGCTCTCAAAGGACAACTGTATCAAGACATCTCTAAACTGAGATGTATGGTTCTGCCATCACTGACCAAACTTTTCATGTACACCCTGCAAGAAAAGAGTAGTCTGCTATTAACAATGACCATGAGGCTTTCCTATGATTAATCTTTATACTCTGGAGTCAGAGACAAGCTGTTGGCACAACTGCTGTAACCACTTTGTAACAGATCTCAGTGGGTCAAAACATTAACTTGATTGTGAGATCAAGTATTATTTATCGGATGGTACAACATGCTACTCTCTAATCACCTGTTTAAAGAGATCAAAATCCAATGCTGTAAAATTATTTTATCTTGAATTGAGTAAGTCTTTACTAGATGCTGTATTTATAAAAGTAATTTTCTCAACATAGAATGCATCTTGACTGTATTTCTCCAGTGTTTATTGCCCAGTGGAGTAATTGAATATGCTTCAAAAGAAAGTAGATAAAGAGATTTTGAAGAAAGGAACAACAAAAAAGAAAGACCTATTAATTATTTCCTCTTTATGTATGTAACACATCAGTTTTAAATGCACTTACTTGTAAAGTTATTATACACTTGTTATGGAAGCATCAAGCTGTTCACCAAGCCAATGCAAAGCAAAGCAGTACTAAGTACAAACCCAAAAGAATTAATGTTTTCTTCATGAGGTTTATTTGTTTGCTTGTATTTTAGTCCCAGGAGAAAATCCAAATGAAAACTAGAGGTGTGTTCCTGCCAGGTTTTGCTCAGCTAAACTGTCCCATCAGTTTCAATAGAACAGTGGAAATGTTTAAGAATTATCCGTGTGAGCAAAGCTTTAGGAATATCATCTACCATGACTGATTGCAATGCTGTCTTCAGTGCACTGTTGATAACATAAAGAAAATTGTTTGATTTCAAGACATATAGAGACATTTTCAGTTTTATTATTATGTGTCTTTTACCAAAGCAGACTGGACCAGATTCTTTGCTACTTTGCACGCAATATAAGCATCAACACTCTGTTAAGCAATTTGCACCCAGTTTGAACATGATGTCAATTTCCAAGTGAGAAAGCTCATCAAGAATATGGCTGTGACTATTACATCATGATGTATTAATAGGTAGCTTCATTTTTAGGGATCGTCATTTTTTTAACTTTCTGTAGAACATCAAGGTATTACTTGGAAACTATTTGACTTGAAAAATTATTTGACTAAAACAGTGTGAGACGAGTTCTTTCAGAGGAAAAATCTGGTTTCCTGACAGTGGGATAATTAGCTTGCTATGAGAGACATCCAGATCTGTTCAGAACACATGATGAAATAGAAGCAGAGCTCATGACGTTCTGTTCTTTACTGTCCAGATAGGATGGCTGGCCCACGAACAGTACACTCCAAATGTTTGGTCACAGAATAACAGAATGGCCAAGGTCTGAATGGACCACAGTGAGTCATCTGGCCCAGCCTCCCTGCTCAAGCACATCCTAGAGCACATTGCACAGGAACTGAGTCTAGACTGTTCTTGAATATCTCCAGTGAGGGAGACTTCACAGCCTCTCTGGGCAACCTCTACCAGTGCTCAGTCACCTGAACAGTAAAGAAGTTTTTCCTCTGTTTCAGATAGAACTTCCTGTGCATCAGTTTCTGTCCATTGCCTTTTGCCTTATTGTTTGGTACCACCAAGAAGAGCCTGTCTCCATCCTCTCAGCACCCTTCTTCCAGATACTCAGTCTTGGAAATTATCATTGCAGTTCAGGATAGGAGAAAAGCCTAGTCCTTACTTTTAAAAATTCTAGTTGAGTGTTACTGGTGACATTTCCCAACAAAGTCAATAGTTTGTCCTTTTTCTGTTTATTCCTAAGGGCCTCAAGAGGAGGTTAGAGTAAGGTTAGAAAAACCAATAGAAGTTGTTTCCACCTTCAATAGTTCTACTGAAGTCACACAATAAAAATACCTTGCCTTTTTGAGAAATTGTAACTAATTCAGGTCGCTGAGATATTATGTCTCAACAAAGAGCCAGCACACAACTGATAGTAATTACCATCATAATCATGTTTGCAGTAGTGACAGACTGCAGATTAATTAGACAACTTAGAGATGGAAGAGAGAACAAAAAGCTGGTAGCTAAGCCATGTTTAGTGTGGCTACAGAAATTTTCTCTTGGGTATTTTTAAATTTCACTTAAGTGTCACCTGTACTATGTCTTTATGTACAGGAGGGCTTGGGGCCACTCCTGCAGAGGACACTGCATGTAAGGAGGATGAAATGGGAGGAGAAAGGTCAGTCACCTGTAGGGAAGATCCCAGATCACGCAGCAGAGCACTTCACGTGGTAAAAGAAACCTATGTTTAGGCACCTGAATCTCACACCTTCAGTGTTTTAGATTCAAGAAAAGCACCATTAGTAAGGCCCATACCTTTTTATAATGAAATCACTTCCCAGGTTTATGGTAGAGACATTTAATGACAACCCATCCTCAGCCTTATACCATCTAAGCACACAAGGTAGTACGTCTGTGTTCAGACACAGGATGAGTCTAGATGACCTATGAAACCACCACATGAGATGCAGTTCACAAGAAGTGATAGCTCACTCAGCTGTCATCACCCCTCAGCACAACATCAGCTGAAAGGAAAGGATCAGTCTCATTCATTAACATGAGAGTGTCACGTATGTACCTGGGTTTCATCTAGAGCTAATCCCTTTAATTCAAAGCTTTTTCATAGTATGTGTTAAATTCCCATAGAAATATTTCCACTGATCTTGGATTTTGCCTTTAGCACACTTAACTTCTGGGTCCGTAATAATCTGACACACTTCTTTTAACTATGAGGAAAATCTTTCTTTTTGACTACAGCAGCACTGATTGATTCTGTGCTTACAGATGGATTTTGTTTTATGGGCTTTTTTTCCTCTCATGCTTCAGAAATGTATTGGTTGGTTGTATTCCCATAACTGAAATAAACTGGTGGCACAGGAGAAAACTGCCACATTTGCTGAAACGCCACAGACAAATTGCTATTCCTTTAGCTAACCTTATTTTTTTTTATTTCCCAAGAAATGTGCTACAGTTCTAAAGAGAACAATTTCAAGGAAACTAAACACTCTGCCTTTATAAAGAAAAATGAGATAAACTGGGGGTGGGGAGAGAGTAGACATATTTCTGGTTCTTCAGAAAGTTTTTATTCTTTCTCCATAAAATATTATTAAAAGAGTAGGTAAGTTCAGGGCTGTTGGGTTTTTCTAAAAGATGTGCAGACTTAACCCATTATTCAGGTGAGTGATCCAGAGAGGTCAGTAGGCCCATTCCAATGAGTGATGGCATTTAGCAAACTCTTGCAAGATGCAAAATTAAAAAGCCAATTCTTTAAGTTACCTCATGCTGGCAGGTGCCCCTGTGTCTGCTGGGTCTTTAAGAATGGGCACAGGATTTCTTTCAGGCATTGACATTTTGGGTAAATAGGCTATTTTTTAAATGCCATAGCACACTGGCTGTGCTTTGAGATATGTTCATACGAATGAGGTAAAGAATGGGAAGGCTGAGTGTACACATAAGCCAATGAAAGACAGTAGCTGTCTAACTTGAGCCCTGTTTGTCTGGGGAAAAGGCCCTTACACTTCTGCTCTTTTCAGTTAAATTGCTTTGCCATTATCTGTATCTCAAATTTTCTTGCAGACTTTCCCTGGGAACAGAGAAAGGAATGGACATATTAGAGGGATCAGACAGCTATGAGTACAGAATCTACTGTGCAGTTAGAATCAAATTATTGTGGGTCTGGTCCTGGGGCATGCCCAGAATTCACAGCTCTTACTAAAGTCAGGATAAGCAGCCCTCAGCATCTTACAGATACAGGCTATGGCAAAATAAGGGATCATTCAGGCTGTTGCTAACTGACAGAATTTTTAGACCTAAATCCATAAGAGACTTAACCTCCTAAATACGTGATTCTCAAATCACTTTGACACTTGTGTGTCCCAAGAGATATTTATATTAATCCATATGCCTATATGTCCACCACTACACACACAACTATTGATGACTTTTTTGGCTCTTTGTACAATATCTTGACTTTGGAGCAAGTCTTTCCCTCAATACAACTCCATGAAGCAAATAGCTCTTTTCACAAATGTAGTATCTACACAACAGGGATAAGACTTGGTATAAGAAAGCTGGAATGAAGTTGCTAATGAAGCTGAAATATTTGTAACTAAATTATTAAATAGTCTATTTTGACCAGCATTCAGATGTGATTCAGGTCCACTTCTGTGAGTGGTGAAAGGTCTTCTCATTTTTAAAAAATATTTGATGCTGTCATTGGAATGGCAATACTGATTATAATGCAAAAATTTCTGAGGTTTGAGGATTACCTAGATTTGGTTCCACTGTTTGTGAGTTGTGGATGCAAAGAGCGATACTAATGTTATAATACAATTATTGTGATACTAACATAATTGGTTGTTCCAAATATAGGTAAATTGTTTTCTTCTGCATGTTTCTGGTGGTCAATTTAAAATTAATGGACCAGTGTATTATGCTGACAAATTCACCAGAAGGTGTCAAATACCCAGAATGGTAATGGAATGATTAAACAGATTGAAGGAATCAAGGACAGATACCAGTAACAAAAACAAGATACCAGTAGCAAAAACAGGTTTTCTGGATTGGAAAGGGAAAAAAACAAAAAAAAAACAGTGAGGGTAAAAGCTCTGGTTCTGGTTGTACACCCATGTATGACATACCCTACTTTTCATTTTCAGAGTTACCAACAGGCAAACTGCTCTAAACATGAGGTATAACTGTGTGTAGGCAGATTTATGTTTTATCCAGCCCTTTAAAAATGCTGACAGGCGTTGGAGATCCAACTGACATTAAAGGGACGCTATGTATAAGGTGTCAAGTCTTGTTTTATCAGCAGATGGGCAACTAAATAGTGTTGAGCCTTGAAGGCAATTCTGTCTTCAGGTACTAAAGGCGAATTTGTCTTAGCTTGATTTATGAGTAGTGAATTATGGTATGTGGTCAGTGTGGATCTCACCTAAAGCTGAAAGGAGCCTTTTCTCCCTTTAGGAATCTCTCCTGCCTATTTCCAAACCAAGATACCAGTCCTGGAGATTTTTTTGTTTCTTCCTCTTTGTTCCTCCCATCAGTTACTGTAGTGTGAGGTGGTGTTCATTTCCTTGTAGTCCCTCTGACTTTTACCCTTTTGTCTGGATTTTGTAGTTGGCAGCAGAAGTAAACTAATACCTAATAACTACACCTCTCACAATCTTTTTTTTACTATTCTTTTTACATCTATAAGTTCATTTTTTTCCTCTCCTTTCCCACATTTTGATGTTCTCTTCCCTTTCTTTGTTGCACAGTCCTTGCCCAAGTTCTCATACCCTAAATCCTCTCTGTTTTCATTCCTAGATGTCTCTCTCTGTCCCTCCTGCTTTTTCCAATTTCCTAACCCCCTTAAATTCTCTTTTCACAACCTTTGTCTGGCTATGGCTGTCACAGTATGAGGGGAAACTGGTGCTTGACCTATTCCTCTTCAGGTTCTCACACGCTCAAGCATGGACTCTCCAGGGTCATCATGCTTTTCTCTGCTGGGAATGCCAGAGAAAGAGAGAGACACATCCCACCAGGGCTGAACATCAATATTTACTGATACAGAAAAGTACTCTCTGGGAAGGGAAACCAGGGAGCTGTTCTTCCAGTGGCTGGCTACTAATAATGAATGACAGTCACTTTTAGTTCTAGAGTGAAGGATGTTTTGATGGACACATTTTGCTTTGCCACCCTGTTTCTCATAGTGCCAACTTCACTGGGTCACTGGTGTAATAGGCTAAAAATGTGGCTATTTAAACTTGAAGACTGACCTCCTGTCATTATCATTAAAGAAAAATACACCACTTTAATGTCTCTTCTGATTGATTTTTTTCTAAACATGTCAAATTACTTCATTAGGTTTTAAGATGGCATTGATTTGAGCAAGCAAACTGATGCAGAAATATACGTGAAGGTGTAATTAGTGTGCTTTTCCCCCTTTTTCAAGATTGACTTAAGATACTTCAGTGATAGAAACTTTTTCCATTGATAACCAAACACTGCCTTAGAGAGTATGGTCTCTTATGACATTTATCCCATCCTACTTAAACAGAGATGTTTGGGGTTTTTTAATGCAATTCATTTCACAGCAGATGCATTATCACGGCTGAATACAGACTTATGTCCAAAGACCATTTCCTGGTCAAATTTGCAAAGCTGTGACAAAAATTTCCCTGAATCACTTAATTAGACCCTATCTGTGAAACATTTATAAATGCAATTGCCTTCTAACAATATATTCTCTTTTTGCACTCCTGCCTCTGACTGAATTTTGTGTATCAGTTTGTTTGTAGATACAAAAAGTAAGGTCTTCCCATCACTTGAAATTAAATAGATCAATTTATCCCTCACTATTGTAATTATGTCACAGTAATCACTTTGCCTCACTGGCGACCTCCACCTTAGCTCCCAGGATAAGCTGTAATTTTGATTCTTTGCCAACTGAGATCCTCATTCATCTCATGAGGTTACTCTAAGCACTGTCTTCAGGGAGATTGTTGTATTGCTTTTGTCTGCAGGCTGGACTGAGGTAGCAACTCTCTGTAGTATTCACCTAGGGCACTGTTAAGGATGAAAATAAGAGTTCACGTAAATGGGAAGATAAGCCTCCCTAAAATTCACAGTTTCACAGCAAAGTATCATGTCATTTACAATGAGGGGAGTAGTTATGGAGTGACAGTGAAATTTATCAGGAGTATGTGGAATAGACCATTAACCAGTGCAATTAATTGTGGGTAACAGACTTGCCAGAAAATGGATTTCAAATTGTTGAATTTTGACATTGACACAGAACTTATGTATACACATACATCTGAAGTGAAAGCTCATAAAAACCTTCTCTTCGCCCCAGTTGCCCATCTGATAAAATGGAGAAATATTTAAATGTATGGTCCTTTCCATAAATGAGGATGCTTTGAGCACATAAAGGGTTGCCTTGGATATTGTCCTAGGTTACAGTGTAAGACATGCCCAAAAGCATTTATTCTTTTACCATCTTCATAAAATATTGAATCCAGGTGGGGCAGTGTTTTCCTTGCCTCCTCCCTCTGGGAGCTATCTTTGTTTAATGGGCAATCAAGGACCCTGCCCATGGCTCATAGATAACTGCCTCTGGACAATCTTTTGTTAATGGGCCCATCAATGCCTTGTCATCCCAATGTGAGAAGCTCCACCCAGAGGGAGAAACCAAGCATTCCATCCTAAATATAAACTAGGATTCCAAACACCACAGACAGCCTTTTCCCACTGGATTTCCAGAGGACAAGAGCTACCACTGGACTTTCAGATGAAGACCAGACTCTTTTTCTACAGGATCACTGCTTTAACACGACCACTTCATCTGAACTGCTACCAGCACCCTGACTGACAGGGTGCCAGGTTGTATTCCGACTTTGTCAATGGTTCACTTTTGTACTATTGCATTTATTTTACCTTTTCCCTATTAACTTGTATTTCTGACTTGGAGTCACTGGTTTGCTTTCAAACCTGCACAGATATGTAAAGGCTCTGTATTTATTTTCAGTATTCCCCCCTGAGTTACTGCTTTTCCTTTTTTATCATTTCTGTAATGTTTTCATTTCTTCCCCAACTACCTCAGTTTGAAATGTTTTCAATAGTCCCTTGCAATATCATTTCCACAGCATGTATTATTTATTTAGATGTTGCTAATAGTACAATATTTCAACTGTCAAGAAACCTGATGTCTAGACTTTCTCACTTCTTTGGTTTGAATGACAAATAAGTTACACCTTCTGGGTATATTTCTTAATGATAAATAGTAACTATCTCCCTAGCTTTGTAGACCTAACACAGAGGAAGAACTAAGCTTTCCGAAGGAACAAATTCTTTCAAAGTTATACGAAGGGTGTCATGTAGGTATTTTTCAGGTCTTCATTTGAGGAATTGCTAATTTCAAAGTAAGAGGGCTATATGAATCCCTCCTCAAAAGCAAATTTTGAAAATCTCAAACTTAACTGGGAAGCACTTATATTTCCATTTCCTCTTGTCCTTCAGAGCAATGACTTTCAGTAGTTCTTGTCCAGTGAAGAGCCCAGCAAAATCAAAATTAAAGGTCCCGCAAACTTCTGTAGAGTCAAGTCTTAGCTGAAATTGTAAATGAATCAATCAAATAAAAATATGGAAAGATCTGTTTCACTTTCATGGAAGAAATTTTTGTAGGACTAATCTTTCCCTTGTAGTCTACCACTGTTGCAGAAGACCTTAACCTTTACAGCAACCAAAGCAATCATACTGTTTAAGTTACTCATTTAAGTAGTATCTGTTTTCTCTATAAACTTCCATTTTTTAATTTTAACTCTGTAAACATAAGTAGCATCAAGGCTTCTCACTGGCAATATACCTCCTGCCAATCATTGTCTACAGACCACTGTATTCTGGATTCCCATTCCAAATTCAGTGCACAGGTACCCCGGAGAAAGAACAACATAGTCCCAAACAAGAATTCTTGCTTCAATTATGTTTCAGAATGCTCCAATATGACTCTTGGAAAAACTGTTACAGGACAGTCTGCAAATGCATCGCATTGCTCCTTATTTGTTTCCAAAGTAGCTGACTTCTCCAGGGTGTAGTAAAAGTGTCCTGTGTTGACTTGGGATCTAAAGGAACTCATCTAATCAAGAGGTCATGCAAACCTCCAAACTGAGCAAGCCAGAGAATCCACTCTCCAGTGGCTCTTAATTTATTGTACAATAAAAGAAAACAAGAGAGTCCTGTTATGAATGACACAGTTGCAAGTGTTCAATAGTTCTCCTGGGAATTTTACTTAAGCTTGTCTAGACATAAACACTATATTCCAGGATGATTTTCTTGCCGTAAAAATACCAGAGAACTTCAGCACAAAACTTATCTGCTGACACACTAAAAGACCAGAAAATTATTGCACCATACCATAGCTCATTCTAATTAAATTGACTCAGATTTTTAAAGTTCTCTTGGCAGATTGTGCCAGCTCTTGTTCCTTGTCATCATTTAAGTATAGCTACTCAATAAATATATCTTCCTTCATAAGAAATAACACCAACAGTTCATTACTTTGCTTGAAATGGCAATTTTCTCTCTCAAAATTTCCATTTAAGGTGGAAGGCTAAATTATAGATATATATCTCAGGCTGTGTTTTCCACTACAAGCCTGTAAAATTATATTGTGACTCCTTTGGAATCTCTTTTTAGAAATTAATGGATTGAAAATTATATCACAAGGAATCTGGCAAAAAAAAATAGATCTACTTATGATCTTGAACATATATATGAAATTATGACTTTATACATATGCATGCCTACACCTATAAAGCAGAAGTGCTTTCTCTTGTTTGTTTTACAGGTTACCTGAGTCAATGTTTCTGCGAAAAAAATATGGAAAAAAAAAGAAACAACCTGGTTAGAAAGTGGTGCTGGACAGTGGATAAAGTTTAAAGACATACACTTCATTGTGATAGCTGCATTGCTGTACATGAAAACAAAAAATTGCCAATAACATCTTGTTCTGTAACCATGCTGATGTAAGCAGTGTTTCTTGAGATTTTCAATGGCACCTTTGAGAATTTGCATGAATGAAATAAATTAGATGTTGTACAAAAATGCTAGGAACGCTTTCCCAGAAGGAAGTACATTACAGCTGAAATGTGTCAGTCTTTTGTTTCCAGCAATAATATAGAACATTAGGTGAGATATGTTTCTCAACATAAACTTTCACTCACATATGTTCAGTTAAGGACTGGGCAGCCTCTCTGAACAGCAGTTGTGGGTTTGTACCACCATCATTCACTATTCAAGTAGCTTTATTGTCAACAGCAGTAAAAAATGATATCTTTTCTGTGCATAATATTATTCTTAAGTAAATTAATTCTGATTTTGGTGTTGGTTAGAAACAAGCCAGAGAGGCCATTGGTGACATAGTCACCTAAAAGATATGATCATGCTCTGTAAATGCAGGGAAATTCTGCATAATTCAGTGTATTACTACCAAATCAAATAAATAGCAGCAGAAAAGCTTGTATCGACATTCTGCGAATTATCCTTAGGTGACAAGAATATGCCCTTACAGTTTGGTCACTTGGGAACTGTGATTTAAATTGCAGAGAGATGAGGGAATTGACATTAGTTATTTTTTAAGGCATAACTGTAGTTCATATATTTCTCCAAGACAGTATTTTTTTTTCAAGACCCTTTTCCCCCAAAGGTTTTGATTGCAGCAAAAATGTCTTTCCATCCCATTTTCTCATAGCTCTTATGACTGAAGGAAATATGACAGACTAGCTTCCCTGTCATGATTTGCCTTGATGCTTTCCATATAACCTTTCCATCCAATTTTTTGAAGTTGCCGTACAATCCAATAAAACTAACCCCTACTTACTGATTAGAGCTTAAAAGACAAATGCTTAAAAGAATGTTTGAATACTTGCTGTTCCTATGGGACCCAATTAAGAGAATGCAAATTTCATTTTTCAGGCCCTGATTTCAAAATTATGATAAATAAAATCATCACTGCCAATCCCAAACTGTTGGCGTGTGAAATAGGAGCTATGTTTTGGGTAGTGTGATGTATGTGTATGCATTTGTGTACACACAACTCTATTAATTGCTAAATTTGGAATCTTCATTCCAAATGAAGATTCACAATCTTTCCAGGTTTAGCTGAAAAAGCACAGTCATTCTTGTGGGACTAACTTTGAGTTAAGCATTACAAATATATTCTGTTGCATTTCTTTCTGCCATCTCATGCCAATTCCCACCATATATTTCAAAATAGTTTTTGAAGTCATTGCAGGAATAAAGCCTAAATCAAACTGTACATTAACTTCTAAGAAAGAAGAGGCCTTTTTTTTTTTTACCTTTCATTGTTCCAGGCAGGCAGCAATCCTTTTTTCCCTGAAGCCTAAACTATCTAGGCACACACTCAAGACGCATTGCAGAAAAGTGCTACTCTCTGACATCGTCTGCTTTGAGCTTCTCCTTACTGTGGTGGTCAATATGTGAACACATTAAAGACTTCTCTTCTTTGATATGTGAGAATTGCCTTGGGATATGCTAGTCATATCATTCTCTCTCAGTAGATAATGATTTCCCATCTTCTGCCTTGTTCCAAGTTGGGATTTGTAGGGAAGGGAAAGGTTTGTCCTATTGCCTTTAAAGCACCGTTTTCTGGGGCTTGTGATGTATCTTTCATCAAAAAGGAGATACGACAATCCTACTGAATATCACCTAAAATCTCTCTCCTGTCTTTCAAGGATCTCCAATCCATACAGCCTCTCTTCACGTGAAATGCATCTGCTGTTCTCAAGCTCATTTTCAGCACCCTTTTGACACTTATTTTTCTGCAATCTTTCTATTCCATCATGAAATAATGCTTTATCATTTGCAGGAGACTGTGAAAACGAGTACTCAAGGGTTACAATCTTCAAGATAGCCAAAATCTTACAGTAGTTCAAGACATAATTCAGGGCAGTACTGGAGGGTACAAGAAAGCAGCCGTTCACAGCAGAAGTCCCAAGTGACTCTTTCAACCTGAATCAATTCACTTCCTGCAAGGAGTATGTGTGAAATTTGGTGCTATGACAAAGGGTTACCAGACTCTGCAAGCCCAAGCACACCTCAGTGTAAGAGACATGCTTGAGTACTTTTCTGTAACTGCCCCAAAGAAATTGTTATGAGCACCTGCCCAGCATTGCAGGAGCTTTATAACACTGTGATGTATTTCCCTTTGCCAAGCTATGAACTCTTTAAACTGATATTTAAATTTCATTCAGGAATTTCTCCTAGCTCTAATCCAGACAGGATTTTGAAGAGGTGTGTGTTGGAGAGGCCTGCACTGGCCGCCTATAAAAGTCAAACCTATCTTGCTTGGTACCACTTTTCACAGAAAAGAGAGAAAAAGCACAAGCCTGTAGAGGAGGAGATGTTGGCTGAAATGCAGCCAAGAGATATCAGGGAATCTCCTGTAAGATACAGTACCCCAGAGTAAGCACACTATTTGCCCCTGCCTAGGGGTAGCCTGGCTTCCCTTAGACAGGCTCTGGAGTGCCAGTGGTAATAAATGTCCTTAGAAGCCTAAAAGGGTATTTTAAGAATGAGAAAAGGAGAACTGCCATACTGGATTTCCTAATTACTGCTACTTTCAATTATTTTACCTCTCACCTCTCAGTTGTATTAGTCAACTAATTTATTGGGAAAAATGTTGGATGACTGTGAGGTCTAGTCAGCACCCTCAATTGTTTTGTGGTGACTCTGTCACTGGTTTTTTATAAGACTGCGGGAGGGAAAAATTGTGAGGAGCTATTGGCCTTCTTGTTCCTTGAAAAGTTTCTTTTCTTCAGTCTGCATATTTTGCAGCCATGGAGGGGAGAAGAAGTAAAGCCTCTGTTTCTGTTCTGTTCTGTAGCAGTACAGTAACCATACCTCATATGCTTTCCTGCTGAGAAAATATGCTGCTGTTCTTCATGGAAAGATCAAAGATTTATATGTCTTGACTTTGAACCGTGCACATCAATTCCAGCTCATGGCTTCAATAGCTACATGAGCTAGAGCCCTTTGAAAATGGTCAGCTGGAGGCAGCAGATATTCCCAGGTTCAATAAGACAGGAGCCAATCACAGGCATTTTGGGTCTTCAAAGTCGGTGTGACTTCCTCAGTCTGTGCTGCGCCACTAAACCATTTCATTTATGAATTAGATATAGATGATCCTGCCCAGCTCCACACTAGCTATGCTTTTAGTCCACTGAGAAATCAGGTGTCTCACATGAAACTAGAAGTTGACTTGTAAATAGACACTGTCTATGGTGCAATGTCAGTGCTGCCACTTAATTCTGATCAAATTATGCCTATTGAAAAGAGAACAGAAACAATTTATCTAGCAAAAATCAAGTTCTTCACAGAAGATTCCATTGTCTCCATTCCCATTTTTATGTCAATGCTTTGATAATCGGTCTTTTTGTTATAAAACACTTTCTCATGCAAAAATCTACAATCAATCATTTCTGTTTCCATTGCACGCTGACATTTATTGGTACCTTTTATATGCAGTTTCCATGAATAGTGTTATAGCCAGATGAAGGGAAGAGCTGACTTGAACTTCTAGCTCACTAATTCTTCACAGATTAGCACTGTCAGCACTGATGGATGAGGGGAGAGATCTACCAGAATGGATGTGAGGGGTTTCACTCCTGCTTTGTAAATCATGCAGGAAATCCCAGTGTAAACTAAGCCTCTGCCTCTCACAAAAGTTAAAACATCACAAGCAGAGCAGTAACCCCCAGTTAAATTGACTTTTTGTTGCTGCTGATCAAATTTCATATAATCCTTCCCACTTGTTTTGTCTAGTGCTGCATTAGTGATGAAAGGCCCTCAGATTTATTAAAAGAATATAAAAGCAGAACAGAACAAATTAAAACAGCCCAGAAACTCATGAGCAGGGAAAAGTGCATAATGCCTTTCTGTGTGATCCTGTTGGTGATCACAATTCCCATGGAAGTCATGTGGGTGCAGAGCTATGCAACAGTCTCTAGGAGTGATCCTGGTTTTTTTCAACTGGACACCAACAAACGAAGCAGTGGTATAATGCACTTTGAAATATTTTTCCGAGGAAAATTATCTCTTCTTCCTCACTAAAGTAAAAGCAAAATTTAATTGCATGTCCTTGATATAGAGACAACAGAAAATGGAGCACTCACTCACTGGTGGTCTGTGGAGTGGGAATATGTTGGTTTGGTTTTTTTTTTTAAATATAAGGGTTCCCTCTTAACTCCCATGGTTGCAGACCTGCCTTCTTACAGGTTTTTCTGCTTGGTATTACTTCAGGGTGGGCCTCTTACCTTTGGCAGGGACAGAGAAATCCAGCCTTTAAACAAAAGCTGACAGATGTACCTTTGAGACTCCCTCCTACAGCTTTATAACTTTTACCTGATACAGGATGCAGTTTCATCTTCTGAGAGTTTTCCTTGTTCTCATCCCTGAGACCATAATGCTGTCACCTACAAAGAAGCATCTGGGTCAGGCTGAATTCCAGGAACAATTTTGCATTAAAAAATAGTATAGATGTATTAAAAATACCCATGAATTCTCTTCATCCATTAGAGGAAATCACAAGGACTCTGGTGTCTTATTCAATAGATCCTAGCTACGGCCAGACACACCCCAATTTTGTTTTAAAGAAACTATCAAATGCTGATTGTTGGCATTTATGACCTGTAGTTTCAGTAATTTCTAGTGAGACTGATAAAAAAAAAAGGAAAAGAAAAGGTGACAGAAAGATCTTGGTTTTTCAAGCCAGCCAGGGAAGGCTTGGAGGAGAGATCATTTCCTGTGTGAATAATATCTGAGTAAATAAGGGAACAAAGAGTAAGTTTCCCCTTGGGAAGAAGAAAAGCTCTTTAAGCACAATACCTGGCTCTGAATAAATTTAGACTGGAAATAGTACGTCTCCTACCACTAGGACAGTGGTGTTCCAGAATAAGCTTCCAGCTGGGGCTGAAGGGGTAAATGAGACAAGTAATTAATGGGACAGAGCTAGATGATTACTTTATGAAGGCATTATCTATTGCACAGCCAGTGCTGACTTGGTGTTGACATTAAAGAAGGTCCTTCCAGTCCCATGTTCTTAGGAGCCGTGGCCTAAGATGGGAGCTGTCTCTACCCAAAAGGATATCTCTCATTTAGTACTTTTAGGTCAGAATACTCAGTACAAAAGTGCAAAGGTTAAGTCTAAAACTCTCAGGTTACAAGACAGGAGGTGGGCTGCACTTAACAAACCTAATTTTGACAGAGAATTATTACTGCTTTTGATGGAATCCCTCTTTGTCTGAGGATGTATGATTGAAAAAAAAATCTATATTAAAGGTTATTAGAGCTTTATTATTGTCCTAAACGAAGTCTGAAAAGGAGACAATGGGAGAAGTAACATCTAAATTATCTCATTTTTAATAGTTGTCTGCCTTTACAACTTTCCTGAATGACTTTTCAAGTATTTCTGGCTTAGCCTTCTCCTAACTCCCCCTTGAAAATTCAAGGACATGTGGCTGCATTAATTTTTAAAATATAATGGGTCATGTATTGTGTGCTTGTAGTTCATGCTGCAAAGAGGGAAAGGGGAAGGAAATTTCAGAGCATCTTATGACTCTGTGCACTATTATGTCTTTCTTGATGATCCATTGATATGGTTTGCTACTAGTTGAATGGTTTATTAAATGCCTTTCAGCCCATGTTGTATAGGCACATCACTCATTACAGACACTTCTGAGGTGCCATCAGCTCTGCAAAGAAGGTCTGAGTAATGAAGACCCTTCTTCTTCTTCTGATGTGAATGCAGAGAAAGGGAAATCATCATTCAGTCCCATTTTCCAGCAAGAGGTTGGCTTTTGACTTGCTTGTTATCATGGTTACTGACAGCCTTTAGACAACTAGCTTACCACTTAACTTTGTCTTGCAATATGGGTTTCCATGGCTGTGGTTAAACTGTAGGGCAAAAAAGCTCTCTGGGCATAACAAGATCTGCCCCAATGTCACAGTCAGCCTCTCATAAAGGGAGTTAATCTTAGAATCACAGAATAGTTAAGGTTGGAAAAGACCTCTAAGGTCATTGGTTCCAACCATTAACACAGCACCACCATATTCACCTTTAAAGCAAATCCCTAGGTCACATTCACATGCCTTTTGAACACTTTCAGAGACGATGATTCTACCACTTCCCTGGGCAGCCTGTTCCAATGCCTGACTACACTTTAAATGAAGAAATTCTTCCTAACAGTCAATCCAAATATCCCCTGGTGCACCTTGAGGCCGTTTCCTCTTGTCCTGTTAATAGAGCACATCACAGTTCTTCAAACCTGTTTTTGCTTGTAGAAGACACAGAGATGGTACATACCAAATTCCCCCAGGGTCAGCGAGGGCTGGGACCAAGATGTGCAGCCTCAACACACAGGCTGAAGGCTACAGAACAGTTAGTGTAGACCCAACCAGTAGCACCATGGAGATCTCACAGTTGTTTCCATGACATTTATTGGTATTTTCAATTCCTCATGAGTAGTGAATAGAAATGAAAAAGACAGGCATTCTGTTTTACAGAAAGAGAAAAAGAAAACATGCAGCACACTTTAAACTCACTATTTAAGGGATTACTCTTAAAACTTTATATTAGCTGTAAAATAGCTTTTTGTCAAGCAGTGAATCTCTTCTATTATGCATTTTTACATCATGTTTTACTGTCCTGGGTCTATAACTAATAAATATTACCAGGAGTTTTGTTCAGGCTTTAGTTTGATACTAAATGGATGAAACTGGATTTAAACGTAAGAAAAATCTGTTTTACTGTGAAGAGTGATCAAACACTGGAGCATATTTCCCAGAGTGGGGTTGCTCAGTGGAGCAACCATCCCTGGAAATGCTCAAATCCTGGCTGGATATAACCCTGGGTAACTGGCTCTAGCTGACACTTTCATCAGGGGATTGGACTAGAAGGTCTCCAGAAGCGCCTTCCAGCCCCAGTAGTTCTGTGATTGCGTGATATCAAAGCAGATACATAAGCTGGACATTAGGAAGAAGTTCTTCACATACCACCAGACACTAACCTACAGAGTACCAGGATCTCTTTTTGCTGATGTGAGTGGGAATTGAACAAGATCATGGGTGGTTTGCAGCTTTGACAGGAAGTCTGAGATGTGCTTTGTTATAAATGTAGTGTTAAAAAAACCCCCCTTTCTGTGAGATCTATTTTTACTTTTAATAACTGAGGGGCACTTCCCAGCTTTTATATTGAACTGCACACATTTTCTTTTATTGATATCCTCCATATTTTTCTGTGACACCAGTATATACCAACAAATAGCATTCTCTAAGAAAAACAAGGGCTTTTATCACTTAGATAAAAGGGAGAGGATTTTGTTTCTTAGAGGAGAAACAAGTGCAAGAGAGAGAGGTATATCATACATAATATGTTGATTTTGTAAAATAATTAATAGAAGCCTCAGAACATATATTTTAGGCAATATATCAGTATTAGAGTTTTACATTTTCCCATCCTCTTTCTTTCTCAGTGTATTTTCAACTGCAGCAACAGCAAAAACCCCCAATCTTCTTGAATAAATAGCTAATCAAAACTTAGTCTTAAAAGAAATATAGGTTTGCTGGAATTTTTTCTGCCAAAAAAGCTGAATTGTAGGACATCTGTTGTTCTGCTCTCTGCTACCTAAGAATGAAAAGTCTTTTATTGTTTGCTGGTCTGATCTTTGAAATCGTTCACAAAACATGTTTGATAAATAATGATAGCTTCTGGAGGAAAAAATTAGATTTGGTTCACTGCTGGTTTTAAAATCACTGTGTGTTAGAATAAGGCTGAGATAATTGCTTTGTCAGAGTGGTTTTCTTCTCTTTTGGAGCTCTCATAGGGTATTTTAGCTGGTATTAAATTGTTCGTTTTAGAATTTGTAGTAAATTTCAAAGATATTTAAATCAAACCCAGATAATAGCTATTAACTCTGTTTCACACCATTCAAGCATTGTGATAACTAGTACTGAGTGGGTCTTGCACAGGTGGAACACGGATTTGAGAGCTATCTGAGCTCTTACAGTTCCTATTGAAATTCTTGAATTTTTGATTGGCTGTTCAAGGTCAAAGAATGGGCAAAAAGTTGTGAATGCATTTTGTTATTAATATAAGAGCTGTGACGTTAAAACCCAACAGCAGTAAAATGTTGTCATATAAACAGATATATTCACAGCAATTCCTTTGAGTACTGAGATGTTATAGACAGTGCAAGAAGGTTCTGCACATGCTCAAACACGTCCAGACAAGGGCAACAATGTTAGTGAAGGGTCTAGAACACAAGTCACATAAGGAGTGGCTGAGGGAGCTGGGGTTGTTTAGCCTGGGGGTGAGGAGGCTTGGGGGAGACCTTACGACTCTCTACAACCACCTGAAAGGAGGCTGTAGCCAGGTGGGAGTCGGCCTCTTCTCCCAGGCAACCACCGACAGGACAAGAGGACAAAATCTTAAACTGTGCCAGGGGAGGATTAGGCTGGACATTAGGAAGAAGTTCTTCACAGAAAGAGTGACTGGGCATTGGAATGGGCTGCCCAGAAAGGTGGTGGAGTCATCCCTGGAGGTGTTTAAGAAAAGACTGGATGTGGCACTCAGTGCCATGCTCGGTTGACAAGGTGGTTTTAGATCATAGGTTGGAGTTGATGATCTCAGAGTTCTTTTCCAGTCTGGTTAATTCTGTGATTCTGTGATAGATATTACCATGGCTCGATATTTCTTCACATCATTTATAGATTTAGAAATATTTCCAAGTTTCTGTGCACTGGTACACCACCACACTGCATTGCATGCCATGCCACTTGACTCTGGCCAAGAATATACTGCACATTACCATAGCAACTGCAAATCAAAAAGCAGATACTTTGCATATGACTTTGACTGCATTGTGTCAGTGGTCTGTCAATATCTTAAATTTCCCTAGTTTTATACAGTGACAGATTCACTGTCTGCACTGTGTATTTCATGCTGTAAGGGCAGAGTCAGGCCCTGTGATCTTACGTTACAATTAGGGTGTTTTCAAGACGTGATGGCTACAACTCAAGTTTTGATAGACTAGGAAGATTTAGAAAAACACCCCAACTGTGTCTTGAACCATCGTACTCTTTCAAGTCTATGAAACCAGACTTGAAAGTTTTCAGGGTACAATGTGATTTCTAAAATTTGCCTAATTTTTGCCTTTTCTAACACATTCTGCTCACATTTCCTTAGCCATTAAATATCTTCTCAAAATCACTGGAATGGCAAAAGCATATGGAAGGAATGATCTAAAGACACAGACTGGATCTGCATTTGGAAATTCCAAGAAGTGATGTTCAATTTTTTTTTTTTACTTGACATTTTAAAAGTTTCTGGTGGACTCCGTTCTAGGTTGTGCATGGCTTTTCTCCTCTAAAGCACAGAGTGATTAGACAGCAGTGGTTTGCAGTGTGATGGGGCAGCTAAGAAAATGGCTGAATAGAGGATTGAAAGATCCACCAGATATTTATCTACATCTTTTGACTAGAAGAAGCCGAAGAATAATGTAGCTCAGGGCAAAAAAATGCAAAGGGCTCTTCTCCTTGTTTCCCATGCACATAAATATCACTCTGAGAGCCCAAATTTCATCATGCTCACAGTTTCCTACTTTTGAAAACATGCACCAGCAGCTTGCAGAGGATTTGCTAAAGCTCCAGATTTTGCATATGTGCACATATTGTCCCCATAGAAAATGCCGAATGCACTCTGTGTCAAAGGCTCCCTCTGATACATCTGCACAGAACTGTGCCATTACTGTCTTTCCAAATCTATTGACCACAGCCAAAATTAACTAAAAACATGTCTGTGAGAGAATTTCCTAAAGGAAAAAAAAAAAAAATAACCTCATAGGTTGTCTAGCAATTCAAAACTCAAAGAATGAAAGAGTACTGTGAATGGTGATCGGAATAGGATACATGTAGAGATCTAGGAAGCGGGACAACTTTTATTCTAATTATTTATTCAGTGATATAATTAACCACAGATATATATATATATATACATTTGTATACACTTCGGACATTTTTGGTAAATAAATCAGGTGGTATAGTACCAGCTGCACCTGTATTCACAAACGTAAGTAAATGTCACACTCACTACATGAAACTTGTTGCCTCTTGTAAACAGTTTTGGGAGAAATCCTAATCATGTCACCAAGAATTTTTTTAGGAAATAATGTGGAACTTGCACATTCTTTGCACGCAGAGACTGATCTGACTGACTATGCATCAATGCACCTCTATTAGGAGAAAAACTTATTATCTCCTATTATAGCCGTTATTAATGTAATATGAAAATAATAACAGTTTAGCTGTAACAGTCATTTTAAAAGCACCTGCTAGAAAGGCAGAATAAGCTATGACAAACATTTTAAGAAGCATCTTCAACTTATTTGAAAGGTTCTGAAAAAGTGTTACTAAATACCTAAAACTAAACAATCAAAAGTAAGAATTCTAGTGCTCTGCACTACAAGCTCATCTCTCTGAGTGATTATGGAATGATTTCAGTCTCTGTTTCATCAAGTGAAAGAGCCACACAGGGCTCCCTGAATACCAGCTCCTTGCAAATTATTCTGTTCCATAGCAGGTGACAAGAGAAATAAAAACACAGTCTGCTTTGTCTCATCTTTAATATCCCAGTCAGATCATTCTCCTTTTTTATATATATATATTACTGCAGAGTGCCAGTAGGAGAATATTCTGATGTCAGCAAACGATTCCTTAATGGGGATCTGATAAGCACTCTATCTGTATTCGATTTGTACATAAATGGTGCCATTTTTCAAGTGCCAAACAGTGCACTCTACTTAATTGGGATGTGCTTAATCAGAAAAATCATTTAATGGGACATTGTTTGGGGATCCTGTTTAAGCCCTGTGATAATTAAAAGCAATGAGTGTTGATTAATGGTGGCAGTAATTCTGCATATTGGGACACTTTCTAATTATTTGGTCTTGGTGACTCCTTTTGTGTCTCAGTCTCCTGGCGAGTCACTCAGTTTGCTTCTCTAAGAACTGCTTTCAGTCTCTGCAGGAGAAGCAGAATGATCAGTAACCAGCTCACTCCCGCCTATTCCCAGTACTCAAGGGCTCCTTACAAGTAATGTTTCTGATATGTCCTTTGACACTGTAATAACGATTCCAAGGTTGTTTGAAAAAGCATTCTTGCTAAATGAGACTTGCTCTTACCTCTTGCTGATTAGTGGTGGTCTGAAATGGTAAAGTTCGTTGGGAAAATAGATTGTTATCATTTAAAAAATTGCATCTCCCGCAATAAAGAAGATACTGAAATTTGGCATTTACAGCCTTAAATGCTATGACTTAAAACTAGAAAAAACTGAGACACCTACATCCAACCATTTAAAAAAAGGTAGCACTCCCCGCTGCAAATCCTTCATCACTTTTTGCTTAGCAGGGATCTGCAAGGGAAAGAACAAACTGCAGAAACACAGGACAGCTGGGCTGAGCTTCCCTTTGTTCTGTGATAGTCTAGCTGGTCACCAGTAATCACCATAGTATTTCCAACATGGAAAAGCTGCTCCAGACAACACTAAAGGCTACCTGAAAAGTTCACCACATGCACACAAAAATACACGTGTGGAACAGTGTTGATCAACTTGTCATGGCATATTGTTTTTGAAGTTTTACTGGAACTCCTTGCTTTTCTTTCAAAGAAAGAATTTACAAGGTTTTTTTACAAAACAGTTTTATCACAACACAGGCCTTGACTTCCTTCCACATTTCTAACTGAAAAGAAAATTTTAAAAATCATTTATTTAAAAATAAATTACTCTAGGTATTACTGAAACTTCAGGAACTACGTGAGAAAGAAAACCCCTCTCTATGCTGTGGGTTTCTTCTTCTTTTCATCTGAACAGTTCACCCGCTGTGCAGTTACAGAATCACAGAACACACAGAGAGAATGGTATCCATTCATCAATCAATTAATGAGAGAGCCTATTTAATAAGAGGGCTTGTATATGCAGAATATAAAAAAATACACAAATTTTAATAATTATCTGGAAAAGCAAAAAAAAAAAAGGCATTTGGTTCATCTTCTTAAGTGAAGATGCCAACAGCAAACAGATACATATGAACTGATCATTGAAGGCACCTTACATAGCCAGTGGAGAGAAGGAAGCAGTGCAGTGCCTTATAAGAAAAATTAAGAAGGAAACTTAAGAACAATTTTTTTCTTTCTCATTTATTGTGCAATTGCAATACTTTTCACTGCGTGGAAATTCATCTGAGGAAAGGGGCTTTAGTGTAGCACATACAGACAGCAACAGAAATCGTATTTGCTGTGTTTCAACTATACTGATTGTAACATGGTGATAGAATTTGGGGCCCACACTAAAGATGCCTGCTCATTTTGTCAGCACCTATAGTAGAAGTTTTTGTACCACAGCAGCCACTGATCAGCACCTAAGTTGGTCAGACCTTATAAAAGATACAAAAAAGATACCAGCACCGCCTCTAAGGTAAAACCCCAAGCTAATGAATGAAGTTAAAGAACATGCTAAGAAAACATTTTGTGTAACTTTGGAGTGCCAAAACTCATGGTGACCCTAAGCCACCAGAAAGCCTTGTTCCACATTCTTGGTTCTCGTTCTGATTGGTCACAATGCAGGGAAGTGAGCTCATTCCCAGGCTTTTATTTGAATCTCTGTCCAAAACAAACCTCGCTATGATTCTGGGAATAGCTGTGTCCAGGAATGCATTCTACCAGGCACTATGGCTGAGACTGATCTGTGTTTGGCTATCTTAGTCATATCTAGGTATGCAACCCAGGTTCATGCCAAAACCTACTTGTCTTGGGTTGCAATGCATTCCCCACGTTATCAGCTGAAAGAGTAATATTTTTGTTTGTCAATGGCAAATAAAGATTGTGAAGGAGATGCAGGGTTGAATGTTGTGAGGCGGTTGACTGACGCCAGCCAGCTCTAGAGAAGCGAGGACCCAAGCCTTCCTGCACATCCCAGTCTGGGATTCAGAAGAAATATCCCAGAAAATCTGCAGTTAGCCCTGCATTGCAATACTTTCTTCAGCTATCTAATAAATCAACAGCAACCAGTGCAAGAGTATGGGCTTCAGTGAAGACACCAGAATTAATTTCTTGATTTTACAGATCTTATTCCTGCCTACCCCTTTTCCCCTCCCGGCAGACAGCTAACGTGAACCTGCAGGCCTTATTTTAGTGAGTCTTTAAGAATGGTAGCAAAAAGTCATCAGGCTTCAAGAACTAACTCCTGAAAAACTCAAAGATGCAGATTCCTGAGAGGGAGAGGGAGAGAGAGAGAGAGAATGAAAATACATGTATTGATCCTAAAAAAACTTTTAAAGAAAGTATAAAGAATATTTTTCCTTTAGCTAAAGTGAGTAGTAGGAAAAAAAGAGTAGTGATTATGGATTTATTGATGTTGTTTTATTAATTTTGGGTGAAATATTTGCCTTAATAAAATGAAAGGATTTTTGCCTTTGTCTTCAAGGGAGGCAGGACTTCATCCTCTCGGTTCTTCAGCAATACACAAGCTTTAAAAGGGTGAGAATCGTCTTACTTAACCAATATTTATGTTTGAGACAAATTCCATCTACTGTTAAGAATAAATATTTCTAGGGTAAAATCAATATGATCTATTTTAGATGTCTATTTTTAGATGAGTATCTTTTAAAAGGATTAATCACATCCCAGAATTTACTTTTTATCAATTTCTTCACACTTACAATAAAAAGAATATAAATTGCTAGCATCTACATGCAATCAGATGAATCCCACCCCAGTGTGCTTGTCTCAATGTATTTTCTCTTTTCTTACTGTGAGCATGCAGTAAAGTAAATTCTGGTCAAATTAAACTTTATATTTTTTTATTTGGCAAATACCTATCTTTTGGCGCAATATTCTTACTTTGTCTTACTAATCACAAACAGAATGCGAAAAAATTTTCATGTGTTTTACTAATTCTGCAGACATAATTTTATTCAATAATTATATGGTTATATAATTAATACACTGGGCATTCAATAAACAAATACAGCAACACAAAACCGTTAAAAATTGTGGGAATATCTATAAACACTAAAATAGAAATATTAACATATTTGCTGGTGTCAGGATGTGTATTCACAGTTATTACATTTTCCATGCCATATCTTGAATGCCTGCTTTATAGACCTAGTTAACTGTAATTTCTCCATGAATCATTTTATGTTGTAAAGGACTTTCAAGTTCCGCTAAATGTGTTCTTGAGAAAGACTGTATAGATGAATAAAGGCAGAAAGTTAATCTTTGCTTCATAATAAATATGAAGTCACAGTAGACTTGTGCTTGACTAGCTGAACCACGCTTCTGTTTTCTACAGCTTTGGTACAGAAATGTTCCATACTTACAGGAAGGAAAGCAAACAAGGAAGGACTGACTTGTTGCTGGAAGAGGTATGATTTCCTTACTGGGCTGTAAGACAGGCTTTCTAATCAATATATTGCAAATTACTAATTCACCACTCACATCGCAACTGCATTGCCTCTTTTGGCCTTCTCATACATACATAATGCTGACCCTTGTGCAGTCCAAATTAATTTGTGCAGTTACTATCATTGATATTGTCTCCCAAAAAAATCATTCAGGAATTCTGTTCTTGCTTTCACGTGGGAGTTTCAATCAGATTCTTTACAGCAAAAATCCATTTATGAAAAAACCAGATTCTTTCAGAATGCCTACCAGTTTTATTCTTTCTAGTAAAAAACCAAAAAGTCTGTTGTAGAAACAAGAGTAGAGAAAGTGATTGCTCTTTAACATATTTACATTTGGAATTTCATCACTCTTCAAGTTATTCACTTGTTTGAGCCCATTTCACATAGCCTCACTGCAAGATTTTCCATATGAAAATTACCAGTTTGGAAGGAATGATTTTAAGGTCTCCAGTATTTTATGTGACAAACTCTAAATGCAGCGTAAATGCCGATGATTGACAAGGAGAAGAGGGAGTGAAGAGCAGAAATGCTGTTTTGCAGTGCTGCCAAAGCCTCTCTCAAATACAAAGGCAAAAGTGTTTTTGAAAAAATCTTTAAAATTCTCTTGGAAGGCTCTTTTGTTTCTGAAAACTGTCAGGACTGCTCAAAAGATATTTCTGGAACAAACACTAAAAAAAAAACATTTTGGTTGAGCTCCAAAGTTGGAGCTTTGTAAACTTTTAAAACACAAGACCTGAAAATTTTCCATTTCAAGTATTATTTAATTTTAACCACAGTTTCTATACACAGCCTTATACAGAATGTAGCAGCAGAAAATTGCCCTGCCCTCAGTTTGGCCTCAATTTTCCAGAAGAATAGAGGTTGTAGGAATGATGGTTGAAGGAGGAGAAATATGCAAGGCTGGGAGACCATGTCCATGCTGACTTTTGGGAGGGGGCCTTGAAGACCGGTTGTGTCTGCTGTGCACTGGAGGACCTGCAGATGCATAACACAGCAGAAGTGCTTCATCAGGAGAGCCAGCAGCTGCTGCATTATCTATGAAGTGCTCATTACCTGCAGAGCGTAACACCTTCCAGAGAATCTTCCTTCAGAGCAAAAAAGATGAAGGCTGTGAGTTTCTCACACACCTAGGCACATGGGAAAACACCAAAAGAATGTGATATACCTCCCCCTTCCCTAAAAAAATCCCAATACCTAATTTTTGGGGCTTGCAAACTGAATCCTACTACCTCTTAAGTACCGGAAATAAGAGCATCCCTCCAAGTCATCTTGAGTATCTCCAATGGTAGCAGGACATCTGCCTGCCACCCAGGTGGAGGCACAGGAACACATGGAGCAGCACAGAGGCCTATTATTGCATTACTAATTGATCTGGACTAGTGTAGTTCTGGTGGGAGCAGAAAAAATTCCTCATCAATCCAATGAAAGAGGTAGTCAGACATAAAATGTGTGATGACAAGAGTTTACACTGTGGCTGAAGCGTGTAACGGTGCATCAAACCTCTATTGGCTATGTTAAAAATAGCAGGGAGGAGTTGATTAATTTTATTTTAAGGCATTGTGTGGTTACTAGATGAGTATAATACCTTAAGGATCAAATACTGCTTTGGGTCATTTTTTTTTATATGGAATTAACCATTCTTTTAATGTTAGCCTTGAAAATAGTAGTGAAAAGCTTCCATAATCAGAGTTCACTTTTGTAAGTCACACTTTGACTACCTACATTGGATCTGACCGAGGTAAGGCCCTTACAGTGCTGTGCTTTGCCTTGGTAGCTGGACGGGTGTTGATAACAGAGCAGTGTTTTGGCTACTGCCGAGCAGTGCTGTCCGTCTAACCCTCCTTCCCCCACCAAAGGGGATGGGAGTGAGCAAGATCCTGGAAGGGGACACAAGCAGGCCAGCTGACCCAAATCAGCCAAAGGGATATTCCATACCATATGATGTCAGCTCAAACATATAAGCTAAGGGAGAGAGGAGGAAAGGGGGGCATTCATGCGTTTTCAATGTTTGCCTTCCAGAGGAACTGTTATGCGTGCTGAAGCCCTGCTTCCCAGAAGTGTCCAGACATCGCTGCTGCTGCTGCCTTATCTCAGCCTGCTGGTTGTTCTCCATTGTTGGGGTGCATTGGGCCACTGGGAGTATACCTACAGCTCCTAATGCCCTGCCCATCACTTGGGCAGACGAATCGGAAAGCGAAAGGTCATCGGTGGGCGAGGCCCAGGTTTGAAGTCAGCACCTCTCCGCCTTCTAGGCGTGTCCTTGAGTAAGATTCCTCCCCTGGTTCCAGAGAGTTCTTCTTTTCTTTGTTTGTGGTTGGATCCCTCAAGTTATGTTTAATAAGTGCCTTATTGCATATTCTATTGCTCTCTGGAAAGTTCTGTCCTATTCTGTACCCCATTGGTTGTTAATGACTAATCCCTCCTTCGGTCATCTCCTACT
The DNA here is from genome assembly GCA_013397815.1 of Aleadryas rufinucha. NCBI lineage: Eukaryota > Metazoa > Chordata > Aves > Passeriformes > Aleadryas > Aleadryas rufinucha. Next base: position 256,395 of record VZTH01018016.1, read on the forward strand.
GGTTGCGTGTCTCCTGGATCCTCCCTTTACCTGCACTCCCTTTGGACTGTTGGTTGTTCCCTCCTACCTTTAAAGGACCATGTTACCCTGGACCCTCCAGCCATTTCCCTCCTTCTCCCTTTCGGAGCTAATAAACTCTGGAAGTGTCATTGGAAGTGGCTCTCTCCCTTGCCTCTTTTGTCTCCGGGAACCTGGGAGACCTAAATCATCTAGGTCACCTACGGCAGGGCGCGCCCGGCTTAAGCTGAGCCAGTGCTGCCCGACTACGCGGCCGCCGAGACACTGCTTTTTAATTGCGTGTCTGCGGGAAGGTCACTGCTGCCTCGCGTGGGTCTGCAGCCCAGCTAGGCTGACCCCTTCCAGGAGCAGCGACACTCCATCTTATTCTCTCTCCTGTCCCAGTAGGACTACCAAAACAGATCTTTCACCATAGAGCTTGTAATATGGGGTGAAAAAATAAACAAAATTATACAGAGAAAGAAGGTGGGGGTTTTCATCTACAGGCATCCTTTATCTCCCAGCATAGGTGAGATGCAAAAGTCCAATCTTGTGTTAACAAGATGTTGATCTATAAAAGTCTTGTGGAAGGGCAAAAACTCATGCTCTAATTATTGCCAAAACTGTCATCTCCCCTAAAGCAGGTGAGACCCTCTGCGTCATCTGAAGAAATCAATCTGAGTAACAAGAGGTAGCTGCCTTCCTCAGCTCAGCCCTGCCCAGGGTGTTCTCTCATTTATAAAGATAATGGTATCATGAATCTGCATCTCCAAAGCAGTCAAGAAACTGATAAGACATTTGGCTACTCTGCTGGGAGAAAATGGCCTTAAGACAGCCCTGGATGCATCCAGCAGAGCCTGCTCTTCCCTGCTGAGGAGCAGCAAAGGTGAGCAGCTAAGATCCAACACCATGAAGATTTTCTTGACTGAAAGGTTTATACAATGATGCAGAGTAGGAAGCTTATGAAAGGCTGAATGAATATTTCACTTGCCTCCCTTCAGAGACACAGAATGTGTTAGTGTGGCAATTTGCCTGTTCCCGCATCTAAACTGTTCCATAGAAATTTACTCTTTTTGAGCCTACTGTAATGTACAGCACTCAGCAGAGCTCAAATCTCCCTGGAAACACACTGGGTTTTCCTGGCCCATAGCCAAGAATAGTGTATGCACAGAGGGAAAAATTATTAGAAGATATTAGGAAAAATCCTTCACAATTACCTGTGTCTGTTTGGAAATTTGACAGATACCCCTCCTTTGGTAGCTAAATATAAAGGGCAGAGTTCAGGGGCAGAGATAAGCAGCAGGAGAGAGAAAGTTACCACAAAACAGCTGATGAGAGTCCCTGTTATTTTTCAGAAACCTTTTTGATTGCCACCATGAGATTTACCAAAAGGCTTTTTTTAGGCCCTGCAGCCAGTGCTTTACACACTGTACCCTGGAAAGTGAAAGTTGTCTGAGGTCCTTGGGAAAGCCCAAGCCCCATTTCTCAACTTGAGGAGGCCAGTGAAATCTATGTAGGCATCTCTTTTTTTTGCATTTTAAGCTATGACACATTATTTGCAGTTTATTTGGCCTGTAAGGGGCAGATCAAACTATTCAGCTCTGCACCACAGTCATCTTAGTAAAGCTGATGCCTGTGTCAAGAAAATGCTTATTTTTCCCTCCTCTCATTTACCTGTCAAGAAGGAACAGAAAAAATGAAAATTCTTGGCAAAGTGTGGAGCACCCCGGCTGAGTCATGCCCTGGCTTAGCCTGCGAACATAACTCAGCCCCATAGAGAGGTAATTATGTTTTGAGAGCTCAGCAGACTGTGCATAATTATGTTCTAAGGAGGATTACTGCCTTGTATGACTAATACCATGATGCAATGGCAAATGCAGAATGTATGCCTCAAACCTGCAATCCAGGCTAGATGACAGACCCCTCCCAGACCACCCTGCCTGCTGCACAGACTAGCTGTCACCAGGGGAAGAATGCCCTGCATGAATCAGTTTCCCATACAGATCTCACTTGTTCAGGGATAGCTAATAAATGAAGTTTTACTCCATTCAGGAGATAGAGAAGTGAAGACTTGCTAGTCAGAGAAACAAGGTTTTGAATGTGAAAGGGAGAAATGTGACAGGATTTGTGGGGGACCGGGATGACCGAGAGATGTCATGGAGATGGTTTATTGCTGAATCAGTCTCATTTTATTGAAGGGTGAGGCAGGAGAGATGCTGTGAACTACATCTCTCATATTGAAAGCAGCAACAGTTACAGTAGCAATAGCTAAAGCAGCAGCAGCGGCAGCTGCAGCAAGCGTAAATGCCAATGCCAAAGTAGCCTAGCCCCACTGACAAGGCAGCCAGCCCCAACTTATCTGCTACAAGGCCTAATATACTTTTTTAAGCCAATAAGCAAATGCCACAAAGCTCACTACCACATTTTCACCAATCATCATTGTACATGGTCTAACGCAATGCGTATTTTCTTATCCAATCATCATATTGCTATTAAGGCCCATTATGCAGGCTTATATTGCTATATCTTAACTTTCTAAGATACTCTATTATAAAGTTTATTGCTAAACTCAAAATTGTTTACTCTTTTACTTATCATTATTCTTTCTTGCATAAATCATGTTTTTACTTGCTAAAAATATATTTCTACCGTTATAAAGCATACTCCTTTTAAAACTACAAAACTGCGTTATTGCTTTAAATTGCAAAAGTTCAGTGTTCTAACTCAGGCAGCCTTCGCCAAGGTCTCACATCGAAACATGTATCCATTTCTATCTGTTCAAGCACAATGCTGTTAATGTTCTCTGTCAGTGCCTGCAAGTTCTCTGTAACTTCATTTCCCACAAAATGCATTGCTCACACTGCCTGCAGCTTAATCTGGACTCAGTCATCCCTTCTAGTTTCTCCCTTCCCAACTCCTCCTCAGCCAAGAGACCTACACAATTTTTCCGGGATCCAAAAGAGCTGTCTGCTAAACCTGACACACCAAACAAGCAGCTTAGCATTGTACAACCTGTGCATATGGGCAACAGCAAACAAAGCTGTGCCCCTGGGCATGGGCAGTTATGTATGAAACTATTCAGGGCTTCCTGTTCCCTTCCCCCTTCTCAGGAAAATTCAGCAAAGCCCACCTGCCCACCTGCCATGGAGCACACAGAAATCCAAGGAGATCTTTCTGTGGGCTGTGGAAATGGTGTGTTGGTAGAGATGACCGCAGCCTGCAGGAGATCCCTTTGATTCAATCAAATAGAGAGGCAAGACAGTAATGGGCTTGTTTGCCCTGTTTAGCTGCTGGCTTGCTTTGGGCTCCAGCCCCTCTGTTTGCAGCCAGGTTTCTCAGTTGCTGAGGTTACCAACGCCTGGTTACCTGTCCACTTTCTCTGCTTGTTAGTCAGCTTTTGAAAATTTCAAGCTTATAGCATAGACATACTGACTAGTAGCTCTGACTTTCATGCCACGATAGAGGGCAGGCAGCTGTGGGGAGTTGACCCCAATTGTCATCCCAGCCTCAGCTGTCCTGGTGGCCCATTGTTGGTGCCCATGATAGTCTTTAATATTGTAAAAAAACTACCCATTGCACTGAAGTCTTCCCAGCATCACAAAAGCCTGGTGGCACTTCACATGTTTTTGGGAGCAGATGTGAGACCTAAGCAGGGGAAAGAAAGGGGAGGGGAGGGGAGGGGAGGTCCTTCTGACACAGGAACATGAAATGCCAGCTAGGACAGACACAGCTTTCCTGACTGATACGCAGGAGTAATGAGGAGCAGGGAGGAAATAACCCTCTCCACTGATGGTGCTGGATGTACAAAAATAAATAGTTTCTTAACATCCTCACAAATTCATTTAAGAGCACCCATTTAAATATACTGGCATTATTTATGTGTACAGAGCCCTTCAAAATTAACTTTGGCTAAATACATCACGTCGACTAGCATTTCAAAGGAGAAAAAAAAAGCAAATATATGCCCCAAACGTTCCTTTTAATTGGGATCTGAGTGTCCAGCTCTAGGGAACTTTTGAAAACCCTCACCTCAGTGTAGCCAGCCCTGGCCAGCTGCCTGACCAGCTGCTCCAGTCCTTGGGCAGCAACCTTCAAGGAACACCTCTGCCACAGCTGTTTGTATAAAATACTGGCTTAGTTTGCAATAAGCAGGCTTTCAGGAAAAGTTGTCAGCAAATTTTTGACTAAAAAGGTAGAAACTGTGGCCCTTTGACAGATGAGTTGGGTAATTATAGGTGACAAGAGCCTAAAGTGGAAGGGTGGGGGCTAAGTGCCCAAAAATAAATACAAATCTAAATGGCAAAGTGTGGGTAATATATAAGTTTTAATGAATGCTGTGTTGAGTAAAGCATCTAGATAGATGAAGAAAAAATACTCTTTGCTCTGTCAGTGTGTTCCTCATGCCTTATAGCAGTGATAGACCATTGGTAAAACAGAAAACAACCAATCTACCAAAAAATATGCTGTAAGTTATTTGGGTTTCTACTCATAAACATGGTAAAAGTCTGATGTTACAGAGAAGAGTTTTACTTCTGAGAAGTAAAAGAAATAAGAGGGACCATTAGAGTTCTTGGCATGTTTCAGCAAAATGGTTAAACCAACAGGTATAATGCCAAACATACACTGCATTTTGGGTATTTGTTGCAACCACGAGGATTTTAGGGCACAAAGTTTCACTGTTGTTTAGGCACCACTCAAGAAGAACAAATTTAGACCACTTGTGTCTATAAACATTTTAAAATGCAATAGTTTGCATATGCTGTGATGATAGACTGCAGCAACTGCTGGACAAGTATTGGAAAGTGCTTTTTACACTGAATAATTCTACACTGTCAAAATGTTCAAAATGAAGTCATTGCTGAAAGTGAGAAGCAAGCAGAAATTGTAAGTGCCGGATGCACACTCATTGCTGTCAGTCATTAATGGACAAACAATCCCTGTGATGTCTAAAGTGGATTTAAGCTTAATGATATGTTATAGTGGTGATCTGTGATAAATTCTCTGAAGCTTTTAAATTAATAAGTCAAAAGAATTAAGATAAGCTCCAATTTCTAAAAAAAAAACAAAAAAAAAAAAAAAAAAAATTTCAAGTTTTCCTGGGTTATCCTGGCTTGTGTATGTGACCAAAAAAAAAAAAAAATGGATCTACACAAATGTATATTATATCTGGTGAGTTTAGAAGTAATGTGACAGCTCCATAGTATTCAACAAGAAGACAAATGTTAAAAAATAGTGAGGAAATCGCTTATCACTTCATACTGTACTGGTAATAGAAGTATTGATCCATAGTGTAGTATCAATCAGTACCTCACAGCAGGGGTTGAGAGATTTCCTTTAGATATGAGGTGTGTGCCCTGTCATTTAGTTCAGATAAATTATGCACAGGACTTACGTCAAAAATGTTTTCAAAGAACCAAAATTAAACAGAAAACTGGTAATTTAGAGAATGTCACTGAACTATGGCTTTCTTCAACACTGAAAAGTATCTTGGAGAAAAAGAAGACATCCCCTCAAACAGCTATTTTGGAAATAAAGGCTAGATCCTGGAAGTTACTGTTGACTCATCATGTTTCAGTGGGTTTCACAGATAATTAGCACCCCTGAGGCTTGGGCCCAAAAGTGTGGTTGGTCCCTTAGCTTATGTTCAGGAATCAGAGCAGTAGCTCTCCAGGAGTGCTTGCTCGGTACTTGACATCGACTTTTCTTTTTAACATGCAGTCTGTGCTCTTGCATTTTATCTGCAATAAGCCTTAAAACCCACTCAAAGCAGAAGGTCTAGAGCAAAGGGAGAGTTAAGAGGGAAGAAGCAATTAGATTAAGAGGAAAATCTTTTGTTAGTTATGCAAGAATTCAGTGGCCTACACTCTCAGCCGGCATAAATCAGTGTTGTTCCAGTAGTGACAAGGGAGCTGTCAAATTAAAGCTGTTCACAGACCTACCCTTCCTTTTTGTAGCATCTTTTCTCCCTCAAAAGAATGATACTGCACCTGAGTGAGCTGCAGGGGTAATGCTTGCATTTTACTGTTACAGTATACCTACTTTGTGCTACATCCCAGTCAAATCTCCCATATAAAGCCAGTTTATTTGGTCCAGAAATATCACCATAATGTAAAGGGAAAATGTGGCAGTTCAACAGAGATGGAAGTGCCTGTATTCCTGCCCTTCTGCTCTCTATTGGCATTTGGGGTAGGAAACGGCCAAAGTGAGAGGCCAGTGCTTGGATGGGGCATATGCTGCAGCAATCTCCAGCCTGTGCTTCCATAAGCGTGAGGCTGCCAGCCAACAAAACAAAGTCAAAGCACCTCTGTTTGCCACAGGCTCCTGCCTTGCAAAGGTGCTCCTCATGCCTGGAGGATTTCTAAAGGAGAACTTCATGCCCATTCCCCCAATACATCCTGTAGTGAAAGCATGAGGATTTCACTCAAGAGATTCATATGCAGCCACAAATAGCATTTTACTAATTAACATTGTAGAGCTGGGTTTAAATGGCTTCTGTTGTTTACAGATGGGTTGTCAAGACTGTCACTGCTGTATGACTATTTTTAATAGAGGCATAATCAATTAAATTGACTACATGTGTTCAAAACTGACATGAGAAACCTATTATATAAATACAGAACATTAGAAAAATCCCTTTACAGGAGTTACTCATAGAGAACCAAAATAAATTACAGAGTACCATGTGCCATGAGGACATTATTCATTCACGACAACATGGCTTTGCCTTTGATAAACCCCACACTGTACAAAGGGAGCCACTGAAATGTTACATGTGGCAGCACAGTAGGGACTGGTGCCGACAGTGAAAATATAGTAACCACTAAAAAGTATCTCATCTGCAACTGCAGATGTCACATGCAGCCTTGGTGGGATTGGTGGACACTCGAAGAGAAAGAAAATACTTTGGCTTTACTAACCCATCTGTGGGACCCATGTGTTTTGCAATAGCTGATTTTCAGCCAGTCAGAAATCCCAGTCAAGTACAAATGCAAAGGCAGCCAACACAGAGGCAAGGCAGCAACTCTGGGGTTTGCATCAGGGAGTGACATAGTGCAGCTGGAGTATGCTTTGCTGAGACTCCTAATGCCCAGTTACTAGAGAAGTTATCAGGTGGTATCAGAGTCCTTTGCTTCTCCACTGTGACCAGACATTTTAGGTCTTGGTTTGGATTCTGTTGGCCTTTTTTTCTCCAAATGAGTGGATGGATTAGAATGATTAACTAAAAGAAACCATAAATATGAATGCATTAGGGAGACATTAAAGTAATGTACATTGTAAAACCTCAATTTGCACCTTGATTAGACAAAACTTATGCATTGTCTCACTCCCTGTGGGGCAGTAATTGACTAAGAAGCTGATGGAAACATCCATTTTATAATATTCCCCTCTAAAGGAGTGGTAGGTGCATGGAGGAAGGCTGGAGGCAGAGGAATAGCACACATCAAGAGTTTGTCCTGACAGGTCACCAGGACTCTTTTTTCATTGTAGACCTGAGAGATGGAAGATGCTCCTTGGTCCCAGAGTATGTTGATAGCTATAGTCAAGCCTATGTTCCACTGCCGCAGAGACCCTCCAGTCTATACACAAGACCGTCTCACGCAGCACCAAGCCCACTGCTCTGTAATCAGGGAGACTTCAGTTTTCCATGTGCCTGATTCTCGCTTGCTTTACCTGAAGAGCAAGGGATTTATAGTGGACACATCATTTGTCACAAATTGCTGCTGTGGAGGTACCTAGCAGGTACTTCCTCTGCAGGCTGGAGGCTGCTGAAAGCACACACTATGATTTTTCTCTGTACACTGTCATTGAAAACCAGCAAGGCAATCTGAGTGAGCATTCTGTCTGTGTCTGATTTATGAGTAGTTCACAGGGAATGTTCTATATCCAATCCCTTTTTATTTCATATTTAAGTGTCTACCCACAGCTTGGTATCTTCTGACCCTTGATTGGTCAAGCAGAGCTCTCTAAAGCACTTTGCCTGCACCAGACCATTTTAATACACAGCCCTTTTTCCTTTATTAGTCTACAAGATTCACTTAGAACGTGATGGTTCTGGATTAATTTGTCATTAATCTTAATCACTGAAATATCTGAGAGACACACAAACACATCCTACAAAGATAATGGAAGTGGACCTGCCTTGAAAGCTAAGCAAATCTTCACGGGAAGTGTGAAGTCTCAAGTGTCACAAATTTCCTCTCAGATGTGGCTGCAAACCTTCTCTCCAAGGTTCAGCATTCTCCAGAGTATCACATGGATCACGCATCTGCTCTGCTATCCAATAAGCTGCACCACAAGGGTTGTGAGTGAATATTTAAAGATTAGTCACCAGGGAGGACCCAGACACTACACTTAGTAAAGAAGGACAGAAATGGATCTTGCATCATGTGCTAAAAATGGCTAAAGCTTTACCTTCAAAAAATCAAGCTAAGGGAAAATTTTAATAAAGTATATTGAGTCTGTCATATATATGCACCTGTCAGTAATTACCACCTCTGTTTTACTTGGATGCAGACCAAGACATCTATCTTTCATCCAGAATATTAGGGTAATGGAATGGAAATCAGGAAAGCTCCCATAATTTAGGCTAGAACAATTTTTGTAATGTGTTCCTTTGCACCTAATGTAGGGAGATATAAAATGCAAGAATAATTATTTAATTGTAAGAGAGGAGTTCAGATTTAATTCCAGACAAGATAATAACTAAATCTTATAGACACATGTGAATGCAGAAAAGAGATTTTATCAGTCATGCATATGAGTAATTTAATATGGAACAAAATATGTGAGCAAGCAATTGTGGGGAAGATGAAAAGTCTCATTGCATAGAAGTGCCCAGCATTACTTTGTGAATTAGCAATGCTGTGTGTCATTCAACTGTCGGAAAGAATCAGGAATGTCACTGTAGCAAATTCTTGATATGGCATTGCAGAAGGTTCTGCTGTGCTTGAGATTAATTCAGCTGGCTTCTAGCTAGCATTAGCAATACTGCAGCAAAAGGTTTGCAGGGAAGAGCCATTCAGAAATTTACATTTAATATGAAATAACTATTCTAATGCAGAATCCTGGACATGAATAATACCAAACCTTTGTCAGCAAGCCTGGATTTGATGGCAAACAATTAACATGTACAGAACTCATATATTTAAAATTCTGTGTTGTTTTTTGGTTTCAATAAGCACTATTCAGTGGTAGGAGAAAAATCAATCAGAAAAGTCACACTGCTCAATAGTATGAGAGAAGCAAATGCATTTTCTTCCTGAGACTGTGAGATGCATACAAGTGTGGGGACATATGAAATATGCTAAATTTTTCTCCTGAAAACTTTCCTTCATGTCATATAAAGAATGAAAACCGAAAGGATTGCTATAGTACTAAACCAAAGAATATTATTAGAATTAATCCCAAATTTGCAAACAGAAAAATCTCATTTGCATTCAAATGTTGACAAAAGATGGAAGGGAATTATTAAGGGTGGAGTGGTTTTTTTGTCCAGCCATTTCTACTCTAATCATTTTCAACCATGAATTAAAATGGAAGCTCACAGAAATCCTGTAAAAATATTATTAATAAAATTTAATTTCCTTGTGGAGGAAGTAATCTGAAATTGAGTGAGACACATATGCTAACAGAGCAAACCTTGACCCAGGAGATTTGAATAACTGTATAAGTATACTGGGAAGCAAGATATTGGAAACATCAGCTGTCAATATTAAGGCATGACTTTTGGCATCATATTACATCATTATCCATTGCTGCTGAGATAGTCCAGAAATGAAAGTTATAATAATGATAATGCATTAAAATAAACTGGCAAAGCTATGTAAAACAGTGAAATATAGTTTGCAGTGAGAGCACTCACTTAAAGTTGTTCAGTTCAGTTTCTCCATGGCAAATATAAAGGTGAAGGGGCAGTTTAAACACTTCCACTTCCTGGGAGTGTTTTCTGCCATAATCTCAGTTCTTATCAAATTTGTATAGAGGTGGCTGATTTCAGCTGAGGTGATATTCTTTGTCTGGAGTGATTGTCACTGCAACTATTCCCTAAAGCAAGTCAATCACTTGTTTAATTGTTAGTGACTTTTTATCCCAAATTTATTTGTTGTCTCTCTAGGCACAAGGACAGCAGAATATTTTTATTTTCATTTGTCCTGTTATTCAGCTAATGCCTTTATTCACTTTTAAATGTCAGTCATGACCAATTCCTTCACTGATGAAAATTATCTAGGATACAGACACTAATGAAGATGATCTTGCTGATCTGCACTGTCTGGTTACATTACAGCTCAAAATGCAGTCTTAGTTTTAGAGTTTGTGTTGAGGATAAATCACACAACAGAAGAGCAGCTTTTGAACTACAGTTTTACAAGAGGTTTTTATCTAGTATTTTTTTAAATAGGCATAATAATTAAAGCAATGGATTCACCAGCACAGTCAGGCAACTTGCTGAGTCTACAAAAATAGAAACGGGGGGAGGAGATGTTTGATTAGAATGTGTTTCCTTAAACTCTCCAAGGCAGAATGAGACATTTCCTCAATAACCACCTATATTTTTCATGAAACTGTCAGGAATAAGGACAACTCTTGTTTTAATAAAAAAAAATATTGTTTATTACNTTTTCCTGTGTGTTTTGGGGCTATATAAGGCCTGTGTCCACTCAAAAAATCCTATCTCACCTAAAACTAATTTCACTGTAAACTCTCTGAAAAGTACCCATCTTACTGAGCACAATATCTTTGGTGAAATACAGAAGGGTGCTTGAAATAAATCTATTCTAGCTGCTATGGTTTTGTCTACTAATGAAGAGGATTATGACCATATGGTACATCCAGATTGTATGTGGAAACAGTATTAATTCCAGAAAATCGATGTTATGCTCCTGATCACAGTAGCTGTAAGAAAAAATAATATATACATGCATAAATTTACAGTAGCTGTAGGGAGTGCTTTCCCAGTTGATGAGTACCAGATAAAATGTGCTTATTTCAGTAAGGGGAACATGTAGAGTCTTTTTGACAATCAAAAGTGAAATCACAGTGTTTCTGGCCACTTGCTAATTTTGAATCACAAATCAAAAAAAAATATGCCTGGTTTCAATATTCTGTGGGAGCCCTCAAAACTGCTAACTTTTAAAAGTCTCTCTGTTGATTGTCACAGAGACAAACTTGGTATATACTGGGCTGAAGTGTGTGTCAGTAAGAAATTATTCCTTTTTAGAATGGCAGCAGGTGGGCAAGTGCCTTATTCTATTGATTCTATTGTCCATCCATGATGAGGATGGACACTACTTGGTGGACACATGAGCAGGGATTGCCCATTTCCTTGACAGAGATACTGTACATACTGAAGAAGAAAAGACATAGAACTAACCTTTGTGAAACTTCTGTGCACACAGAAGCACCTCAAATGTGCCTTTTGACCATCGTGGATGGGCTTTTTCCATCTGTCATAAAGAAAGGGATGGTAACAGTCATGCAGCTGCTTGGCTGTACACCTGAGCTGTTGCTATCATACAGACAATTCTGCTGAATACTGAGTGGATTCATTAGCATCAGGATGAACCCTATGTCCCTAAATGGGAGAGTATTTCCTGGCAATGCTGCTAGCAACATTATTCTAAGTTGGTACATTCATGTCTGCAGGCTGACTTAATGGGGCCAGACACAGAGACAAAAGCTAGCTAATGTTAGAATTAATTTTCCACTATTTTCCTCCTCATGTTGCCAGACAGAAAGTGTAGAAATTGAGTGGAAAGGAGAGGGAGAGTTTGAAGAGACCATCTGGCTCAGAGTCTTGGCCTCCAAAATTGCTTTACCGAAGATGCTTAATACAAAATTGAATGCCTGAAGTTTGTTCCATATTCTCTTACTCATAGCAATTTATTTTAATTTTCTTTTCAAGTCCCACCTCAGTTTCATTTACCTTTCCTTTTCTGTGTATTTTAACTACAAAAATACAATTTTCTTGCTAATCCATTCCTTTTCTATATTTTTCCAGGGGAATTGTATTTCTTCTTTTCTATTTTGTCCACAGAGATAAAGCAATTCTACCCCTACCTAATGAAAACTCTTGAGTTTAATTCCCACCAGTTTTCTAAACTAACTTTCTCTGTTTCTTTACATTTACGCCTAGAAAGTCATACAGTGTTTTCTCCTAATTTTTCTATCTTTTGGTTTAAAAAAGTCAAAATCTAGGGTTATTTTTTATGAGTATTTACTCTATGTTTTTTGCTACTCATGTAATCCAAATCTAAAATAGCATTACAGTTTCACTGACTATTTGTCAAAATGTTTGCTAAATATAATATCCCAGATGTCTGGGTCTTACCATGTTTGGTACTTTGTGTGGTTTGGGGTTTCTTGGTGGGGTTTTTTATCCCTCCAGCATGTATTTGAGAAGCTGACATTTCCTCTCTCTCTCTCCACCATTTCTTTGTATGTATTTCTCTCATTATTATCTAGAGCCATATCCAGCTCTGAAAAGTCTATAATACTGTTTTTATCATCCTTCTTAGGGGTAATCTTTATAAGAAAAGATTTCATTTTACTCTTGCTGCCACAGTACAATTCATTCCATCAACTACTTAACGGGTGCACAGCACAACCACCTCCCTCCTTTCTCTTTTCTGAGTGTATGAATGCTTTCACTTCAGCTAACCTTACCTTTCCTCGATTTTCTTGCTTCTCCTGCAATGTCTGGTTTCATAACCTTTCCAAGGATTTCGGTCTCCTCACAAGCATAAAACATTTGAGTTGTTTCCACCAAGTCAGAACGGAGTTCCTGGATAGAATATGCATGTTCATGTGTATTCTTTAACTTGCAGCTGAAGCTTTGATATAAAGCCATATGATCACAGCATATAGACAGTTTCAAGTGACTGTGGTGTTTTGCAGGGAGTAGAGGTTATACTCTCAACTTTCTCTGAAAATTACCTGGCTCATCCCTTTTTGGAAAAGTAATGGCAAACTCCATGAAAAAGTGGTGTACTGGTGTATGTTTGAATATACTATAATCATCAAGAAGTATCTTATTGGTTTTCAAATTCTTTAATCTTTTCAATCTGTTTTTCTGGACAGGAATAATCCCCTTTCTTTCATTCTTGGACTAGGTTTTCCTATCACATTAAACAGTTTGTTGTCTACGGCAAGAACCTGGCTGCCTGCTCTGATGTGAAGAGCAACGAGTGGCCTTTTTCTCCTTAATGTCACCTTCCTCTTCAAGCACTGTTTGGTTCTCTTTCATAACATGCCTCCTTGCTCCTCTTGGTAATGAGAGTTTGCTGATGCTCTGGCGCTAACAGACACACCTATTTCTCTTTGGTATTCTTTTTTCGCTCATTTTTCTTTTTACACTACATCCTGTCTTTGACTATCTCTGCTCTCTGGAGCATTGTCCTATTGCTCCTGGACACTGTCTCTGAAGGCTTTTATTATCTCATTGTCTACTCGCCGTAGACTAGTTCTTTGCTTCATCTCTGTTGAAAGCAGAGACCCTGCAGAGAGACCAGGAAAAATTAGAGAGCTGGGCAATCACCAGTTGTGTGAAGATTAACAAGGGCAAGTACTGGATTCTGCACAAGGGGCAGGGCAACCCTGGATGTACAGACCGGGGAATGAGATTCCAGAGAGCAGTGCCATGGAAAGGGACCTGGGGGTCCTGGTTGATGACAAGTTGGATATGAGTCAGCAGTGCCCTGGCAGCCAGGAGGGCCAGCCGTGTCCTGGGGTGCATCAGGCACAGCATCGCCAGCCGGGCAAGGGAGGGGATTGTCGCACTTTGCTCTGCACTGGGGTGGCCTCACCTCGAGTGCTGGGGACACAATATAAAAAAGACATTAGAGAGTGTCCAAAGTAGACCAACAAGAATGGTGGTGGGCCTTGAGGAGAAGCCATACACAGAGCAGATGAGGTCACTTCATTTGCTCAGCCTGGAGAAGAGGAGACAGAGGGAAGACCTTGTCACAGTCTACAGGTTCCTCATGAGGGGCAGTGCAGGGGCAGACACTGATCTCTTCTCTCTGGTGACCCAAATGAACACCATGAACCTGAGTCAGGGAAGGTTTAGGTGGGATATCAGGAAAAGTTTCTTCACCCAGAGGGAGGCTGGGCACTGGAACAGGCTGCCCATTGAAGCGGTCACAGCACCGAGCCTGACAGAGTTCAAGAAGCATTTGGACAATGCTCTCAGCTATATTATGTGATTCTTGGGGATGGTCCTGTCCAGGGCCGGGATTTGGACTTGATGATCCTTGCGCATTTCTTTCAACTCAGGATGATCTATGATCCTATGACTCTTGCTATCCCATTGTATTAGGCTGCTGACTTTTTTCCTTAACAGAATAAGACTGCTCCAGTGGTTGAGTTCTCTTGCACATAGCCAGGTGTTTTCTTCAAAGATGCATGATGCCAGTGTTCCCCTTTCTTTTAAACAGATCCTTTGGGGTGTCAGATATCTGCAAATCATTTCAGCTTTCTATCACATCCCTAAAATTTGGTTTGAGGTCTATTGTTGCTTTCACTTATATGTCCAGAGCCTGAAATCTCTCCAGAAGCTCTGTCAGGAAATACGTTGTATAAAGAACCAGCACTAAAATAATGCTAATCTCACAGCTCCAACATCCAGCCACCTCCACGTTCTATGCCGTGTTTGATATTTCCCTTGCTAGTGCTTTAGCAGCCTTCTCCATCCACCTTAACGTTTCCTAATATAGTAAAAAAGCCAAATCCCATCTCTCTCTCTCTCTCTCTCTCCCCTTACTCATAAGCAAACTCATGGCTGTTGCCCAGTTGACAGATTACTCAGCATGCAGGTTTTTTAAAGCTTTGTATTGAGTCAGTCCCGCTCTTAAATTGTCTGAGCTAGGACAAGCTTTCTAGTCCATCAGCTTCTGCAAGCTAAAAAAAAAAAAAAAA